>PVHT020000165.1:18085858-18130448 GCA_004024745.2 Catagonus wagneri | reverse complement strand
CTCTTGATCTCTCCTATATTCCAGCCTCTCCTACGTTCTGTTCCACTGCAAACTCCTGGACACTCTTGAGTTTCCACTTTGCTGTCCCTTTGCCTGGAGAGTGCATCACACCCCTTCTCAGTCTAGTGGACTCATTGTCCACAGTCCAGCTCAAATATCACTTTCTCGGGAAAATCTCTCCTGATCCCCTCCACGCCACCTGCTAGGACAATCCGAAGCTCTTCCCTCTGAGACTCCCTTGCATTTTGCACATATTTCTGTTCATTCTTAGGACATTATCTGTGATTCTACAGTCTCTCTCTTTTCCTCAACTAGAATTTCAGCTCCCTGAGAAGAGAACCCAATGTTCACTCATCTCTATGTCTCTATTTCCAGCAGAGGGACTTGGTGCATGGCAGTCATTCTGAAATGTTCTGTGTCTGTCTATGGCACTCAGGAAAGTCCAGCAGTGTCGCTATGGTCCCCAGTAACAAAGCGTATGCAGGAATGCCTTGATTGTAGCATGCCACACAAGGTGTGAATAATCCAAAGCAGGAGCTAAAGGAATCCAGGCCATAGGACTCAAGTCAATAGACCTTATGGTTAGAGACACCGGGACCATGGAGAGCTCCCGGCAAGTGGGTCTGACTTGACCCTGTAATCTCAACTAGCCATGATCACGGTTTTACTTTTAACAGGCCAATGAAACTTAGTGGAGCGGTATACACAAGCCACCAGCAAAAACCAGGTGAATCACTGTAGAAGTTATTTATCTTATCACATAACCTAGGCTGGCTATTGCCACTTCATTACAAGATAAAGAGCAGACAACAGCTTACCCATAGGACACCAACTGATTTTCTGTAAATTAAAATTGTGGTAATACAAATAGGCTTTACGCTGAGACAGAGCCATTCCTCGAAAGCTATATGAACAATCAAGTCGGGCTAATTAAATGCTTATCTAACGGCATCATGGGAGTGTGGTATTTAAATCAACCTTTGCTTTGATAAAGGCCTCCAACGTCTCTGTTGTACCATTCTCCGTTTTCATGGGTTTCAGTATCTCAACTCAAAGGATGCCTATATTAAGGGGGTCCATGAGAACCTGAAAAGGCGAATGTTTTATAGCATTGCTCTTTGCCAGATCACCTCTCTCAAGGGAAATTATGTGAGTGAAGGAGATGTGAGTTACTTTTAAAAGCTCAAGAAGAGTTATTTCTCTTTAGCAGCTGAAATGTTTAAAAAGATCTGGTTTTCCGATGATTACCTCACCACTGTACTTGGTCATTAGAACCCTTGAGTCACCCTCCCCAGGGGACAATTGGAATTAAATTAGATCCATTTCCCTGTAATTCTGTTGGTATTTTCTTAACAGTTGAATGAGAAGAGAAACAATTGCCATTTAAATCTTTTCTCCAACCCTTAAGATCTTTGTTATCTTTCATATTTTACATAAATCTGGCCCCAGATTTTCTTTCTAGTCCCATCTTAATTTTAAAAAGTAAATATACAAAGATTCTCTAGTAATGAATATCATTAGCTCTCAATGGTGTACATAACACAGTGCTTGATAGTTGCAGGGGAAAATAATATTTATTCTATAGACAACAAATATTTATTGAGGGCGCTCTAAGTGCCTACACAAGAATTGAGAGACATGGTCCTCATTTGTAAAAGAAATTGAAGGCAAAGGGAGAACTTGCATTTATTGATTATTTACCATGAGATACACCATGATCTGGAATCTACATCTTATCTAGTTTAATGAACATACACTTGAGGAATATGAGGAAGGATGATAATGACAGTAGTGATAATGACATTATTATTTAACACTTACCACACCTATGACACTATTATGAGTGCTTTTGCATGCATTATCTATTTAAATCCTTAATAACACTATGTTAATCTGTAACAGCCCTGTATCTATGAGGTAGGTATAATTACCCCTGCTTTAGAAACAAACAACTGAAATTCAAAGAGATGAGGGAACTTTCTCTATGCCACACACCTAATAGAGGAGGGAGCCCTGATTTTAAATCAGGTCTGACTAGCTCCAAAGTGTGTCGTCTTAACTGTTCACTATATTATTTCCCTTATAAGTCATTTAGAAATACCAAGATCTGCCATATTATGACCTGAACACCATAGAAAGTTATATTTTGTCCTCTTTAAGCTTAATTGTTCACTCTTCCCAATCCCATCTATGCCCTTTTTGGCTCCTTATTTGTGGTCCCTCTTTGAATCCTTGTTCTCCAAAGTAGAGGAAGGGATGAGCTTAGCACGGAAGAATGAATAGGATGTCAGCAGTGGCGGAAAGAAAGACTGCCTCAAGGGCAGGGGCAGCCAAGCTCATAGTTTTAAAGATGGAATAAATGTGGTGCAGGTAGCCTAAAAGTTAACCCAATGGAGATAAGTTCTGGGATCATGGGGGACAGAGTAGGTGGTGAAAAGCCCAGTGTGTCCTGGCCCCTGCCTGTCTCTCCAGCTTCAATTCACAGCACTTCTCTCTCTCCCTCTCCGTTCTGCAGCCACAGCAGCCTCCTTCCATGCAACCTCATGAAATGCACCTTGTGTTGCCCTTTTAGCTTAGCACTTTGCTTTAGAGTTCTACCTACATATTTCCCACTTCTGCCTCAATTTCTCTGATGTTCACAGTAGTAATTAAGTAACATATTACAGTAGTATACACTAAATGACCATTACCTTTGCTAGAATGTAGGCTCCACAATTCCTATGTATGTACCTTCCTATCCACCAGCAGATGTCTGGCATCCAGCCCAGTCTGGCTGAAAGCAAATGCTCAGAGAGTATTTGCTGAATGAGAGGTTTCTCTCACCAAGGATTTCTCTAAGAGTAGAGAATGTCCTTGGTGTTTCACCATAGGAGTTGTAACTACCAAATTTAAAAAAAGAAATGAAAGGAAAATTGCAAAGCCATGGCAGTACCTATCTCCATAGTTGTGTCTGCTTCAAGGTCTCAGAGATCACCATCTGCAGTGCAGGACAGGCTCAGTCTGTGATGCCCATCAGTCCACCATGGTTACTTAAATGCACTGTTCCAGACCCTACGCTATGCACAAGGGAGGGATACAGCACTAAGTAAGGCACAGTCCTGCCCTCAAGGCGTTCACAGTCTAGTAACCATGCAGTTGCAATGCAGTATGCTGTATATCATGTCAGAGGAAGAGCAGGGCGAAATCGGAGCACAGAGCAGCGACCTAAATCCAGATTAGGGGTGGGCCATTGGAAGGCTTCCTAGAGGAGGTTACATTTAAGCTAGGATTAGAAGAATGGGTAGGTATTACTCAAGTGAAAAGTCAGGGGAAGAGCATTTCAAATAGGAAGAACAGTACATGCCTTGTGAGCTACTGTCAGGAATTTGAATGTCTTTAAAAATTTTATTTGACTATGATAAGAACACAACACAAGATCTACACTCTTAACAATTGTTGACTGTAGTACAATGTTCTATAGTAACACTGTAGAGCTTATCCATTTATTGAACTTTTTTTCTTTTTTGGCTTTTTAGGGCTGCACCTGTAGCCATATGGAATTTCCCAGGCTAGGGGTTGAATCGTAGCTGCAGCTGCCAGCCTACACCACAGCCACAGCAATGCCGAATCCAAGCAGCATCTGCAACCTACACCACAGCTCATGGCAACACAGGATCCTTAACCCACTGAGCGAAGCCAGGGATGGGACCCACACCCTCATGATTCATAGTCAGGTTCGTTAACCCATGAGCCACAAATGGAGCTCCCTTATTTGAAACTTTACTCCAGCTGATGAATAACTCTCCATTTCCCCTCTCCTCCCCACCTCTGGAAACCACCACTGGGAATTTTTAGAGCAAGAGAGTGATGTGATCTGATTTACATTTTTAAAGGGTCTCTTTCTAACTCACTGTTCTCAATCGGGGATCCTTTGTCCACATAGAAGATATTTGACAAGGTCTGGAGACATTTTGGGGTGGGCAAAATGGGGGGGGGGTTGCTACTGAAGTCTAATGTAGCCAGGCATGCTGCTAAACACTCCATCATGGACATCATCCCACCACAAATAATTATCTGACCCCAAAATAGCAATAGTTTGGGGGTTTAGAAACCCTGCAAGCTGTGGTGTGAATACAATATTACAGATTTAAAGAAGAAAGACCAGTTAGGAGGATAGTGTGTTTGTTTAGGCAATAAATGATGGGCTTGGAGTAGGGTGATGGTTGTTGTGGAGCTGGTGATGAGTGGTCTGACCCTGAATGTATTGTGAAGTTAGAACCAATGGGATTTCTGATGTATTAGAGATGGGGTGTGACAGATAGAGAGCAGTTAATGCTTCACATTCCAGTAACTGAAAGCATAATGATGCCATTTACTGAGATAGGGAACAATTGTGGAGGAACATGTGTGGAATGGAAAGAAGTGAAGGTTTCAGTTTGGAACATGCTGGGTCTGAGATGTTTGGTAGACACCCAAAAGAAAATACGGAACAGGCTCACGAGCCCAGAGGTGAGGAGAAAGTCCAGACTGGACTTCAACATTTTAGAAATCGTGAGCAGGCAGTATGTAAAGCCACGGGACTGGATGAGGTTATCTTAGGGAAGAGTCTAGATAGTGAAGAGAATAGTTCCAAGGGTTGGACCCTTGAGCATACAGAGGTCATCAGATGACCAAGAGAGGCGACTGAGAAGGAACAGGCAGTGAGAAAGGAGGAAGAAAATCAAAAGAGCTGGTATCAGGAAACCAAGTGAAGGGAATATGTCAAAAAGGATGGCATAAACACCGATGTCAAAGGTTGCCAAGATCAAGTACGGAGAGAAGAGGAAATTGGACGCTGGGCTGCAGCAAGAATTATGAGCTAATGGAGCTCACCGTCTTTAGAAAAGTGGAGCAGGACTATAATATAAAGCATTGATTGCATAATTCTTTCTGTAAAAAGTCTGACCTCAAACTACCACATCTTCTTATCAGAAATGTATTTACCCATGTACGCTGATATATTATGTCCCTCTAAAGTCGTTTCTGCTAGAGAAGAAATAAAGTAGGAAACAGAGTGAAACCTTTGATTAAAATTTATACAAACTGAAGTTTGATAGTGATTTATGGTTCAAGTTTATCAAGTAGACAGGCTCAGCCTCTAGCCTTATGTATGACCTTGGGGTTTGGGGATGGCTGAATCCAGAACTCTTTTTAATGACAACTCCCCTGGATTCAAAGAAGCTTCATTTTTTTCTGGTGATTTCAGAGTCTCATTCTTACTATCTTTAATGATGTAAAATACAGTTTCGTAGAGTAAGATATGATCACACCTTTTGTGTGCCCTTAATTTTCCTGTCCCTTCACATCTCTGGGTACAGATTTCCGTGAGAAAACAGAATGGACCCCATATGTCTACATCAAACTCTGTCTCCCAACCCCATCCTTCCTCAGCTATTTGCATAAAATATTTGACTAGGCTAGAACTAAGAACACAAATAGCCTCTTGACCAGATTTGAACTAGGATGGATAATCTTAGAGGTAGGTTTTGGGGGTAGGCTTGAGCAAGTGTTGGAAATCATGAAGAAAATAGTCTTTTCTTTGACTTTACCTCTGATTCCATCAATAAAATATGTAAGAGATAAAATGAAAGTCAGGGATGTACTGGGTTGGGTTGGAAAACCCTGAAGTTTAGAGGAGGTCAGTCTTCAGCTGGGGAGTAGGGGTGGTGACATATGGCAAACACGCGACATATGATCTTAATCATGATGATAATCCCTACCATTTTTTTAGCAGGTATCTGCAAGCATTACCTCATTTAATCTTTGTAACAACCCTTCAAGTAGCCATTATAACAATTCCACTTTTACAGATTTAAAAAAAGTGAGGCTCAAAAAGATTACATAAATGGGCCCAGATCACACAATTAATAAGGGGCATAGCTGCAGGTCAAACCGCAGTCTGACTTCAAAACCCACTCGGTCAATTACTATGTTATCCTTCCAAAACAATGCAGCAGAAAGAACCCTCAGCTTGAAGATGGGGATTTACCTCCTAAATCTAGCGCCAACATTAATTTTGAGGGTGACTTTGGAAAAAGACATTTAATCTCTCTGAGCCTCAGCCTGTAAAATAAACAGGATACCTTCTAGTCCTTGCATCTCTGATTCTAACGCACGATCTCAAAACTTTATGGCCTCTTATTTGCAAGAAGCACTTTGATTTTAAAAGCAGTCATCTGCTATTGTATTTGATCTCTGCAACAACCATGAAGCAGGCAAGCATTATCTCCTTGCATGTATTTTACACGGAGATGGGGGAGCAGACCTGCAATGAAGTGGGTTAACACAGCTGCTCCATGGTTAGCAGCTTGTCCATGGTTAACACAGCTGCTCCACAGTTGACCCCCCCATAGGACCAGCTTTCCCACCTCCTCCTTTATCTCAGGCATCCCCCCTCCCCCGATCCTATACCATTTCTGTCTCCCAAGAAGGTTTTTGATACAAATTTCAATGTTAAATGCTAAGATGCTAGTGGGCAGGTGTACACCCAGGCCCCCATTTGCACCAGGACACAGGGTTAAGGGATAGGAACAGTGGCTGAGGACTAGTTCAGCTCCCCAGGAATAACACCTGAATAACAGAGACTCAGGCAAGCACCCCTCTAGACAGGATGAGAAGGAGGAAACAGGACATTTCTATGTAAAAGGAAATGCAATGCAAGGTTGTAGATGTCGCTGTCCAGGGTGCTGTGGTAGCTGGTTTTATAGTAGCGATTTTGGAAAATATTCTACTAGAATATGTGCTTTTCCTAATGCCCCTCCCCCATTTCAGAAAACATCTTCATTCTCTGCTGAGGTGCCTCAGTCAGAATTCTGGAAGACAGGGTAGCCTACGTCTTAAAGGTAAACTCTGAGCTCAGACTAGCTCTGTGTAGATGAAAGACAAGCTTCGGTTTCCCCAGGCGTAAAATAGCACTAAACACTTCTTCCCCCATAGTGTGTAATGAGGAGTAAATATAAACATCTCGTAGAGCATCTGGTACAAAACAGTCACTCCAAAAAAAAAGGAGCACTCGAAAAATTGGTAAGCCCTGTCCTTCGCCCTCCACATGTGATCAGTCTTTAGATTCCACCTCCTTAATCTGTTCAAGTCTGTTCACTTTTTCTCCACCCGTGCTGCTACCATGTGGTTCAGGGACTCATAAGCTCTGATCTGGGCTCCTGCAATATTGCTTTTTCATCCCCATGCCTCCACTCTCGTGGCCACGTGACCCTCAGTCCATTCTCCACGTGGTAGAGTGATTTCACCAAATACTGAAATCATGAACTGACTCATGTTACGTACTGCTTTCCATCCCTCACTGCCTTTCTTCCACAGACATTCTCCAGAACCCGGGACCCTGCATCGCCTCCTCCTCAGCATCCTGTCTCGCCCTCCCCACCAAAGCTCCTACTGTATTCTTCTGCCATCCTCCACTGGGCGGGGCGGGGGCGGGGGGAGTGTCATTTCCTTCACTCCTACACCTTTGATTTTTGTTATTTTCTGTGCCCATAACAACCTTCCCTGCAACACAGCTGTCTCTGGAGAATTAGTTCTTCGGGTCTCAGCCTGGACAGTCCTTCCCCCCAGTAAGACTAGGAAGTTCCCTCAGCACAGGGCCTTGCACAGAGAAGGTACTTGATAAATATATGCTGGATAAATGGCAATGAGTGACCGCATCAAAGGTGATTCAGCGTTGGCATCTTAAATCCCTACAGACAGAGGACACAGAGTCAAGAGCATACATGCAGTAAATGACAAGTGATCTGCTCGGTTCCTGGAGGCCAGACACATGTCTTCCCTTTTTAATCTTTTCCCGGCTTCATCTTCCATCCCACAGGCTTCCCGTCCTCACCTACATCCAACCAAAGCGACAGAAGACATTCCTTATGGGAAGAAGGTCTGTCACATCTCTGGAAAACTCTTTTCTTATCAGCCAGAGCTTTACAAGCTTGCATTTTCATGACTGCTAATTAGAACTGTCAGTTTAGTGTAAGGCACTAGAAGAAGCAGAGTCTCTTGGAAGAAAAAGAGAGATTAAGAAACTACTTTGGCAATTTTCAGAGTGATTTATGAGGGTTATTTTTGACGATCTTATTAATCTCTTTTTCAAATATATGCCGATAGACAGCTAAAGTTCTCTATAATAAACTGGTATAGCCCATGCAAATCCCTATTAATACACTAATTTGGGGAACACATATGGGGAGATATAAGCAGAGAACAAATGTTTGGCATCTAAAGGGAATTTTGTTTTCAAGTCTGTGTTTAATCCAAGGAACATTTAAGTGTCCAATACATTAGGGATTGTGAAGAAATCAAAGCTGAAGATCCCACCTCTGCCCTCCAGCTGCTTGTGATCTAGGTGTGCAGGGCTGGAGGGCGGCCGCTCTGAAACCAGGTAGCACACGAGGTAGAAAGCACCAAGAGGGGCAGGCAGGAGGACCAGGAGGAGGACTGGGCACCGCCGTGGTCTGTGAGCACGAGGGCAGGCAGCAGGGAGAGCTTGTTGGCTGCTGCATCCCCGGCACAGTGTCAGGCATGTGATAGAATTGCAGCAGACATGACAGAAAGATGGAAGGGCAGTCAGGTCCTGGTTCCAACCTGTCACTCAGGAAATACGTGACCAATCACCAGTCCTCCAGCTCTTTATCTGTAAAATGGTAACTGTGATTAAAAAGTCTTGCTGGGAGATGGCTGTGGGTGAGAACTGGTGGTGGCCTTGAGTGCCGTCCACCAGATACGCTCAGGTCTCCTCCTCTGGTGCACAGGAGAGCATGGCATATCCTTTTCCACACTGATGCTAGGAACCACCCATTTTATCTCATCCAGCCAATGAACTATGAACAGAAGGGATATGAGTCAATCCTGGGTACCCTGGTCCGTTGTTAATGGGAATGCAAAATGGTGTAGCCACTGTGAAAAATAGTATGGAGGTTCCTCAGAAAAATTAATAGCAGAACTACCATGTGATCCAGCAATCCTACTTTGAAGTATTTATTCCAAAGAACTGAAAACAAGGTCTAGAAGAGATGTTAGCACTCCCATGTTCAATGAAGCACTTTTCACAACAGCCAAGATACGGAACAATCTAAATATCCATCAATGGATCAGTGAACACAGAAAATGCACTATGTATGTTAAATGAGATACTATTCAGCCTTAAAGAGGAAATTCTGCTGTATGCAATAACATCGATGAACTTGAAGATACTATGCTAAGTGAAGGGAGCTAGCCACAGAAGGAAAAGTGTTGCTTAATTCCAATTATATGAGGAGTCTAAAATAATCAAATGTGTAGAATTAAAGGGTCGAATAGCAGTTACCAGGGACACGGCGTGGGGGGAGTGGAGAGTTGCTAATCAGTGGACATAAAGCTTCAGTTACGCAAGATGAGCAATTTCTAGAGATCATCTGTACAACAGTGTGCCTGTAGTTTACTGTATTATACATTTAAAAACTTGTTAGGAAGGTAGGTCTCAGATTGAGTGTTCTTGCCTTAAAAAAAATAAAATTTTAAAAAAGGAATATATCTGATTGCTTTAGGCAAAGATGTGGGGGTCTTCTGTGATCACAGCATAACATATCATAACATATAGAATTTAATAAGGCAAGACAACCCTTCATACACCCTAGGATAAATATAATACCTAGCGAAGGGATCCAAAAAAGTGCTGCACTGGGAGAGATGACACCTGCCTAAAGGTGTAGGGAAAACTTCATGGGAGAAGATGTCAAATAAGATAGATTTTGAAGTTGAGAAGGCTATTTGGGGACATACATATAGAGAAAATCTAGGCATTGGGGCACAGGTGTCTTTGGGGAACCGATTTTCTGCCTACCACATCCCCATTCTGAAGGCGACAAGTAGAGACTTAGTGTGGTTAGGTAACTTGTCCGAGGTTACCACCAAGTTCTTGGCAAAATGGTTCTTGATCCCAAGCAGCCTGACACTAACACATTTATTTTAACTACAGACATTATTCCGAGAACGTAAAGGAGAGTGGAGGACCAGGCTAGACAGAACCATGGGGTAGGGGTTTATTGCAGCCACCCTCAAATGGCAGGCACAGGAGATGTTTTAAAGGAGCACTGCCTAGTAATTTCTAGTCACACCTCAGTTTTCCATCACTGTGTAACCAATTACCACAAACCCAGTCATTTAAAACAATACCCAGGGAGTTCCTGTTGTGGCGCAGTGGAAACAAATCAGACTAGGAACCATGAGGTTTGGGGTTCGATCCCGGGCCTCTCGCAGTGGGTTAAGGGTCTGGCGTTGCCATAAGCTGTGGTGTAGGCCACAGACACTGCTCGGATCCCACGTTGCTGTGGCTGTGGTGTAGGCCAGCAGCTACAGCTCTGATTCAACCCCCTAGCCTGGGAACCTCCATATGCCACAGGTGTGGGCCTAAAAAAGCCAAAAAAATGAAATAAAAATAACCATACATTACCTCACAGTTCTAAACTTGTGATCAACCTTTTACAACAATTTATTATCATCATTTTAAGCAACAATTTGCTCTATGACAACCACTTTGCAGGGCAAAGGTTCTGAGGAAACATGATTTTATGACTATGTAAGGATTACAGAAATATCTGAGACACCAGCTTCCCCAAAAGAGGTGCCTCTAAAGGTTTTGAAATCACTTTATGACCTCGTAGAATAAATGATTCCTCGTGTAATCATATTTTGCCATTGATTGGCTTAAAAAATATTTTCTTTTAGAGATAGCTCAGGGGAAAGCATGGCAAATGCCTGCTTACAGAGTTTCATATTCACACTGCAATTATGGAGACAATATTGAGTTCTAGGGAATTCTGAAGAAATATAAAATCTTCATGATGTGATGATTTAGAGTGATGCTAACAGTGCAAAAGAACAAAATTAGGAGTCGTACTGGCAGGATAAGCAGAAGAGTTCAAAGAAATGAGAAGTGAGGAGAGGAAGCAGCAGTCAGGCAGGCTTCTTGGAGGAGGTGACCCTAGTAGCTGGACTTTTAATCATTAAATACAGATTCTGTGCCCTGGCTTCAGTCCTGTGATCTAGTCCTCTCCCCGCCTCCAGACTCATCCTGTGCTGCCAGGGACCTTGAACCAGGAAGGCTTTTCCTGCCCCCAAACGTTTGCTCATCATGTGTCCTCTGTCTACAATGGTGTTCCTCCAGCCTCTGCACACATTAGCTCTCAGCTTAAATGTCACCCAGCCTGAGTGACTTTCCGTCGGCTCCCTGCCACATCAGTCCCTTCCTTCCCTCTTCCTGACCCCGTGCCGCTCACCAAATCAGTGATGAGAGAACAACAGTGTCCAGCGGCTGACATGAGCAAGTATTGCTGTCATCTCCACTGTACACAGGGGCGAGCTGGAACTCCAGACAGACGAGGGCACCGTCCCAAGGTCACACAGTAAGCAGAGCAGGTGGGATTTGAACCCAGCTCGAATGACCCCATAGTCCATAACTGTAACCACCGTGTTCTAGGTTTTCTTAATGACAATAAATTATATAATTTAGACGTATATGTTATAGATATTCACTTAGAAAATCAGAAGAAGGGAGGAAAAAAAGAGAAAGCGCCCATAATCCAGCTACCTGGCTGGCTCTTGCAGTATCTCAGTTTATATACTGCCTGGCACTTATCTCTGTCGAAGCTGACTTTTCCAGTGCAGCCACCTAGTGTAGTCTGTTTTATAACCTGCTTTTTTTCACTTAACAGCCTCTGAAAACTTGCCATGGCCTCTTTCATTTGAGATTTGTAGCTGCTTATCCCAGGCATCTGCCCTGGTCCAGGCAGCTAGGGAAGCACATTGCGCCCCATCCCCGCAGCAGTGCCTTTCGGTTGTGCCTGTTATTATCGCCGCTTCACAGAGGGATGAAACTGAGGCTCAGAGATGTGAAACAACTTGCCTCACATCACACAGTTACTGACCATGGGGGTTGAACAGGAGGTCCGCACAGCGTCTGAACCCCTACATCATATATGTCTTCTCTGTCTTGGAAAGAGCTTTCCTTTTAACGAAATGATTGGGGGAATTGGGGGGGTTGGGGGGGGGGGGGTCGTCCCTGCCTCCTGGGCTGCCCTGCCAGGCTGGGCGGGAATACGTGGAAGGAGGGTCTGAGCACGCAGGGAGCCAGGTGCAATGAAACGATGGAGGAATTTCATTGGTTATTTTAAGTAAAAAAGCACCTTGTGCTGGAGCAAACCAAACATGAATTAAAGCAGAAGTATGTGCTGTGATTTTCTCTCCCACTTGCTAATGGGTAGGGGTCTATTTTTAAAAAGCTCACAACATCCCACTTCTTTTTTTTCCTGCTTTTTAGGGCCACACCTGCAGCATATGGAGGTTCCCAGGCTAGAGATCGAATCAGAGCTATAGTTGCTGGCCTACGCCACAGCCACAGCAATATGGGATCCAGGCCACATCTGTGACCTGCACCACAGCTCACAGCAACACCGGATCCTTAACCCACTGAGCGAGGCCAGGGATCGAACCCACATCCTCATGGATACCACTCAGGCTTGTTGCCACTGAGCCACAATGGGAACCTCCTTGATATCCCACATTTAAATCTACTGTGCATTCTAAGGACTTCAAATGCCCTATGTGTGTTGGGTGGGGGCACTGGTGACATTTCAGGGCTTTGCCGGGTCTATGGAGGCAGGGACTCAGGTCCCTGGAGCCCACCTAACTTTCTGAAGCCAGTGGGTGCTCACCTCACTTTCTGAAGCCAGTGGGTGCATCACCAAAGAGTAGGAACTCTCAGGAGGGATCCAGATTCAGGAAAACATATGTTTTGGTATTATGGGCTGGCCAGCAGGCAGCTAGCTATAAAAAGAGAGTGGCTTCTTCTAAGAACGTACCCAAAAAATATCTGTGGAGGAAGTCCCATTTTTAACACCCAGTGTTGGTGCCACGAATTCCTTTGTGTCTAGGAGCTGTGGGAAAGTGGTGCCTGGGACCTGAGAAGATCAGCCTTGACAGAGGTGATGGTCCTGGTTCAGGCTGCACCCACCTTCAGCACAATGAAATCACACTTTTGGAATTCGATGGATCTGGGCCCACCTGCAGTTTCATCGGTTGCTTTTTGAGCTTAGTTATTTCCTCTCTCCGAGCCTCAGTTTCCTTGCTTATCAAAAGGAGGGTGGAAGCTGAAGGGAGTGATACCCAGTGTTTCATGCAGTATCCGGTTCAAAGCAGGTACTCAAGAATGGTGGCTTCCAGGTGTTCAATATGCTTTGGGCAAAGTGAAATTTTTGCTTGTTCACATTCTTGTCCCATCTCCATACCATAGCACAAGCTGTTTCTGCTCCAGAAAGCACCTTTCTATTGCAGAATGCTCCCAGTTTGCTTGCTCTGCATATGCCAGGAATATGCTCCTCTTCCATGCTGCCTTTCTAGATTTCTCCCAGTTGGATGGTGCTTTCCCCACTTCTGCACTCCCAGAGCACTTAATCAGGGACTCCCTGTGCTGCTCATTCCAGCCCAGGTATCATAGTTGCTGCTGTGTGGGTCATAATCAGTCTATTAAATTGATTTATTTGAGAAGGAACTTCTTAGGTATCTCTCATCAGGCTTGGTATGTAGTCAGTGCTCCATAAACACTGTGTAATCATCCTTATTTGGCCTGAGCTGAGTGAGCACCTCCTATGTGCCGGGCCCTCTGCTAAGTGCGAGGGATATAGCAGTGAATGACAAAGGAAGGAAAGGAAGGAAGGAAGGAAGGAAGGAAGGAAGGAAGGAAGGAAGGAAGGAAAGGAAAGGAAAGGAAGGAAAGGAAGGAAGGAAGGAAGGAAGGAAGGAAGGAAGGAAGGAAGGAAGGAAGGAAGGGAAGGAAGGAAGAAAAGGAAGGAAGGAAGGAAAGAAGGAAAGAAGGAAGAAAGAAAATGAAGGAAGGAAGGAAAGGAAGGAAGGAAGAAAAGGAAGGAAGAAAGGAAAGGGAAAAAGAGAGGGAGAAAGAAAGGTCCACCTGGCAATTTGTTTGAACAGCAGGGAGGACACTGGTGCCATTTTCTAATAAGGAAGATGGAAAAGAACGGGGACCCAGGAGAAGGACTGGAGACTGAAATGTGGGAGTCTTTAGCATCTATACGTAAGGGTCCTGGGCTTGGAGGAGGTCATCTAGGGAAAGACGGTAGACAGGGATAGGAAGAGAGCTGAGGCCTGAGTTCTGGGCACAAGTACTTGAGACTGAATGGAAAGGAAGAACTAGCAGGAGAGACTGAGAAGGACCAAACTGCAAAGTAGGCAGAGACTGAGGGGAGTATGGCACCTAGAAGCTAAGAGGACTGTTTCCAGAAGAAATCAGTACCATATCATCATCATCATCATCACAGGTGACACCTTGAGTCCTCCTGTGTCTGTGCTCAAGTGCAAAACATAACTTGCTCTTTGAGTTGCCACAATTTCATGAGATGGAATTTAGTATTCAGATGTGGAGACCTAGACTTAGAGAGTGAAATAAAGAATTAGTACATTTTTTAAAAATGAGTGAATTGATCTGCATTCATTTTTTTTTTTTTTTCACAGCCGCATCCATGGCATATGGAAGTTCCCGGGCTGGGGGGTGAACTGGAGCTGCAGCTACCAGTCACAGCCACAGCCACGGCAACTCAGGATCTGAACCTTATCTGCAACCTATACCACAGCTCACAGCAACACCAGATCCTTAACCCACTGAGCGAGGCCAGGAATTGAACTCACAACCTCATGGATGCTAGTTGGGTTCATAGCCCACTGAGCCACAATGGGAAGGCCCTACATTCATTCTGTTTGCACACTGTGCCCTCACTACCTCCTACAGCCTACCTAAATGGAAAATGATGGGCACATAAGACCATCCCTCTTTGAAACATAGCTCTGCAGGTTCTAGAACAGCACATTAGCTTACAGAGTACCAGGCTTTCCTTGGAGTTTGCTGTCCAACCCCCAGGTCCCCACCTGGGAACTCAGCACAGGAGCCCACCCCCTCCTCCGGTGCTAGAACACAGTGACCAGCAGCTGGGTGATTAATGTGAATCACTCCCGCTCTGCCAGGGAAGTGCTCAGTGATTTGCAGCTGGACGCTTTGCCAGCCAGACACGACGCCTTGGTTGAAGTGGCCTCATCAGTGGAATTGTTGCATTTGGCCAGCATTTCCCTGGTCTGGGAACTTTGGTGCCCGATACCTAGTGAGCCTCTCTCTGAGCATGGCCCAGCTGAGTAATTATCAAGATGGACCGTTTTTTTTCCTCCCAGTAATTTAGAGGCAGGCTATCTGAGCCTCTGCCTTCATGCCTCTGTTTCCATTACTTTTTAAAAATAGCCATTTGAAGCAGATGACCAAGGGAAGGAGGTTGAGCTCAGCGAGCTCTCTAGTTCCGCTGAATGAAAGCAGCAGGAAGTGCCCTTTCTGTCCTCTTCCTCTCGGGATTACAGGACGTGCTTTTGAAATAAAGCAGAAAGTCCATATCCAGCTCCTTGTCAAGAGATGCCCTGCAGAGGAGGATAATGAGAGCAGAAGCTGATTGCTCTTTAATAACTCCCTACCCTGGCCCCATGTATCTGCTTTCCTGAAGGCCCCTGGCCATCAGCCGTGCCGCCCCACCTCCAGCCAGGCCATTCCTCAGAACACCATCCGCAGAGCTCCATCTTCAAACTCTCTCTCCGTGCCAGGCACTGTGCTTCATGCTTCACTGGCATTTTTTTTTTTCATTTTTATTCTTAAGAATCCCTTTAAGGGGTTCTCATTGTGGTGCAGCAGAAATGAATCCAGCTAGTATCCATGAGGATGCGGTTTGGTCCCTGGCCTTGCTCAGTGGGTCAGGGATCCCACATTGCTGTGGCTGTGGCATAGGCCGGCAGCCTCAGCTCCAATTCAACCCCTAGCCTGAGAACTTTCATGTGTCACAGCTGTGACCCTAAAAAGCAAAGTTAAAAAAAAATAGTGTGTATGTGTATATACACACACACACACACACATATGTATGTGTGTATGTGTGTATATATATATATATATATATATATATATATAACCTTTAAAAGGAGTACTAACCATCCAATTTGTAAAGAAACTGCCCAAAGAGATTTAGTGACTCAGTCAAAGTCATACAGCCGGTAAGGAATAAGACAGGATTCTGTTCGGTCTTGTCTGACCCTGAGCCCATTCTCTTGACCCAGTGCCTTCTCTTTTCTCCCTGAAGGTAGTGCAAAAGTAACTGTCAAAGCACTCAGTTCAGTGAAGAATTTTAAAAGTTGCATGTGAACTTAGGTTGAAGGTCTCTGAGGTTCACAGTAGGGTTGAGGGCAGGAGATGTTAAACTACAGGCCACAGGCTACATCCAGCCTCTTGTTTTCGTAGTGAAAGTTGATCTGGAACACAGCCATGGGCACATATCTGTGGCTGCTCTCAAGCTACGCCAGCATAGTAGCACGACAGTGAGGATGCAGCGCTCAGAGCTTGAGATAACTACCTGGCCACACACAGAAAAAGTTTGCCCCTCCTCCTCTAGGAAGACAAACCCAAGCTGTGCAATTAAAAATGTGTATTCCAACTCAACAGCAAAAAAGCCAACAACCCAATTAAAAAATGGGCAAAGGACCTGAATAGACATTTCTCCAAAGAAGATATGCAGATGACCAACAAGCACATGAAAAAATGTTCAACATCACTGATGATTAGAGAAATGCAAATCGAAACTACCATGAGATACCGCCTCGCACCAGTCAGAATGGCCATCATTAACAAGTCCACAAACAACAAATGCTGGAGGGGGTGTGGAGAAAAGGGAACCCTCCTGCACTGTTGGTGGGAATGTAAGCTCGTACAACCACTATGGAAAACAGTGTGGAGGTACCTTAGAAAGATACACATAGACCCAGCAATCCCACTCTTGGGCATATATCCAGACAAACAACTCCTTGAAAAAGACACTTGCACACACATGTTCATTGCAGCACTACTCACAATAGCCAAGACATGGAAACAACCCAAATGTCCATCAACAGATGATTAGATTAGGAAGATGTGGTATATATACACGATGGAATACTACTCAGCCATAAAAAAGAATAAAATAATGCCATTTGCAGCAGGATGGATGGAATTAGAGACCCTCATACTGAGTGAAGCAAGTCAGAAGAAGAAAGACAAATACCATATGACATCACTTATATCTGGAATCTAATATACTGCACAAATGAACCTTTCTGCAGAAAAGAAAATCACAGATTTGAAGAACAGATTTGTGGTTGTCAAGAGGGTGGAGGAGAGAGTGGGATGATATGGGAGTCTGGGGTTAACAGTTGTAGACTATTGCCTTTGGTAAGGAAAAGCAAGGAGATCCTGCTGTATAGCACCAGGAACTATGTCTAATCACTTGTGATGAATCCATATATGTATGTGTAACCGGGTCACCATGCTGTGCAATTGGAAAATTGACAGAAATCT
This sequence comes from Catagonus wagneri, assembly GCA_004024745.2. Taxonomy (NCBI): domain Eukaryota; kingdom Metazoa; phylum Chordata; class Mammalia; order Artiodactyla; family Tayassuidae; genus Catagonus; species Catagonus wagneri. The sequence goes on along the minus strand of PVHT020000165.1, from coordinate 18,113,029 downwards.
GTAAACTAGCTAAAATGGAAAAATTTTTTTAAATGCATATTCCAAGGGCTGAGGTGAATCCCAGTTCATGAGCAGGACAGGAAATGCCTATCAGAACCCAAAGATGGGCCAGTCCAATCCTTACTGTTTTCCATCAGCAGCTAGTTATGCATTTACTGATAGACACTTAGTGTCTTGTTAACCAAGGGAAGAAGTAGCATTCTCCAGGAGAGACAGCTTGCAGCTAGCATCAAACTCCTGTGGCCAGGTCACGATGGTCGTGACCCGGTGGTCGTGGGCTGTCATTAGAGCATTTCCTTCTCCCACTGCCTCTGCCCACCCCCCATCCTCACCCCCACCCCAGGAACCACCAGATCCTGTCATATTGATCTCTTTACCTCTTCAGTCAGCCTGCTTCTCCCAATGTCTGTGGGCTCCGTTTTAATTCAACCCATCATCATCAACGTTAATCAAGAAATAGCATAAATAACCAACCAGTGACATTCTTACAGCAGCCTGGTTGGAACTGCAGGGACAGAATGACTGTGGTGTAACAGGAGTACAGAAGGGGCTGCTCAGTGCTCTGCTGGCCATGGTGGGGAAGTTTGCAGAGGAGAGGGTCTCACTCAGCTCCTCCTTTTCTCCTCTATCTACCCTGCCTTCTCCCACCCCTGCAACTTCCCGCTTGGCAGTCTCCTACTCATACTTCAAAACCTAGTGCTAGTTCCTCCTCCTCTATTAACTTTCCCAGGCTTCTGCCAGCAGAGTAATGAGCAAGGCCTTCTGTGTTCCCTTACTGTTGCTTTCTTATTTGTCACGTTAAGATAATACTGCAGTTAATGTTTATGATATTTAGATAATATGGCGATGATGGCTTTACAGAGTGAGTGTTATGCTCCAGACACTGTGCTTCAGACACGAACACTTTATAGAGAATCGGGGCGTCCAACCCCAAAGCTTATGTTTTAATCATGAGGCTACACTACTTTCCCATTTTCTCCCATGGAGGGAGAGGCTATGGGGTCTTCACTTTTTTCTCTGCCGTGCCCACCAGGACCTGCCACACAAGCAATGCTGGCAAAGTGAATGCATAAATGGCATGGTATACACAATTCTAAAGATTCCCATCTCTTGGTTACTCACAAACTAACCTTGGTACCACTGTAATGAGATTTTACAGTGATAATTAAGGTCCCGCATCAGTTGACTTTAAGTTTATCCAGACAGGCCTAACCCAATCTAATGAGCCCTTTAAAAGCTGAGAGTTTTCTTCAGCTAGTGGAAGTCAGAAAAATTCAAAGGAGTCCCTATTGTGGCTCAGCTGGTCAAGAACCTAGCTAGTATCCATGAGGCTAAGGGTTCCATCCCTGGCCTCACTCAGTGGATTAAGGATCTGGCATTGCCACGAACACGGCCTAAGTTATAGATACGGCTCGGATCTGGCGTTGCTGTGGCCGTGGGTAGGCCAGCAGCTACAGATCGATTCGACCCCTAGCCTGGGAACTTCCATATGCCACAAGTGTGGCCCTAAAAGGAACAAAAAAAAAAAAATCAAAGAGTGAGAGGGACCTGTCACACGCTTACCTGCTTGAAGGTGGAGGGGGCACCTGATGAGGAATGAAGGCTGTTTCTAAGGCTGAGACCAGCCCCTGGCTGACAGCCAGTAAGGAAACAATGAACCAACAACCTCAGTCCCACAACCAGGAGATGAATTCTGACAACCTGTGAGCTTGGAAGAAGAGCCCAAGCTCCACACGAGAACCACAGATCCAGCCAAGAGACCAACTGCAGCCTGGTGAGGCTCTGAGCAGTGAATCTAGACACCCTTAACCAGACTGCTGACCTGCTGAACTGTGAGATAATCCGTGAGCACCGTGAGAAGCCATTAAGACTGGAGTGATGGTACCAAGCAATAAACACAGGAGTTCCCATCATGGCTCAGAAGTTAACGAACCTGACTAGTACCCATGAGGATGTGGGCTCGATCCCTAGCCTTACTCAGTGGGTTAAGGATCTGGCATTGCCATGAGCTCTGGTGTGGGTCTCAGATGGGGCTCAGATCTGGCATTGCTGTGGATGTGGCTTAGGCTGGCGGCTATAGCTCCAATTGGACCGCTAGCCTGGGAACCTCCATATGCTGATGGTACAGCCCTAAAAAGACACACACACAAAAAAAACCCACAAACAGATTTCTAATCTTGTGGAGATGCTGGTGGCCAGACTGCTTGGTGTGGCCCCCAAATGTTCCAATGAGCAGGACAAGAGGTGAGTGTTGGCAATGATCCAGCATCATGGAGATACCGTGGGTTGAGGTCCATGTCCATCTGCAGACAAATCAGACTTTGGTGATGGTGTGCATGCTCTGCAGCAGCCAGAGTCCTGGACAGGAAATAGGAAGTCCCAGTTCCTAGTCCCAGCTCTGCCACTGCCTCATTGTGTGGCCCTGGGCAGGTCCCTTTCGATCTCTTCCCTGTGGTCCTTCCATCTGTCAGATGTGGATGTTCATCCCTCTCCCACCCGTTTCCCAGGGTTATGAATCAAGTTCAAGTAAGACAAAGCCACAAAAACATGGTCAATGAGCCACATGAATGGTAGCCAACTCTGGAAGGACATAAGGGTTTTCTCAGTCACTTAGGGAGTCTGAGGAAGAACCATGCCAGGTTATGAGCCTAATGATATTCAAGTGACGAGGCAGACCTCCAAGGGGCTCAGATTACAGCTGTTACTTCCCTCCTAAGAAAAGCGCCGCTCTGCCCTGCGGCTCCCTACGGGAATAATCATCATCATAAAAATAATGTCTTCTGTTCAACAGCACTTTTCAAAGTACTTTCCCCTCTATCATTTTAATTCCAACAGCTTGTATCTGTCAAAAGAAATGAATGAAGAGTCTTTCTAGTTCTGAAAGTTTAGGTTTCTCACCATGTGTAAGTAGGTTTAGTCTCACCCTTTAAACAGAGGAAAAACACTGAGGTCCAGCTGGGCAGGCAGCCTAGGTTATGGGGCTGCAGCAAAGACACTTACTCTCGGTATGACTTTTTTTATGGCTGCACCAATGGTGTACAAAAGTGAATCCAAGCTGCAGCTGCGACCTTTAACCCACCACCGGGCTGGGCATTGAACCCCTGCATCTGCAGCAACCAGAGTGGCTACAATCAAATTCTAACCCACTGTGCCCCAGAAGGAACTCCCCAGCCCTGACTTCTAATAACTCATGCCTCTGGGATTAAGCTGGGAAAATACAGAATTCTTAGGTAGAGGCCTGTGCCAGGGGGACAGGGTTTCATTCACACTCCAGGTCCATATTATAGGTTGAATACAAATGAAACTTTGGAATTACACCCATCTAGAGAGCCTCTTGCCTCAGCCCTCTGGTTATGCCACAATGATACTTGCTGGCTGTCAAGCAGCAGAAGTTTTCTTTGCTGTCTTCATTAAGGAGACAAAGGCGGGGATGAGGGAAATACCACACAGGATAAGCTGCTTTCAACACCCAGCTGATAAATATCAATGAAAGAATAGGAAAGAAGGAGCCATTAGCCTAGAACTTTCCTGGGAGAATTTTGAGCTGCACCAGATGATACCCAAGTCGTCATACCTTAGCTTGACCTCTCAGTTCAGTCATGTTAGAAAAGGAATAGCCATTCTGAACAGGTAGTTTGAAGCCATGACTCCAGACATCCTGGAAATTATTCCTGGGCTCTGGAATCCCATGTGAATGGAGCTATCAGGTAATGAAAGAGGGGGTATTCATGCACTCACTTGTTACTGAGGCCGACTGAGTGCTGGGTGCTGGAGATTCAGCATGGCACGAAAGAGTCAGGAGGTTCCTCTACTCTCACAGAGTGGAAAGTGGTCTACGGGGACAATGACAGTCAAACAATCACACAGACTGATGTCAAGTAGCAACTGCACTGCGAGCTGCATGGGGCTCCAAGAGATGTATGCTTGAATGCTGAAAAAGCCAGGACTAGGATGAGGTCTGAAGGATAAATAGGGTTGAAGCACTGATCACAAGAAAGAGCAGCAAGTGATAAGGATGAGAGCTTTTGGAGTATGAAGGATCAAACAAATTCCACCACAGCCAGAGTTACAGAGTCCATGTTGCGGGATGGCACTGAAGTGTGAGCAAGGGGCCAGACTGCTCAGGGCCACTGGAGAGCTGAATTTTGTTACAAGTATAAGAGGAGCACTTTGATGGGTTTTATTCAATGAAGAAGCATGCTATCATCAATGTTTTTAAAAAGACCATGTGGGCTGCCTTGTTGAGAATTGATTAGGTAGAGGAGTAGGAGGGTGGAGACAGGAGAGATGAGTGGAGGCCAGAAATCCAGTTTAGATGCCACTGTCATCATCCAGAATTGGAGAAGCAGCAGCATCTTCACACAGGCCTGGACACTTTTATCTGCTCCCTCCTAAGAGAGATAGAGCACTGGACTAGTTATCAGAAGACTCGTAGGATCTCAAGTACAGCTGTGTCTTTGTCCCAGGGCATTGGAAGAAGGATTTTTGCTTCTATGTATCTCATTTTGCTTGACTGGCCAATGGACGCCATGCATCCTGGTTCACTTATGTATGACTTCAAACCACGAGCTCTCAGAGAAAGGAGGAGTGTAAGAGGAAGCAGCCTCTGGCCCCAAGTGATGCTGGGCTTTTCCTCTCTCTGGGTTTTTATTGTGTTCCCAGCACTTAGTGCCCTGGAGGACCAAGAGCAGGCACCAAGTACAACATCTCCATAAACAGTTAATCAATTGAACATCTTCAGAAATGGGGAAACTCACTCTCACTCCCAGATAAAGCCTTGGACCATCCTGCCCCTCAAAAAAAAAAAAAAAAAAACTTCCTCATATTTAGCTTGTTTCCTGTCACTTCTGCCAAACGCGCCTAAATCAGGTCACATGGTACAAGCCATGTGACCATCACTCTCCAAGTCATTTCTTCCTGTAAAATGTCCCCTTCCTGCAGCTGTTCTTCAGAGGACATAGCATTGTTTCACCATCCTGCTCTCATTCCTTTGAACAAGTCTCTTATTTCCCTCTTTATGGAAGCATCTAGGAACAGTATTCTCCAAAGAGCAAGAAAGAACAAGTATTTGTTGGATTTCTTGGGGTGAGCACCGTCTGCCTAGGGGGAAAAGGAATCTCCAGGAAACTGAAACCAAGGAAAACACACAGGAATATGGCAATAACACAGAGGGGGTTGATAGGGTCTTGAAAACAGAACCAAACAATCCAGAGGCCTGGGTACTGCTCCTGGGTCAGTGTGATTTGGGAGTCTTGAGTTCTTTATCTATAAAACTAACAGTTTGGATTGGTGATTGCTCTGGATGGTAAGCATTAGGTTCTAGTTAAGCATTGTCACCTCTGTGCTTGAGGCTGTCAGAACACATGTTATAATGGCCTTAAGGGCACAGCAGCTCCAAAATGACACTTCCTTAATAAACTGAGCAGGACGGAAGGAGAAATGGAATGCAAATAACTCTATCACTATCTGATTCAGTAGGACTCGATGCCATGTCTGGCCACCATATAAAGTCACCCCCTGTAACATCTAAATCATTGGTAATATCTTTGGGAGGCCATGGGCTTGAAATCTCCTAGGCAAATCCGAATAATCATAGTGGAACTCTTGGCTGGTCACATTCCTCTTCACTGTGCTGGGCATAAGCAAGGAGAACAGGGCTCTAAGATCAAAGATAAAATTCTCACCTCCTGTGTGATTGGCATATTTACCATTTGGATCCAGAAAAAACTATCTTTTGTCTTTTATTTCAGCCCCAAATTCTTTCTCTGTGGTAAAGAGGAGAACCTCGCCTGTGCTCAGCAACGACATCCCCTGAGGTGGCTGGATGGAGTGCTGTGCTGTTGCTGTCACTCATTTCCAATATGTTATCACTTTCGCTCTTTCTAGTCCACCATTTCAGCGGTCTCTGCCAGCCAGGAGGGCAGTAGTGAAGAGGCAGTCTGAGAACATTTCTGGACATGATCAAATGTGTGCAACGTGTATAAATGCACTCGCATTCATATGTGCACACGCCTCCTTTGGTGTATGCGTAACTGCATTTAATAGGATGTTTATACATGTCTGTGATGTTGCAGGCAAGGGTTAACGTATCTGTGTCTTTGCTGACATGTGTCTCGATGTGTATGTGTGAGAGTGAGTATGAAGTTGTACCTGCAGGGCTGTGTCACTCCTGATGGACAGCAACCTCACAGGTCCTTATCCATGATAAGGAATGAAAATGCACAGGAGACTCTGACATTTGAGTTCTCACACCTTTCTGACAGAAGAGAAGGCTTGACGGCTCAGCTGGGGGCTCAGGCTGGCCCGCGGCCCCTCTGCATAGCCTTCTGTCATTGATTATGCCTCTGATGCATCTTCCTCTTGGCCTGCAGGTCCCTGTCCGGCCGCATCGTTGGCGGTGTCTGGTGGTTCTTCACCCTGATCATCATCTCCTCCTACACAGCCAACCTGGCCGCCTTCCTGACCGTGGAGAGGATGGTGTCTCCCATTGAGAGTGCCGAGGACCTGGCCAAGCAAACGGAAATCGCTTATGGGACACTGGAAGCAGGATCCACGAAGGAGTTTTTCAGGGTAGGGACATCCCTTGCCCCAAGGGACTTTCACAAAAGGGAAGCACTGCTGTCATTAGCATATCCTTATCCTTCGAGAGCATGACATTACAGGCAGTCAGGGCAACTGCTTAACTGAATCTAAGTCAGAGAAACTGAAGACACTTCTCAGCTTTCTACAGATCCCTAAAATACTAAACAATCCCTACCACTTCCTTAGCACATAGTACGAATTGGTTCCTGTGCTAAGAAGCACACATTCCATGACTTATCTCATGTAATCCTCGTTAGAGGTGAGTTAAGGATTTGTTGTTCCCGTTTTAGAGAGGAAGCTCAGAGAAGTAAAAGTAATCTCCCAAGGTTCACAGCTAATAAGGGGCTACAGCAGAATAGAGAGTAAAACTCTGCACTGCCTCTGGCAAAAGAGTGCAGATGCTATGCAGACCCACTGGGTTTGTACTGGAGCACAGCCTGGACTCTGAGAGGACCCCCAGTGTGCTGTGCCCAGGCTCTGCATCATGGTCTCTGCATGCTACATGACAGGAAGAAAAGGGACCAAAGTCTTCATCATGGCTGATCCAAGCTCCAAGGCTAAAAACATCCATTTTCAACATATTGGAGGAAGAAGGTACCTTAGAGTTACTTGGTTAGAGTCTGCCATTTTTTTTTCCTTTTTATGGCTCCACCCTCTGCATATGATGTTCCCAGGTAGGGACTGAATTGGAGCTGCAACTGCAGCCTTTACCACAGCCAAGGAAACACTGAATCTGAGCTGCATCTATGACCTATGCTGCAGTTTGTGGCAAGGCCAGATCCTTAACCTACTGAGCAAGGCCAGAGATTGAACCCACAACATTGTGTAGACTATATCAGGTCTTTAACCTGCTGAGCCACAGTGGGGACTCCAGAGTCTGTCATTTTGGAGGGAGACAGAACTTGCTTTGCCTAACCTAACTAGTTATAGTATAAAAACCACGTATAATCTCATTATGTTTTCTAACATTTTTAGCCTGCAACCAATATGCAACAGAGATGCCTGGTATTTGTCCATGAAGTACAGCCTATGTCTTAGGCCCTCTGATGCAGTTGGGGAACCACCCGATCCACTCACCCATTACATACCCATGCTCTCATCCCCAAGATATTAACACATCAGGAGTTCCCATTGTAGCGCAGCAGAAACGAATCCTACTAGTATCCAAGAAGATGCGTGTCCAATCCCTGGCCTTGCTCAGTGGTTTGGGATTTTGCATTGCCATGAGCTGTGGAGTAGGTCACAGATGTGGCTCAGATCCCATGTTGCTGTGGCTATGGTATAGGCCAGCAGCTGTGGCTCCGATTCAACCCCTAGCCTGGGAGCTTCCATATGCTGCAGGTGTGGCCCTAAAAAGCAAAAACAGAAAAGAAATTGAGGTACAGGGAATTCATGACGTAAGTCTCAGGGTTGGGTACAAAACCTGAGTTTCCTCATTCCAACCCAATCCTTGCTACTAAACCACACTGTCCTAATGGATTGGGTCATTAATATAAAAAAAAAAAAATTTGGCTGCACCCACGGCATGTAGAAGTTCTGGGCCCAGGGATCAAACCCATGCCACAGCAGTGATCTGAGTCACAGAAGCAACAATGACATGTCCTTTAACTGCTGGGTCACTGGGGAACTCATTTCTTTTTAAAAGATCATACAGGTGATCAGATGGGCCCAGAGACAAATCCGGTCTCGCCCTCCCCTTTTGTAGTGGGAAAACAGAGGTCCAGAGAACATGTGTGCTCTAGCTAATTCAGAGGTCCAGGCGGGACTTAAGACATCAACTCTCCCTTAATAGGTACGGCAACTGACAGGTTACTGCCTCTTGTCCAGAGCACGTTAGGCATCTAGAACGGAGGCTGTGTGTATTCTATCAGCTCTGTGTCCTAGCCAGGTCTACCGCAGGAGACTGGGCAAAGGGATTGTAGTTCACAAGCTAACTCTGACTGATAAGGAGTGCTTGCCTGGAGTTGCCTGGGGTATTCTGAGGTCAGGTCTGGGCTCAGCGTGAAAGAAATCCTTAATTGATGTCAACATCTGCCATGTGTGTAGGAAGGGAAACTGGGACCAAGCCAAGCATGGGTAAGGCGCGGCAGGGCCTCTCTACCCTAAAGTCAAACCGGAAGGAAGGGCATAATTATCAGCAGTAATTGCACACGTATGGAACCCCTACCACATGCCAGATGTTGGCTTACACACTTGACCTCTTGTCTTACAATCTCCGTGGCAACATTGCGTGATGGGTACTATTGTTGCCACTGACAGGAGAAAAAACACCGAGGCTCAGAAAATTTACGTTACTTGCCCAGCGTCGCACAGCCAGTAAAACATAAAGCTTAAAATGAGAGAGGCAGCCGGTGGCAGGGCAAAAGTGCTACGTGCGGTCAGGAAACAGGCTTTTATTCCTCGTGACTCTGCCGCCAGCAGGCTGCGTGACATTGGACGGTTCGTCACCGCCACATCCCGGGCTGCAGTTTCTCTACCTGTAAAATGAGAGTGCTGCTGGCCTGACACGTCCCGTGAGCCCTTCCATCTCTGTGACTCCGACCTAGGAAAGGATCCCACCAGGACTTTGGTGGGTGGGGGGACAACAACCCACCAGCCCCAGGAGGCAGAGAAGGAGGGACTGGTATGATGAGGATTTCTTCTACCCCTGCCTCTGAAAAATCTGGCCCCATCACAGCCTTGGCAGCCCCAACCTGGAGTCACTTAATCCTCCATTGACAGTTTAATTAAGATGTGCGAAGGGTCGTGGGAGCCGCGGATGGCAGGCGAGATCCAAGAACAAACACCCCAAGCATGTTTCCAGTCGTCCCTGCCACTTGCGCTGCCTGCACCTTCCTGGAGATGAGATTGTCCTGAGAGCCCGATCCGAGTGCCTGTGAGCACAGCCCTGGCATTTGAGGCTCCGGGGTGAGGCTGAGAGGACGGACATATTAATTTTCTGCATACTGTCGCCCAGAGGGCTCTTCGGCTCTTCTTGTCAGCAGCCCCACTCCCCGCTGTGGCCGCCCCGTCAGGTCAGATTGCATCTTGCAATGGCCCTGCTGCGTGTTTTGTTGGTTTTGTGCCTGGAAGATCATCGGCCAATCTGGTCAGAGCTGAACTGATATATCTCCCTGTTTCCTGTGAGAGAATATTCAAAACGTTGTAGAGGACCCAGCCATGGGTCCTGGGTATTTCTTTCCCTAACTTGGAAATCCTCCTTCGCTTTTCTCCTTTTTTCCTTCTTTTCTCTCACCCGGACCTTGCTGCTTGCATGAGGAATCTTCATGAAAAGAATCAAATATTTCCAGTCATCAGAGAACTGAAAGGTTATCATGCCCAAGCTCCTTATGGAGCAGATGGGGACAGTTAGCCGCAGAGAGAAGACTAGAACCCAGGGCTTCACCCTCCTAGTCCAGGGTCCGATCCAGATTATAAACTGTACCATGAAACAAACCATCTAGTTTAGCTAATTGCAAACTATAAAGTCTTATAACTCACACTACCAAAGGCTTCCCTGACACTCTCAGAAAAGATATCCATTCATTTTTCTGTGAGACCTCGGGTTTTCCTGGGCCCAAATATTTTTATAGATCAGTCAGTTCAAACAACAGCTTAACTGTGTATCAACATTTTTCCAACACTTGATATCAAGAAAATAAACTTGCTACTTTGTGTAAAGAAAAATGACATATTGCATGTATGATGGTAATTTTATACTAAATAAATCTATAATCTTTATGTAAACCACTTGATCACATAGGTTGCCTGACCCTAGCACGAAATGTCTTTAAAAACAATAGTACCTTATATGTGTTTAACACTTGTCCACTTAGAAAGCATTTTCAAAAGCCAGACACCAGTAGCCCTAAAATGTATCTACCTGCTGGGGAAAGGATGCTTTTTAGGAAGAGCATCTCCTAGAAGACAGGAGGAGGAGGAGAGGGTCGCTCTCTGGTCCTGGATCGTGGGCCCCGACTAAGAATCTACTAGATGCAAGGTTAGACGCTGGGAAGGACCCACCCAAGGGAAGTCATCCTCTGCCCTCAGCAGTGTCCACAAACTTGAGACCTGTGACCACAAATGAATGCTCTCAACTGCAGCCTAGCCTCGCCTGGGCATCCAGTGGGCCTGGACGATGTGTCCCAGAGGATGGAGAGTCCTCTTCCTTCAAAAGTGAGGGCCACACAGGCCATACATACGAACTCCCCCGGGAACTTCTGGAAAATATTTATTCTAGGCTCAACCTGAGACCTGCTAAATTATACTCTCAAGGTTTAGGGCAAGGGGGCCAGCGGGGTCCACATGTGTTCAGTCTCTGCACATGATTCTGGCACACACTAGCACTTGAGAACTATTGTCCTTGGAGCTGAGCTGGTCTGAGAATCCATAGGACTCATTCTGATCTGTGAGATAACGGGTAGGACGTGGCTGGAGAGAACTGGTTTATCAAGTAGAGTGAACAAATGAGACAACGTCACAAATGCAGGAAGGCCTGAGATGAGTTCAGGAGGAAATGAGGAAAACAGTGTGGCTGGATGGAGAGCTTTGAAATGTAAGCAGAAGACAGTGCTAAGTCCCACGTTTCAGACAACTGACATTCTGAGGGCAAGTCTTGCAACACAGGATGCCTGGAATTTGGCACCCGTGATCTCAAAAAGCTTTAGCGCTGTCCTTGAATAATGAAATCAGGTTCCACCTATAGTCGACTCTGTACTTCTTTAGGACTCTATAAATATGGCCTTATTAAATAACACATAGGGGAGTTCCCATTGTGGCGCAGTGGAAACAAAATCAAGTAGGAACCATGAGGTTGCGGATTCCATCCCTGGCCTCACTCAGAGGGTTAAGGATCTGGCGTTGCCGTGAGTTGTGGTGTAAGTCACAGACGCGGCTACGTGGCTTAGATCCTGTGTTGCTGTGGCTGTGATGCAGGCCGGCCTGGGAACCTCCATATGCCTCGGGTGCAGCCCTAAATAGCAAACGCAAACACACACACATACACACACACACACACACACACACACACACACACACACACATAGGTCCCCTCATGTCCTTAAAAAATTCAGACAGGCCCCCAGTTTCTTAACTCTCCCCATATTTAAGAGGAATCTAACTCCTCAGCAGTAATTAAAAGATTCTGAGTTCTCCCGTGAATTCTGTATCTGCAAGATATTTGTACCTTGGAACTGACTGGTGCTAATTAGAGCCTCTTATTTTGCAATCACTCATAATTTGTTTCTTCCTGAGCTAATCTCGCTCATGAATGTGTGATCAAGCCACACTCAGCTCTTCTTTAGTGTGTGCGCCAATCTCCATTCCAAGCGCAGCCCACGCTTCATTCCACCTGTGTTTCTGTCCCCCGCCAGAGGTCCAAAATTGCCGTGTTCGAGAAGATGTGGACGTACATGAAGTCGGCAGAACCATCCGTTTTTGTGCGGACCACAGAGGAGGGGATGATCCGTGTACGGAAATCCAAGGGCAAATACGCCTACCTTCTAGAATCCACCATGAATGAGTACATTGAGCAGCGGAAACCCTGTGACACCATGAAGGTGGGAGGTAACTTGGATTCCAAAGGCTATGGCATTGCGACGCCCAAGGGGTCCGCCCTGAGGTAAGTAGCCAAGATTTGCTTCCTCGGTACTCCCTCTCCCCTCCCCACCGCAGGCACGAAGCTGCTGTGTCTTCCACATGGCTCCACTGCCGCAGTGGGAGCTGTCAAGAGGTCTCTCCTTGGACACCTGTGGGCCTTCTTGGACATCTTCAGCCCTGAGGTTGGAAATTGACCTGGGGGCCTCGGCTTGCTGTGACTGTCACTGCCCGTGTGTCTCTCCCCACACCTGCCTCTCCTTACCCCTCCAAGTGTGACACAGTGATGAACCTCGTGTTTCCGTCATGTGATTTGTAACTGACCAGACACCCCCTACATCCAACTAGGCCACGAGCAGGGCTCTCCTATAACCTGGATTCTTTGACAGAAGATGGTCGGTAATGTTTGTCTCCAAAGAAACAGACACACTGTCCAAATGAAAAATCAAGTCATTTGAGTTCAGAGACGGTAGCTGTGGAAATCAAAATAGCACCGAATGAATGGCAGCACCCATTCTTTCCTAGAGACCGAACTCGTTAGCAAGAAACAGGGAGTTCAGACCAGAATCAAAGTGGATTTTATTGTCACGTAAGCAAGCTCTGGTATGCATTCCAAATAGCCAAGGCAGAGTCCTGTAAACCTGGACTCAGAAGATCTAGCTTTAACTCTGGGATTTCCTACTGTCTGTCTCATAGAAGGCGAGACATGCTGTCTCCCCAACCTTCAGTATCCTTGTCTGTAAAGAGACGATAATCATCTCATCCCTTCCTAGATCCAAAATGGTTTTCAGTTCAAATGGGATAATCTATGTAGAAGGCAACTGAAAACAGTACAGTAGGATGTCACCTGTGAGACACAAGGTCAACTACAGAGGGATTAAATCACTTTAGGGAAGGGCAGCACTCAGGGAAAGGTGAGAGTGTTCAGAAAGGTTGTAAAAAGATGGAGAAAGACTCCTAACCCATCTTGACATGACATCCAGGGCCACCCACCTCCACCTCCACTTCATTCATTTATTTCAATAATACTGATCCCTGTAATATCCTAGGCACTAATCTAAGAGCTGCAGCTACAATTTGGGGTAAGACAGATAAGAGTCCCTGTCCCCACGGAATGACATTCTTACAGAGAAGAATGGCATTAAGCAAATGATTATTGTTTAATGGTTCATGGCAATTGTGATGACCTATAAAAGAGGACCTGGAGGACATCCACTGTAAGCAATTTGGCAGAATAACACTCTCCACTATTAAACACCTAGATGTGCTGGAAAAAGATGTAACAAATAGCCTTTTAAATGTAAGTCAGGGAATCTTTAGGCCAAAAAGGAAAACAGAAATCAAAACTATAGTGAAAAACACAAGCTATTTATTCTGGGGCTGCCCAAAGCAGGACAAAGTTATAATTTACGTGACAACATACCTGAGCGAGAATCCGAAGTACAAATGAAAACATAAAAGTCACTGAAAACATTTTTAAAAGAAAAAGACACCATCATAAAAGGCCAGAAATATTTGGAAGAGTACCAATTAGGTCTTACGGAAGTAAAAAGAAATATTTAACCATTAATATAGTATCTCAGTGAAAGAGTTAAACAGCAAAAGAGACAAAGTTGAAGAAAAAACTGTACAAGATATAAAACAGAGCAATAAAAAGAGAGAAAACATAACAAAGAGGTTAAGAGACATGAGAGAGAAAAAAAAAAAAAATCCCATGTACCTCTTCCATGAGTTCCAGGTGGGGACAGGAGAGGGTGGGGTAAGAAGTAATATCTGAAGGGAATTTTCCAGAATTTATGGAAAACGTAAACACTCAGATTCAAAAATTATGAGTCCCAATCAGGATAGGCAGGTGAAAATCAGCAACTGATTCAATTGGAACTGCAGAACAATAAAAACAAAGAGATGTCAAATATACCCAGAGACAACAAGATCCAACCCGGTGTGCAGGATGGGTGGGATGTGGCTGAGAAGACTTTTCCAAGGATGCTTTTGTCCAAACTGAAATACCATGCATTAACAGGTGTTACCTAGGTGCAGTGAAGGGAGAGGAAGAAAACAGCAGTCCAGGCAGAGGGAACATCATGTGCAAAGACTCTAAGGCAAGAAATCATGGTGCCGTTCATAAAGTAAAAGAAGCTAAGTGCTCCCAAAACACAGGTAATAAAGAGAAGAAAAGGTTAAGCTAAGATTGGAGAATGATGAGTTATGGATGGATTTCATAAAGGAATTATGTCCTTATTTGAAGAGCAGTGAAAACACATTGGAGAGTTTTATATAACTGCCCAAATATCAGGAAATAAAGGTAACTGTAGGAGTGTAGAAATAATTGAATGTAACCAAATAAAGGGACACCAAATGGCCCGGTATTTATTAATCCTGCATTTCTATTTGGAAAAAAACTTAAAAAAACTCTTTGTACCACCTTAGGAAAAGTTCAAAGGGGATCCAGAGGATAGTGTTTGGCAAGGAAAGAGACTTTTATCTTGGATGCTCATAGAATATCACCTAGAAAGGTCCAAAGTAGAGAATGAGTTCTTACACATCCAGGAACACTGATGATGCTGCACTATTACGTGGATTGAAGGCTTTATGGGTCAAGAACATCGTTTGATGAATACTTGGATGCAAAGCTGAAAAAAGCAGGTATAGAAAGTGACAAGATCTGTCCACACTACCACCCCATCCCACCCATGGGTGCCTGGCACATAATGACAGACTCATTAATAGGAATGTCAGTCTCAGGTCATCAGGCACTCAAATGACTTTCCTCTATAATAAAAGCTACCATTGTCTGCCTTCCACATGCCACACATTTTGGTGTATCCATTATCTCATATAACCCTCTTAATGTCCATATAAAGTACCATTATCCTCATTTTACAGATAAGGAAACAGTAGCATGGGGTTAAGTTACCTGACCAAGTGAACACAGCTAGTAAAGAAGGAACCAAATGTCAAGCTCAGGGAGTCTGACTCCAGAGCCCCTGGTGGCACTTACCCTAACACTGCACTGGTCTTTATGACTGACAGCACCATTAAAAGAAGGAGGCTGGGATTAGACCTAGTTCCCAGTACCTATTTACACGGGTTAAACAATAACCATCAACTCGGGTATAAAAAAGCAGCCTTTTGGAGCCCAAAGCATCCGCTCATCACTCGGAAGGCAAATGTGATGGTGGATGCTCATTTTAATGCACCAAGTACTATTTCTTTGAGCAGTAACTCTGCTTTATGAGTTTACATGCCCAAAGAGTATTTCTGGGATAAATACTGAAAACAGTTAAACTCTGTAATAAAGAAATACCTAATTCCATTACTTATATATCTCTGTAAGACAGTCATTCACTGATTTGAGAAAGAACAAAAGAAAGGAAAAGAGAAATGCAAAGGAACATATTCCAAATAGAGACCACTGATGGTTGATGTTAAAGTCAAGAAAACCTAAGTACCTCAGTGGTGGCCACTTGTTCCCAGTGCTCCTTTTTCTCCATTGGCAACATTTATGAGAGACATGCAACTCCCTGACTTAAAAACAGAAGAGTAACACTCACCCTAAGAGGCCCTTGGAGTTCCTGTCGTGGTTCAGTGGTAACAAACCTGACCAGGAGCCATGAGGATGCAGGTTCAATCCCTCGCTAGCTCAGGGATCTAGTGTTGGCATGAGCTATGGTACAGGTCGCAGGCACAGCTCAGATCCCACATTGCTGTGGCTGCAGTGTAGGCTGGCCGTTGCAGCTCTGATTCAACCCCTAGCCTGGGAACTTCCATATGCTGCAGGTGCAGCCCTAAAAAGATTAAAAAAAAAAAAATCTTAAAAGGGTCTTGAGTTTCTGACCTGGAAAAGCTCCTCTTCCTTCTACAGGATTCTAATTTCTCATCTCTGCAAAAAAGGAATCATGCTAGCAATGAGCAATGTAGAGGTCCCATGAAATATACCTTTGCAAAATGGTTACAGAAAACAGGACTAACCACATATTCATGCACACAGTCCAGCCAGGTTTCCTTTACATCTCTGGCTCACACACCCCAGATGATGCCAGTTTCCCAAGGCATCACCCAGGAGTCATGGCAAACCAAATGCCACAGACACCTGCGCCTGCTCTAAAAATTTTAGATCCACTGATCTGATCCCAGAAAAGCATTCTGCATGACGGAGGAGGGAAGAGAGGAGAGGTGTAAAGGGGCAGGATATGTCTCCTCTGGTCCCCATTGAAAAGGGGCTTATGTGCTTAAAGATGATATGGCAAAGGAAATCAATGCTGTCTTCAAATTGCTTAGAATCACAGAAAATACCTTTTTAAAGACTGCCCAGCCATTCGCAAAGCTGCAAAGTCTTTAGGAGTATTGACACTACAGACATTACAAAGTCCTCTTTGCCCTGTGAAAGGTGGGACCTGTGCAGCCGCCACAGACAGATGTGCTCCAGACTTAGTGCCAGCGCCCACAGTAAGAACAAGCTCCCTGGAAGCCTCCTCCATCACTTACCATAAAGCCAGACCTCACCACACCTGCAAGGCATTCGCTCCTTTCTAGCCTGTCTGGAAAACAGCTCCCAGCTCCTCCAAGGCAGATCACCCAGCTCTGCCCCAGAAGGTCAGAGAACTGATTTCTAAGGCCCAAGTGTTCCTCTAAAACTTGCCAAGTCTACTTGGCAGAAACCAGGCGTGTCCCTACAGAGTGTTAAGAGGCTGTGTCAGTGACAGAATGGCCTGTTTGTCTCTTCTGCTCTGGAAACAAATACTCAGGAAGCGACGTGGTTCGATGCTTGATTTTCCATTTGGACAGGTGGTGTTTTTTTGAAACAGATGCTGTTTGTTGGCTGTCACTGCATGCCTGGGGTTGGGCGAGGGGCTGAGTTGCGTTCCTGAAGCCCTGAGTTTGTGGATAAAGACCTACACCGCCAATGCCGGTCACTAGGGAAGGGTAACTGGTAAATTCACTAATTCTGATCTATTGGCCCTTCTGTTGCCAACTCAGTGTATCTGCTGGTCTGAACCGAAGTCTCTTTCCTTTATTATGATGAATACTCCCTTCAGTGAGAGACAATGTGTTCCGATTTCCTAACTCAAGGGGCATGGCCTCTGTTTCACCAGCCCAAAAAGGAATCCACAGCCAATCGGCCTGAGTTAAAAATCTCAACTAATGATTCTCCTTCACAAAACGTCTATCAGGAGTTGAACAGATCTGCTAAGAGCGATACCCTAATCAGGACATTGGTCAAAGTCTGGTCTTTAGCTGTGACTGTGGTTACATGGAGTGTCTCTGGTCCCTGTGATCACAACGTGTCTGCGTTCTGTCGTGTGTCCTGTCCCTGCCAGACGTGTGGGCCAAGGTGATGGGAGCACCGTGCAGCTTCCCCCTGCAGCTCAGTGGGTGAGGGTCTAAGACCCGTCCCCTGTGCTGTCCGTGCAGCTTCACAGACTCCTTCCCAAAAACGTATCTTCTCCACACCAAAGAACTGCACACCGGGATGGCACCCCAGGCCCTAAATGATGCATAATCAAGTACAGCCCACGAGCAGTATTACCTAAGTACCCATTATTCTATTCCATGCCATCAGGTGTCAATGTCATAAGAAAAGGGGAGTCAACATTTGGATGGGAGGATTTTCAAATGTTCACGGCAGAGGTAACATCTGAGATAGGTCCCGAAGATACTGCGATAGATGAGAAGCGGGGAAAGGGGGCTCTGGATGGAGGGGGGCAGAGCAATGATAAACACGGGGCTTATTTTCACAAATGTCAGGGAGTCCGCTTTAAATAGAGAATGCATTAAGAAGCAAAAGCGATCGGTTCGGTCACCTTGTGAAGGATTTCAAACGTCTCTGTACCTTTTTATTTGCCATCAGGAGGGGCCGCTGGAGGCCATTAGTGGAGGGACCGTGATCAGACAGACTCTGAAAGGTGATCCTGCAGGAGTTTGTGACGTGAGCCAGAGAGAGCAGGCTCGCAGGCAGGGAGGTGATTTAGAAAAGCTGCTGTGGTCATTTGGGTCGGAGATCATGAATGTGTGTGCACACCGATCCTGATGAGATGGGGACGGATGGAGGAAGTGGCTCTCTGTCACCAGTCACAGCCTTTAGGACTTGGCAGTGTGGGAAAGAAGTCTGTTATGGGAACTTTCTGGGATTTCTCTGCTCCTGCTTAAGGACTGGCTGGCTACAAAGTGATTCTGGCAAGGACAGAAAATGGGCAGAAAGGGGATTTCTCTCCCAAACAAAACTATTGCCCCACCTCAGTTTTACCCCTGGGGTACCAAGAAGGCTGAGAAAGATACAGCTGGGAGGGGTTCAGGATTCCTGGCACAGGAGCTAGAATGATGGAGGCTCTACCTTCTTCCTGCTGCACTGACTGTAGCTTGTCTGTATCTATTTTTTAATTGGACATAAGCTCAAGATTGCTCATCGATATATGTCTCGATAGCATTCCTACTGAATACATCTTTCTCCCTTCACACAACCCTAGGCTGGAAAGTATCTACTAAGAATCACTTGTCTGTATTGGCATCTGGCTTAAAAAAAAACGGAGGGAGGTTAAGGCCATGACTCAAGATGAGGTGTCACACTTTTTCCAGCAACTGGTCTCAATTCCAGGTATTGAGGTTTTTCTAGTCGCCCACTCAGGACTGTGCAAGGACAGGGAAACTGTACTGAATAGTGTCAAAACCATGATTCTGGGAGTCAGATCACTTGAGTTCAAGGTTAAGGGCCATTACTTTACCAGCAGTTTGACCCAGCTTGGGTAGTCACAATAACGTTATGAGCCTGTTTTCTCTTCTGTAAAATTGGAGTAATAACAATCCACTGCCGTTGCTCCAAGTTTTGATGAAATGGTATAAAGTGCTTGTCACAGAGGGTACTCATTAGTGTTAATTCTCCACCCCTACCGTCCTCCCATTAGCCCCACCAAAAAGTCACTTTTGAGCCAAATTGCTTATTCTTCTCTTCTTTGAAAACCAACTGTGTTCATCAGAAATACACATGAGCCCCACCTTCACCCCCTACACTGGCTGGATTAGAAATAACATGTCTCTCTTAGAACAATTTGTGGTCCTCCCCCACAGAGACCACACTAAAAAAATAAAACGCTGATGTTTCTTTCTCTCGCTCCCTCCCACCCTCTTCCCATAGTACGGTACTGGTGCGGGGCCCGCTGCTGAGAATAAATACAGTGTGTCCCAGGGAAATGACAGTCCCTTTCAATTGGTCCTTGCCTCCTGATGGGTAGCCAGGGATGCTTGTTGTCATGGTAACCCCATGAACTCTGAGACCCGAGCTGGGCCTGATCAGAGACCAAGGTTTCTGAGCAGAGAGGCTGGATCTGCCTGCAACCTCAGAAGGGCTGGAGAGAAAGGGAGAGAGGGAGGGAATGGGGGATAAAAAGGGCAAGACAAAAAAAGGGAGAAACAAAGAGGGAGGCAGAAAGAGAAAGCGTGTGCCTGTGTGTGTATATGTGTGTGCGTTTGAAGAGAGACTGGCGGTTTGCCAAAGGAGAGCTACATCAATACAGAAGCTTCTCAGGTCAGGACACGTGGGATGGATTAGAGAGAAGGCCCAGAAAGCCTGCCAGGAAATGGGCGCGGTAGCCCAGCACACAAGTCCAGGTGGGGGGAGAAATGGGGCTTGGTGTAACCCTTAAGAGGTGATGCTAAGACCTACTGTTGACATTTATCAAGCACTGACTCCTCCCAGGCACTTCTCTGAACTGTGTGGTGTGCATTAGCGTGCGCGATCCTAATGAGGACCCTGGGGAGATAATACTGTTGGTTGTACCATTTGGGAAACTGAGGCAGAGAGAGGTTAGGGAACTCGCCCAGGGTTACCTGGCATGGAAGCTGGAGAGCTGGATTTTCAGCCCAGCCAACCCGATCCCAGGACCTCTTCTCTCAACTGTGAGGCAAAAGTGGACATAAGAAGGGAAACTGTAGGAAGGAATAATAATTCATGGGGGAAGTATTTACGTCCCCACCACACCCACACCCACACCCACACAGACACAGTTTAGTCCTACCCAACCAATACGTAAATAAGAAAACTGAGGTTCCAGGTGGCTCACTGTCTGTGCTGCCTGAATTCCCTAGGGAATCACACCTCCCTTATCCCCCACTTTGCACTGAGGGGGCACACAGTGCAAGACTTAGGGCCAAACCGCAGGCTGACATCACTGCCCTCTACATCCATTGCTTGCTAAGTTTCCCCTCTTGCCCATGAGAGATTGAAACAAAAACACCCCTCACAAGTATTATGCTTCCCAAAACTCTATAGTGCTTTTGACTCCTTTTAACAATGAGAAGCAGATCACTTTAGACTGACTGTACACTAAGTGTGGAGAGGAGAGAAGAGGAGACTTGCATTTCATACCTACTGTGCGCTGGGCAGAGCAGATGCGTTCACTGCCCTCCCAAGTCCAAGAGCGCATCCTCCGCTCACCTTTGATTTAGGCACTATTATTTCCCTTCACAGATTAGGAAGATAAGATCCAGAGGGGTGACACTCTGCCCGGGTCCTCCAAGCGATTTGTAGGACAGACCTGAAGTACAAACCCTGACTCTGAAACCCTCCTTCTTTCCACATCCGCACCTCTGTGCTGACGGAGGCATGCTTCACTGCCTCTGCCTCCTTGCAAGGTGGCATCCTTAAAACATCAAGGGAAATAAGACAGCAGGTGGCCTCCCCAGAAGCGTTCCTTGAAACACCGGGCTAGGCTGGAGCTCCACGGTGCAGCTTTATCTCAGAGGAGCCTGGCAACATCACAAGGACAAATGCACACTTAACTCCTGGTGGGGCTGCATTTTCATCACGCCTGGTGGAGACGCTTGTAAATGGCAGAGCATCACATGAGGGAGAGAGAGGAGGAAAGCGGAGAGAGAGCAGAGCGGCAAGGCCAGGTCTAGGAGAGGAAGCACACGAGGGACAAGGGGCCTTGGCGGCAGCGAGAACAACCCAGCACGGGCTGTGATGCGCCTACCCAAGCACCACGTTCTCCCGCTGACATACAGAGTGTATGTCGCTTTCTTTGAAGAGGCTGAAGCTGTCAAAAAACACCTCTTCTCTCTCTCTCTCTCTCTCCCTCCCTCTCTCTCTTTCTCACTCCATCCTCCCCCAACCCCTGTGCTCTCAGCAACTTTATTTCAGATGTGCCCAGTCTCTGGCTTTTTCTAAGAAGGCAGCTGCTCTTACCCAAAAGCCCACCAGGACAGGGACGGTCTGGATTCCTGGCCCAGCTCTGCCCCTTGGATCTTGGGGGTGTGGGAGGCAACGCGCTTTGTGTGGATCAGATCCTGTTCAAACCCAGCCTCCCAGATTTTCAACCCGTGCGATCTTGGGAAAGTAGCAAGCTGCAGTGTAGACGATGGACGCATCGTTGGGGCCCTCAAGCCAGGGCTGAGTATGAATCCCAAGGCGGCCAGTTAACGGCAAAAGTCGCTCAGACATGGTGCTTTACTTCCCAAAGGCTCGATTTTCCCAAATTAAACAACCGGAGGTAGCACTAACCTAAACTTCTGTGGTTGTTAAATGATTAAATGAGAGGCTATGAAGTGCTGAGCACAGTACCTGGCACAGACTAAAGTGACTAAGAAGTGTTAATTATCAGTGCTTAATCTCTCTGAGGCTTATTAGTTTGCTCAGCTTCCAAGTGGGGCTCCTAAAACAGCCTTCACAGGCGAGTCTTACAAATAAATGAAATCACTTAGGAAGAGCTCACGGTGCATATTAATCCCCTTTGTTCCCCCACCTCCCCCTCCCCTTGCTGGCTTCCCCCTGGTCACTCACCATCTACTCTGTTAGTTTGGGGACCAGCCCTAATAAATGGTGGTTGCCTTCCCTGGGTCAAACCTCTCTTGGCTTCTTTTCATTTACAATGAGGTGGAAATTCCAGGATACCAGCAAACAGAAATGTTCAAATAAACAGTCTTATTCCCTTTACACTTGGTGCCCCAGATGTTCAGCTAATAGCCACATCGCCTCCATCCATTTGTCTGGAAGGAAAAAGAAAGGGGTGGGAGGTAGTCCCGAGTCGAGCCCCTGCACAGAAATTCTGGGCCATCTGCATCAGGACATTTCGTGAATGGTCATGTGGGCTGAAATCCTGGCCGGATCTAATTTAATCCAGCCAACCTCAGGATGGGTAAAGGACCAAGGCCCAGGCAGACCCCTAACCCACAGAGCCACTTCCTCCCAACTAGATGGAGGTGGTTAACCAGCAGTGGGCAAACAAAAGAAAGTTAGGCAGGGAAATTCACATATATTATTCATCCCTTCTCAGCACAGACATCTAGCAGAGAAAGAGCATAATGACCTCTTCACCATATTCTCTATTCCCGCGGGAATGGAATTTATTCCTCTGGAAGAATGTTTAAAAAAAAAATGCATTGCCCTCATCAAGCCAGTCTCCCTTGTGTCCTGTAAATATTACTTTCCCCCACCCCAGGCTCTTTCCTTCTACTGCTTTTTTCTTCTACCTATAATTCAAGGGACAGCTCAGTGATACAAGGGCCCACTGTCCCCCATAACCCAATGGAAAACATAGCTTGTAGGAAACTCCTATTGATTGCATGTCACATGGACTGATGTCTCTGCAGCCAACTTCCACGTATATTGTGACTTTACGAGCAGGTTATCAAATCAGCTGGTACTCTGTCTACTTCATGAGAACCAGGAAATGGCAGTCCTACTGCATAGACCATATAACACAAATGCAATCAGCCACCTCTTAAAGGGACTTCACAGTGTCTTTGGTCATTAGCAGTGAACAGAGGCAGCATGGAAGTTTATGACCGTGATCACACAATTGAACTCCACCAACATTCCAAGCATAGGATTCTCAAAGCACTAAAGTAAGTACTTTTAATGAAAGCAGAGATGAATAAGTCATGACACTGGCACTCCCGAGATTAGATCCCAAGGCCTAAGGCAGGCCCTGCAACTTCACCTGCCCCCAGGGGCCAGGAAAAGGAAATGAGTGGAATGAACCAGAGTAAACCTGTCTGAGGTTTCCTCGTTTTTCATAGAGGCGTGAGTATAGGCAAGACTTCCTCTACTCTGAGAAACAAAACTCCAGCATGAATACTAGAGTAAATAATAATTATAGTTAATATTTATTGAGTACTTGCCATATATGGCAAGACTCTCTAAGTCCTCATATGTACTCCGTAATTCACGTAATCCTCTCGAAACCCCAGTGATGTAGGTACGATTAAGAACCTCATTTTGGAGTTCACGTCATGGCTCAGCAGAAATGAATCAGACTCGTATCCATGAGGATGAAGGTTCAATCCCTGGCCTCGTTCAGTAAGTTAAGGATCTGGCGTTGCCATGAGCTGTGATGGAGTTTGCAGACGGGGCTCAGATCTGGTGGTGCTGTGGCTGTGGTGTAGGCTGGCAGCTGCAGCTCCAATTTGACCCCTAGCCTGGGAACTTCCATATGCTGCAGATACGGCCCTAGAAGCAAAAAAAAAAAAAAAAAAGAAAAGGAAGAAGAACCTCATTTTGGAATTCTCTTGAGTCACAGTGAGTTAGGATCTGCCATTTTCACTGTTGCAGCTCTGCTCACTGCTGTGGCACTGGTTTGATCCCTGACTCTGGAACTTTCACATGCCTTGGGCACCCCCCCCAAAAAAAGAACCTCATTTTACAGATAATGAATCAGAAAATTAATACAGAGAGATCAAGTAAATTATCAAAAGTCATACCACCAGTAGATGGCCGAGTCAGACTTTGAACTCGGGCAATCCAGCATTAGAGCCTATGCTCTCACCCACTACACCACGCTGTCAGTGGAAAAGCAACTGGGGGACCCTAGGGAATGGTGGAGACTTAGTGAAGGAAGGAGCATATGTGTATCTAGAGGGTAATGAGGTATGCGTATCTGATCTAAGATTGCCATATGGGGATTCTGTCGGATCTTCTCGTTTTTCAAAAGAAACTAGTAATCTTTTATTTTTGTTTTTTTTTAAGGGCTGCACCTGCGGCATATGTAAGTTACCAGGCTAGGAGTCGAATGGGGCTGTAGCTGCCAGCCTATGTCACAGCACACGGCAACACCAGATCCTTACTTAACACACTGGGTTAAGGGAGGCCTCATGGATACTAGTTGGGTTCATCACCACTGAGCCAGGAGGGGAAATCCAGAAACTGGCAATCTTGATTTTTGTGTGAACTATTGAAATTGTTGAGTGGTGGTCATAGTTAAGAAAGAAGGAAAGATAGGACATGCAACCTCATAACAACTGACACTAATACAAAGAAGAGAGGAAGTTCCATAAAGATAGACAGAGAAAGGGATGGATGGATGGGTGGATGGATGGATGGATGGATGGATGGATTGATGGATGGATGGATGATAGATAGATAGACAGATAGATAGAGTGATTGAAGGACTGATCCATCAACAGATGAGGCACCGTAGAGAACTCTTGCAGGGAGGGGTTAATATCTTACCCTTTCCCAGGGGGCAGTCCAGCAAGGGCTTAGGAGGAAGCAACAGTCCCCGAACAGGGCCTTAAACCAGTGGGGAGAGTTACCTGTGAGCAAGATGGGAAGAAAGGCATTTCAGGTGAAAGACACAGGAAGCCTACAGTGTGAGAGCAAAAGGGACAGTAACTCGTGTTTTCCACAGGGGAATGGTTTCCTCTGAGAAAACTGCTCGTGGAATCCCATTATAGAGGCAGATGGGATGGAGCTGCTGAAGGAAGAGATGAGAGGCTGGAGGTGGTAGTGGGAAGGCGAGGAGGTGAGAGGGAGCCAGAAGAGGTCAGGCCCAGGGTGGGGAGGGACCCTGGGAGGGCGGCACGCACCTCTTCCCCAGAGCCTTCTCCTCTGTTAGACCCTGTGTATGTTAATGTTCACAAGTAAATGAGTCCTGCTGGTCTGCCCAGCATTCTTTTCACACGGACATGTGTCTTTCTGTGGCCAGTCCTTGGAAAGAGCCCACTTCTTCTTC
This sequence comes from Catagonus wagneri, assembly GCA_004024745.2. Classification (NCBI taxonomy): domain Eukaryota; kingdom Metazoa; phylum Chordata; class Mammalia; order Artiodactyla; family Tayassuidae; genus Catagonus; species Catagonus wagneri. Next base: position 18,087,929 of record PVHT020000165.1, on the reverse strand, counting down.
CTTTCTTTGAACCAGAGGTGACCATTGAGCCCACTGGTCTCATCCTGAATGGTGTTTCCACTCCCTTTGTTAATTGGGGGAGACTTTCATTCATCCTTGTTTTGTCAAGCATCTCCAAGGTGTCTGACACAGAGCCCCATGCCTGCTGCTGCCGCTGCTGACAAATGGTCCTGCATTACAGAACCAGATGTGGTTTACGTGAGCTGCCAACGAACTGGTGACACCTGCTTCCCACAACAGGCGGTGGCCTGGGGATCAAGCATCCTTTCAAAATATGTCTGTAGATTCCCTGCTGGAGGGGCCAGACTTCAGGTCCCCATCCACAACCCTGCCCCGCATCAAGGCCATCTTAGCCATAGGACCCTAAAGAAATTTACAGGGCCAGAAACATATATCACACGTAGAAAACGAGGTGCAGTCTCTGGGGGTTCAAGTAATATAGCACAACATATGTCTTAGAGATTTAAAACCACTCCTTCATTAGGTAAGCATTTATCAAACAAGTGCTGTGTTTGCTACTGCGCTGGGAGCAGGGCCCCCGACATTAGTGAGCTTGCAGTCTGGCGGGGGGAGAAGATGATGGATCACCAAGTCAGAAGTGAGCTGTGATGGGGCAGCGAGCACGGCAGACAAGAAAGGAACACGAAACCCATCCCGCCTGCGTCACTGCAGGAAGAGCTGCAGAGAACAACACCCAGGAGAGGCTGGAAGAGGAATAGGTCCACGGTGGCAAAGTGTGCCATACCGAACATGTACCAACATACAGAAGTGTGGCTTTCATGGCACGTCCGATCCAGCTACTTCAATTTGTCCAGAACTAATCTCCAAGCATTTTCACATTGTCATCTCACTGGATCCTCACCCTACATGCAGAATTAGCATGAGAATTATTCTCATTTTACAAGTGGAAAACTGAGGTTCAGTGAAGGTGACCCACTGTCCTTCAGGTTTGCCCAGCAGGTTCCCAGGAGGTGGGACTTATGTTGCTAAAATCAAGAAAGTACCAGGCAAAAGGGGATCAGTTAGTTACGCTAGGTAAAGCAACAGGACTTGTCATATAACTTGATCAGAGATGACTGAGGGATTCCAATCAGGCCTTCAGACTCTTTCTTCCACTCAGAGTGGAGAGAGGAGAAAGTATGCTATAATGTGGGTGGTTTTTTTTTTTTCATTTATAATGATTTTTATTTTTTTCATTTATAATGGTTTTTATTTTTTCCAATAATCCATTAGCTGGATTACAATGTTCTATCACTTTTCTACTGCACAGCAAGGTGACCCAGTCACACATACATGTATACATTCTTTTTTCTCACATTATCATGCTCCATTATAAGTGACCAAGCAATGAGATCCTGCTGTATAGCACTGGGAACTATGTGTTTCTGCTTTTATTTTTTTCTTTTAAAAGAATTCCTTTGCGTTGTTTTGTAGAGTCAGGGACCAAAGACAGATCTTCTGTCTTCTGGCTGACTCACTGCCTGACCGACCTTCCTTCTCCTAAGACAGCAGAACCGTCTGCTCCTTGGCTGCACCCCAGAAGGGAAAACCACCTGGAATGCTCAAGGATGAAGGCAGCTTTGCCCCTAGCTACACTCCTTAAGGAGACCTGAGGATGTCTGCATGTTCACTGAGGCTCCTGGTATCCCCCCACTAACTCTTTATGTCCTTCTCCTTGGTCACTCTTTAACCCCTCCCCCTCATCCACCACCTCAAGCTCCTGGGCCGGCAGAGTCTTATGGACCCTTAGCCTTTTGCCCAGAGACAATGTCTACCTTAGATGGTCCACCCTGGCAATGTCACAGACTGGACTCAGGACAGAAGGGGTCTTAGATACCACTGTCCAAAAGCGAGTGATTAAGAGACTGCTGCCCAGGAGTTCCCGTCGTGGCGCAGTGGTTAACGAATCCGACTAGGAACCATGAGGTTGCGGGTTCGGTCCCTGGCCTTGCTCAGTGGGTTAACGATCCGGCGTTGCCGTGAGCTGTGGTGTAGGTCGCAGACGCGGCTCGGATCCTGCGTTGCTGTGGCTGCGGCGTAGGCCAGTGGCTACAGCTCCGATAAGACCCCT
>PVHT020000165.1:18080006-18084858 GCA_004024745.2 Catagonus wagneri | reverse complement strand
AAAAAAAAAAAAAAAAAAAGAGAGACTGCTGCCCAGAATCCAGGTCCCCCAAAACTCGGTCCTGCCCTAGACTCAGCCACCCATCCCCCCTCCCGTGGCAGATGAAACAAGCGTTGGTTCTTGCCAAAGCTCTGCCTCTCAATCCCAGCAAAATGAGCCTGGTTCGTTCTCAGCGAAGGAACAGAAATAACAAGAGAAGGCTTCCCCCCACTCCAAAACCCTCAGCAGAATTGGTTTCCTTCTCCTCCACAGGCCCATTGAGGAGGGGGTGCTGTGGCCTGTCTAGCACAGGGAGAAGTATGTGTGAGAAAGGAGGTGGCCAGGTGGTCCGCACAGAGGGAGCGCCCTGAGCCTCAGAACCAACAAACCCCACAGGAAGAGTTAGAATGCCCATGTTCACTTGTACACTGACCTTTAATCCAGTGCAAGGAAATACTCACTCTTCACGGCTCCCCCTAAATATCTGCAGACCTCACTCATCACTGCACCCCACCCTTTCTTGAGGGCAGATACAGAACCCCTTGAACTCTCTTCCCCTGGAAGCCCAGGGGTTCCCGGGCAAGAGGTGACACGGACCATCAATGCCCAAAAACATGAAACGGGTCAGTGGGACACTTGACAATGTTTTACCTTGTCAAGGAAAGATAGCAAAAGAAACAAAATATAAAATCACCATCTCTCAACAACATTATTCAGTAAGAGAAGAAACATGTCAGCACTAAGAAAGAAGGAAGGAAATCATCAATTGCACATACAGGACTGTCCTCTCAACGGAAAAGTTCAGCTCTCTGAAAACTTACTCTGTAACCCTTCCCTTTCCCCATTTTCCCATCGAAAAGTAAAAACGTATGCACACATTGGGCTGGCTCATTGGCCCGGCTCATTGCCCCAGCCTTTCGGGAGCATTGATTGAATCTCAGCTGTATCCCTAGTTCATCAGTTCCTTCCATACTTTCCAAGCAGTTGTCCCGCCAACAATGACCTACCAAACAGCAATTCCCAGAGAGCTCTAACTCCCCAAGTTTGCCATCAAACTGAGCAGCAATCTGTGTCCCCGTGGCTTCATCTCCCTGATGTAATACAGCCCTCCAGCCTCTGAAAACAAGTCTACCTCCTCTTTCATTGATAACCAACCCCCCAAGTTTCCAAGTGAGCCCTGCTCACTTTGCAGTGACCCATTTTCTCTGTTATCTCTGGATCCAGGGTTAAACTTTAAATATCTGTTTCTCTCACGATTCGTTAAATTGGCTAATTACTTGATGCCCATTTACGGGACTGAATGCTAAGGATAGAGGGTTGCTGGTTTGAAATTTCTTCTTGCTTAAACACCTTCTGTGTCCTCCTGGTCCACAAGTAAAGTATTGACTTCTTAGTATAACATTCAAGGATGTCCACAGTTGGGACCAGCTCAGTTGGGACCTCATCTCCCAGAAATGCCCCACCTCATGACTATACTCCCCAGGCCCTGAGTTTCCCAGCTCTAGGCTTCTGATTCGACTTTTCCCTTTGCACAGAGTACTCCCTCAAAGTTTTCTAATTACCACCCACTATGAGAATTAACCTCTCTTTTTTCTGGTACTTCTATAACCCTTTATCTTAAAACAGATTTAGATTTCCACGAACAACTAAGAAACTTCTTGGCCTCCCACACTAGACTGTACATTCCTTGAAAGATGAGGTTTATAAGTTTTTTCCTATTAAGGTATTTTTTATTCCAACTAAGTACCTGGCAAGGTACTTGCCACTTAAATGGCGCTTATACATATTTGGGGAGTTGACACGAAGACATCAACTTTTTACTCCAAAGGCTTTATAATCCTAGTCAAGCTAAAGACTAAGAGTAATACACAGGAAACAGGGTGGGCAGGGCAATGAATCGATTGCTAGTTGCCAGGGGAGTTTAAAGGAAAGGTCAGTGAGAAATCAAGGGTCCAAGGGAAAATAGGGACCATTACAGGGCAACCAGGTACTAGGAGAGAAGTTAAGGAAAAGAGCAAAAATGCAAGCACATAGAAGCAGAAAGAAACTGGTTGAAGGAGAGCAGGGTGCCTAGTGGCCTAGTCTAATTAAAACTGAAGCTTCCCTTAGGAAAAAGGAGGCAAAGTGTATCATCACAGGCTGGGCATAAACTCCAAGCATTGTTTCATTCAGTGTCCCTCAGATACTTAAATTCAAGGTTTTGGAGGAAAGAGTGGAAGTGTGGACAACGGCTTTATAACTGAAGCCCCAAATTCAGTCTTGAGCCTTTCATAAGCTGAGGCCCAATTAAAATCAGCTGAAATATCACCCTTGGATGCTTTTGCTTTTTCCAGACTTCAGTCTTCCTGCAATCATAGGATAATCGAGTTTCTTCAGAGTGGCAAAGTTGAATACATTGAACCTTAATGAGGACAAGGTCATCTGTAAGAATATCTTTCCAGAATTTGAACTCCACCCTCCCCAAGATTTCCAAACATAATTCATTGATTCGAAGACTCCCCAGGACCCCTCAGCTCCTGTGGCTGAAGGTCAGGGCTGAGGGAGCTGAGGGTTTCTTCTGCTCATTGGCATTCCTGGGGAATAAATGTCACGCACATCACATGTCTGTTACTATAGGCCTGGCTGCATTCCCTAATGTCCCAGGACCTTCACCTTACATGGAACATCCGTCTGAATCTGAGAATTTTCAGATGACTTCCTCCACCTAATTGGGACCATACCTGACTCTGTTTTATTTGTTTGCTTTATGCTTGTTTTTCTTGATTCCAAGCACAGGACTGGCATGAGAAAAGTTCTACTAGAGATTTGTTTAATCAAAGAAGTAAATGTTATAAGCATCAGTATTTGACCCCTTTATAAAAGCCTTGCTAAGATCCTTGCAGTTCTATTTTTTTATTCAACTTATTGAGGAAAATAAGAACAATGTGCCTAAATTCACTCAACCTACAGGACTTTTCCTTATTCTGAAATGTCATCCTTCCTATTTCTTTGATTCTTGAGTGTCCCTCATTCGATTAGATGGAAGTGATGCTAGATGGTGGCTCTCTTTAAGCATGTTTATTTAGCAAAATTAATATTTAACACACACCTGTGTTGATTCTCCCACCTTCACTTTATTTTTTTTTTTCCTCATCCATGAAACCTAGATATCTGGAAACTACTGCGAGTCTGGAGCACGGCCTCTGCTTTCTAGGACCCTCGATTTTTCCCTGAACCTTTGCATCTAGGCTCTTATTAAGTTCCTGGCTTTTACTTTAATGTAGTATTTTTAGAAGGGACTGTTTCAAAAACAAATTCATACCTCTTTGCCTTCTGTTTTGAACATGTTGAAGATAACCTTTTCTTGAGGATTCTGTCATTATCAATTATCAGTGGCACTGGGTTATCATACAGTAGATCTTTTGGAAGAGATTCATTACAGGGCTGTTTGCCAGAACCGATTAGCCCCAGGCGATCATCCTTCTAGGACCACCATTTTTGTCAAAGAAGGAAGGGAAGGGATGGAGGGAGGGGCAGAGGGATGGAGGGGGACAGCTTTAGCCTCTTCCTTAGAGTCAAGTTGTAAATTAGTATCTTATGAAATGGCCTATGAGGAGGTTTTTCTCATTTGCTGCCTTTGATCTGCTCTATAGGCTTGGAGAATAGAGACCCTTGAGTGTTATAGGAATGGGCAAAGTAAACATTTTAGAAACGACTGGCTGTGTGTGAGGACAAAAGGCCTGAGTGAGCACGTGCGGGAGCTTGTCAATGCGCAGGTACCACAGGCTTGGAAAGCTGGGACGCACACTGGTTACGTGTGTGGCCTTCATCACACAGAGCTGGGTTAGAACTAAAGGCAGGTTATATATGTGTCTGTGGAATGGAAATAGCACTAATATGACAACCAACTAGGATGTGAGGATTAATCGGGGAAAAAAGCATGTAAGAGTTCCTGTTGTGGCTAAGAGTAATGATCCCGACTAGTACCCATGAGGATGTGGGTTCGATCCCTAGCCTCGCTCAGTGGGTTAAGGATCTGGAGTTGCCACGAGCTGTGGTGTAGGTCACGGATGCAGCTAGGATCTGGCATTGCTGTGGGTGTGGTATAGCCGCCAGCCAGCAGCTGTAGTTCAGATTGACCCCTAGCCTGAGAACCTCCATATGCCTTGGGTGAGGCCCTAAAAAGAAAAAGAAAAGCATGTAAAGCACTTAGTAAATGAGTGACCATAATAAGCCCTCTATAAACCAAATGTTAATCATAATAATCACCCTGTGACGCTGTGCACTTTCTTTGGACACTTTCTGTTCCTTTTCTGTTATGTTCCATATGTTTAGTAAGTTTGCCAAAGAGGTGAGATAGGGACACCTAAGATGACATTGCATTTAATTTATGTCCATTCATTCATTCACTGGGGGGGGGCGGGTAGTATTTCTCAAGCTCTTACACCGCATGGAGCAGCCGGTACGAAATGTCATGGGGAAGGGGTCTAAAAACACAGAGACAGGGATCTGAGCATTTATTTGCGAAGACGCAGCTCATAGCAAAAATGGACATTTAAGAAGTCGGCAATCCCAATCTTTAGTCTCTCTTTCACTTACTCCCCACACCTTCCCCTCCTATGCCCAGTTTCCTTTGTCCCCGCACCGACTAAGCACCCCAACATTGAGTTTTCCACCTGTACTCCCTTAAAATGGAGAGGCAGAGGAGAGAGGAGAAAGAAGAATCACAAAACCCAGGCGATGGCTGTCCATCCCTGAAAAAAGTCTTAGGGCCAATCAACGCCCTTTGTGTGTTGTCAAACCTAGAATCTATTTGCGTTTTTTTGGGGGGGGGGTGTTTTTTTTGGTTGTTTTGTGTTGTTGATGTTTTGAGAGCTAGCACGAGAGAAAGAGA
>PVHT020000165.1:18037506-18075006 GCA_004024745.2 Catagonus wagneri | reverse complement strand
CTAGATTGGAAATGGAACAGCAGAAGTTGCCAATTAACGTTCTTTTTTTTTTTTTTTTTGCATCCCCTTAAGAGGTTAGTCTCCAGGGAGAATTTAGAAAAGACATGATCCCAGGCCCCCTAGGAACTCCTTAGAGGCCCTGAAATCTCTTGGGGTTGGAACAAATGTTAAAATCACCTGGTCTTACTCTTGGTCCAGCGCTTGAATCTTTCAGATGCTCTCCTGAGCTTCTTCCTGCATGCATCCGTGCTTGAGGAACTCACCACTATCCATAGCAAGGCATTCATTCCTCCTTTGGGAAGCACTATGGATTTGAAAGGTCTTCCTTTAATCCAGTCAAATTCACCTTCTGTAATTCCCCAGCTTTGGCCCTAGTTTTGTGAGTGAGCCTGGCCCAACACTCAGTCTCCGATCCTAGGAAATAACCAACTGCTCTTAAAAAATGGCTGCTAAGCCAAAATCAGAAATTTTGGAAAAGCACACGAGAAAGCTCCCTATAGCAGAAAGGTTAATTGGTGGAGGAGAGGTTGGACCAGTCTCGTGGCCCTGAAAGGCAAAGTCAGGGGACAGATAGAGCCTGAGGAAGGATTTCAGGCAGCCCCTAAAACCCCACTTGTACACGCACCAGAAAATCTGTGGAAGGCAGAGAAGAGTGAAAGTTGCAGCCTTTACTTCACAGGAATCCAAACCCTCATACCAGGAGGAAGGAATACAAGTGTCTGCAGAAACCTGAAGTTTGGTCCAGATTCAGCAGACCTCACATGATGGGCAGCACTGGCCTCCATGCGACGGACTGGTCTTAAGACCAAAGGACTTGGCTTCTCCTTAGAACTTTCTACTGATGCCCTTAGAAAGTGCCAAACTTCTCTGCCTCAGACCTGGCTCAACCATCCTCACAAAGATTCAAGCCAGCCCCACGTTCCCGGAAGGGATATTGGCTCAGAAACACAGATGGAGTTAGGGACAGTCCCCCATTACGTGGGAAGAGCAAAGAAATGTACAAAAAAGAAGAAAAAAAAATCTCTCTTGCACATGGGAAAAGTGGCAAATCAAGATAACAGGTTAAGGGGAACAGATGAAAGGGGGCCTCGTCGCCATAACAACAAGCCCAAGGATGCTGAAGGATGGAATTTTTGTTTTTCTTTTTGCCTGTCATTCTTCTCGATACTGCCACTCTCTTTCCCCACTCCTGGCAGAAGCCAAGTTGTGAGTTTTTCACTCCCACCCCCATGCTGCCTGGCTTGGGGGCGGGCCACTCCTAGGCGAGGGGGGGAAAGCGGGGTCTCCCAGAGGGGTGCTCAGAAGACTCAGATCCTGCCTTTTCCCCTCCCTGGTCAAAGCTGGGAAGGTTGAAGCTTGCAGCTTGCTCATGGAACATGAACATGGCTGTTGGTACACAAACACGTAAGAAAGTCCGCTCTTACCTAGATACGGAGAAATCAGAGCTCTGGTTCTTAAATAAAAGGAATTTTTGTTCCTGTCCCAGGATGTGCCATCATATTCCATCAGAGTGAGCTGAAGAGAGTCGTAAGGGCAACTCAACAGAAGACGGAGGCCTTGGGCCTCCTGTGAAAAAGCTAAACATGGGGCTATTAAAAAGCCAATGGCAGGGAGTGCCCTTCCTGGTTCAGCGGTTAGCGAACCGGACTAGTATCCATGAGGATGTGGGTTCAATCCCTGGCCTCCCTTAGTGGGTTAAGGATCTGGCATTGCCGTGAGCTATGCTGTAGGTCACAGACATGGCTCAGATCCCACGTTGCTGTGGCTGTGGTGTAGGCCAGTGGCTGTAGCTCCAATTCGCTCTAACCTGAGAACTCCCATATGCTGCAGGCCCTAAAAAGCAAACAAACAAACAAAAAAGTCAATGGCACATTATATATATATATATATATATATATATATATATGAAATTATGAAACCTTGCCTAAATGTAAACTCCCCAACTACATGGGCAAGGAAGACGTGACCATCAGCCCTTCATTGCACACCCTGTTAAAGGACACCAGACCTGCCCAGCAGTGCCTCATCCAAGTTTGCTTTCTGACGCCAGGGGACATAGGGCCCAGCTGTCCCCTTGGTTCCAGAGGTCTTCCCACAACTGTATCAACATAAATAAGGATCAGTAGCACTGTGTCCTGCACGAGTTGGCAGTGCCCATGCCATCCAGCTGCCCTCCTTGTTTGTATGGGATATGTCCTCACCTTGATGCACACTGCCATCCCCATGGACCAGAGAGCTCCTTCAAAAGTGAGGGGTGCGGAGTTCCTGTCGTGGTTCAGCGGAAACAAATCTGACTAGCATCCATGAGGATGCAGGTTCAATCACTGGCCTTGCTCAGTGGGTTAAGGAGCCAGGGTTTCCCTGAACTGTGGTATAGGTCACAGACGTGACACGGATCCTGCGTGGCTGTGCCTGTGGCATAGGCCAGCAGCTGCAGTTCTGATTTGACTCCTGGCCTGGGAACCTCCAAATGCCACAGGTACAGCACTAAAAAGGCGAAAAAAGAAAAAAAAAAAAGGAAAACAAAGTGAGGGATGTTCTCCACCTGCAGACATCATCAAATGCTCGTCACTGGGCCTTCCTCCTCCTGCAGATACACAGACTATGCCTCCTACCCCCACTGCACATGAAGATCAGACCCTTCCTCCAAGATATGTCAGCAGTGGACACTCCACCTTCTACCATCAGGGAGGCGGATGGCCCCTTAGGGTTTTTTGAAAAGAGTAACAAAAAAAGATGCCCACCACTTCTTCACCCTTGAAGACAATTCATAACCAGGGTGGACTTGAAAAAACTATGAAGAAGGAGACAAACAGCTTTGGTAACCAAGGAAACAAGAGGCACTTCAGCTGATCAGCGTGTGGTGTCTGCAGGACCCCACCCGTTCCTCGGGGCCTTCTTGTCTAGCACCACCCTGCAGGCCTTCTCCCCTCCCTCTCAGCACCACTGTCAGCCACCCTTTCGAAGGTGTGAGACGACCGATAGAAAATACATTAACATTTCTCCCCACCACAGCCCAAGGCCTACCCACAGAGTTTTACAGGGATGCCTACAAACCCTCAAGTCCTCCAAGAACTCTGAGAGACTTACTCCCCAGAAGCAGAAAGGCAGAACTCCTGACCAGTACACAGGGAGATGACTCTGAACATTCTCAAACATCAGGCCAAGCGGGAGTTTACTTGTTGAGCCAACCGCTTGAGTCAGTCACCAAACTCATTGCCGCACATTCTCCTCATCAGGCCGTTATACCCGAGCAGGAGAAATTCTAGCCCTTCGGATAATCATTTCCACTGCTGCCAAAGCCAGACTAGGCCCTGCCAAGCACAGCCCATATTCAAGAACCATCTGCTTTAGCAATACAGGGAGCCACCCAAGGGGTATGCTTTAAATAAGCCTACAGCTCGGCTGGCAAAGGCTGCCTCTGAGGAGGAAAGGGACGCTGCTGTTGCCAGCTGCTCAGCCCTGCTGAATCGTGTACAATGCACCAGGTAGAACCAGGGCCGAGGCCACTGACTTGGTCAGTGCCTGACCCGCTGCTACATAGCCAGCTTCTAAGAAGCAGGTGTCAGGGGAGTCCCTGGGGCATGAGAGCTCACCTTTTGTGCGGCTTGCCAACATCCCCACCTGACAAAAGACGTGTGGAGAGAAGTAAAAGCGTTACCCCGCGGTGTGAGCCTGTGCCAGATGAGGCATGCATTTCGTTTTAATTCGATGAGCACCTTGCACCTGAGCAAACAATATAAACAAGGGTGTTCGCATTGCCGTGACATCTGGGGATGGGTATTCTTCCAAGACTTAAAGATGCTTTCTGGCCTCTGTCAAGGACTTAACTGAGCGGTTCCCCCCTCCCTGAGCCATCACCTCTCCCCACGACCACCAGCTCTGTTTGGTCATTCTCGCCACGTGGGGAGATGATGTCCCTCAGTCCCCCACTTGCGAACCCCACTGGAGGTGACAGAACTCAGGGATGGACTCACCCACCGCTGGCCCTTCTCAGCCTCCACGAAATGAGCTCTGTCCACCTCCTACTGGACAAGGACACGCGTCCTCAGGTCCCTGGACATTAAGCGCCCTGCCCTATGATCACATTCATCCAAAACCAGTGCAAGATCTTTCACCGCAGGATTTCTAAATTCAGCCATCTCAGTCTGCCTACAGTGTTTTTTTAGCAAGCACCTTCATCAGAAAAATGACTCCAATTAAACATAATTATTAGGATTTAATAGAGCCATTTTTCTATCTCAGTGCCTTTTTTCTCTTCCAAGCCCCCCAGTTTTCTTTTTCCCCTCAGTTGGGACTCAGCGCAGTAAGTCAGAGGTATACACTGGTTGATCTTTATTATTACGTACAATAACTGTCTTATTAAATTGAAATCAAATGCACAGCTAGGGGAAAGTTCATTTTAAGTACCAGCTCTCAGAAAAACGTTTCAGAGACATAAACAGTAAGGGAAGCCAATGAGTTGCTGAGCAACAGAGCGGAAAGGAGGGCAGGAACCCAGCTGAAAAGGAAGGGACACAGTTTTCTGAAAGAATGGGGTAGGCTCAAGGGTGCAGATCTTGGCAGAAGCTGCTCTGACTTCTGTGGCATCTCCTACCCTAGAACAGGCACTGGGGAGGAGGGGAAATCTATTTACAAATTAAATACAATCCAGGATTCTTGGAAAATTGTCACACACATGCACACGCGCACACACGCACTCACACAGATACATTTTTCCCCTGGGGATTTTTTTAACACACTGTCAATAAATACAAAGCCTTTCGAACAATTACGAATGTTAAAGAGGGTGCTGGGGCTGAGTGTATGTGTGATAAGATGCTGTTTCTTGGATGCTCTCTAGCCCCTTGGCTCACTTTACTCTCTCCCCCGCCCCTCCTTTCCCTCCTCCTCTCCCCAGGACAAGACAAGCGCCCTGAGCCTCAGCAATGTGGCTGGCGTCTTCTACATCCTGATCGGAGGACTTGGACTAGCCATGCTGGTTGCCTTAATCGAGTTCTGCTACAAATCGCGTAGCGAATCCAAGCGGATGAAGGTGGCATCGTCTCCCCAGGCCTCTTTGCTAACCTGTTCTGTGACACAGTGGGGTTTGCTGGGCGTCCCTTGCCCAGAGAGGGTGGGGAGTGACAGGAGGTTGAGGTCAGCTCAAGGCGGGGGGTGACGACTGATGGAAAGCTGTTAGGAGGAAGGTGGCAGGGAAAGAGGCAGCTGTAAGAAAGGAAGGACAAACATTAGCCCTGAGAAACAAAGGCACGAGCCAGAGGTGAGGGGTGAGATTAAAAGTCAGGGGGTTTAAGTGGGCAGTCAAGATAGCGTGAGGCCAGGATGATGCAATTAAGGTAGATTCTACCTGGGGTGGCATTAGCTGAAGTGTAGCACCCAAGACAGGATAGGAGGTAGCTTCCCTCTGCAAGGTGGATGGTCTTGCCGTGCCTGGTGAAATCGGTCTTCTTTTAGCCACCACATTGTCAGATGGACTTGGGCAAAGAGGATCGTGCCCAGAGAACGGCAAGCCGATTAATTAGATGACCCCAAACCATATCAAACCCAGCTGAAGGCAACTAACTGGAAAGAGAAGCATGATGGAAGATACAAGAGCTATCTGTAAAAGCCTGAAGATTGTTCAGGGGAGACAGAAAACAGATTAGGTCTGTAGGGTCCCAAAGTATGACACAAGAACTAATGTGTAAAAGTCATGGAGAACAGATGTTAACAAAGTAAGTGAGATCTACTTCTCTTTCAGAGCTCCCTCCAAATGGGATGGACTGTCCCAATAAGTAGCAGGCACCCCGTCGAGTGAGATATACACGTAGAGGCTGAATAACTCCTGATGAGGACATAGATTCAAGCATCCAGAGGGAGTCTGGATTACTTCAAGGCCCCTCACAGTTCATCATTTAGCTTCAATAGGAAAACACTGATGGAAGGAAGTGTTATTCATGCCACATTATGAGCAAGACATCCTGAGGGGGTAGAAAGGACCAAGACGCCTTTCTAACAAAGAGTGATCCGGAAAAATTGTCCAAACAATGGCATAGATGGAAATCCTATAGGGATATAGGGAAGGGAGAAAATAGAGAAGGCTTCCAGGAAGAACTAGAAACTGAGAGGAAGGACAAGTAGGATTCAAAGCAGCAGGAGTGGGAAAAAAGCATCGTTCTTCTAAGCAATGTACCCTAGGCTGCTATCTTGGCTTGACTAGACTAAAATGCATCAGGAGGGTTGTGCCCTACTCCCCTGGAATGTGCCCTAAGATGCCCTTTGTTTTGCAGCCTGCAGTTGCTCCCAGGCCCAACATATCCACTGCCGGATCACAACCATAGCCTGCCAACCCCCTCCCTGCCTTAGGCATCAGCCCTGCATATTCCGCCAGGTCCCTCTTAGAGAAGACATTGCTAGATATTTGCTTCCCCTCTTTGGAAACTCTGTACAGTTCTGTGCACAGGGAGCGAGAGCTGGGGCAGGAGGGCCTTCCTTCCTGGCATTCAGCATTTCTGCACCATGACTCTAGCCTGCTCTCCTTTCTCAGGCAATCTGTTCTCCATGTATGCTCCACACTCCAGCCGCCCACCTTACGTTTTCTGTCCATGTGCCTCAATGTGGGCCAACCCCTCTCCCATAGGACCCATTTAAATGGCAACTTCCTAGGATATTGTAAGAAGGAATAATTAAGGCATGGCCGTGTGATGGTATTTGGCCAGATGACCTCGATCCTACCCTTGACCAGCTCATCCAAATTCAGGTCTCCTCAAAAAGAGGAAAGCACCACACAAACATGGCCTCAGATCCAAAATCCAATGGTAAACCTCCTAGGAGACCACAAGGTCTCCTAGAATTTAAGCCAAGTTTTCGCTGCCTAGCCCATCCAAAACAGAAGCTCAAGACTCTCCCAACTTACCCTCCAAAGTGAGTAAACGTTACTCCAATGGCAACAAGGGGAAAAGAAGAAAAACTAGGTGAGCAGAACTTTTACAACCCACCCAGACCTTCCTCATGGGCCATGACCCTAACCAGGGTCCCAGGATTGGCTCAGTACACATCACAGGAGCAGAGCACCGGGCAGTGAAGCGGTTTAATAATGCAAGGCCCTGGACCCTGGATGTCTGGGCACATATCCTGCCCACTCCATGTGTTAACTGTGTCATCCTGCGCAAGTTTCAATAGCTTTCTCATCCTCCCTTTCCGGAGTTCCTGCTGTGGCACAACAGGACCGGCAGCATCTCTGGAAGGCTGGGACGCAGGTTCAATCCCCAGCCCAGCACAGTGGGTTAAGGATCCAGTGTTGCCACAGCTGCAGTATAAGTTGCAATTGCCACTCGGATCTGATCCCTGGCCTGGGAACTCCATATGCCACAGGGTGGCAAAAAAAAAAAAAGGAAAAAATTGGATGAACCTCCCTTTCTATAAAATGGGGCTAGGGGTATTACATCATAAAGTTGCTGTAATGCTTATATGAAAAAAGAAAATGGATTTAAAGGGCATGGCAAAAGTCTTGGGCCATAGTAATCCCTCAATAAATAATAGCTAGAATTTATAATAATAATATTCACATTATTGGCTAGCTACAGTCTCCTTAAGACTTTCCTTTTGTTGCTGCTACTTACATGTCCTAAGCTTTTTTTTTTTAAGATATAGAGATTGTGAGATCCTTAAGGTAAGAAACTGTGTCTGGTTTCCCTTTGGATATCCCGCCCACATAGAGTAAGTATTAGTAAAATTAATGTGGAATTGGATCCAGAAAAAAATCTCTTGGAAAACAAGTTTAGGCATAGGGAGGAGCTGTCATTAGGTTAAGCCAACACAACCATCAAAACCACCCAGCCTGGGAGTTCCTGTCGTGGCTAGTGGTTAACAAACCCGACTAGTTTGATTCCTGGCCTTGCTCAGTGGGTTAAGGATCCGGCGTTGCCATAAGCTGTGGTATAGGTCACAGATGCAGCTCGGATCCTGAGTTGCTGTGGTGTAGTCTGGAGACTACAGCTCGGATTGGACTTCTAGCCTGGGAACCTCTATATGCTGCAGGTGTAGCCCTGGGGGAAGAAAAACAAAAAAAAACCACCCAGCCTGGAAGCACACACAACAGCCCCAAAGTGCTTTTGGTCCTATCACTTTGTATTCATAAGAGACCAGGAACCCACCAAGCAGGAAATCTGCAATTCCAGCTGTCCTTATGAGATCACCATGTCCCACTAATCATAGTCAGTATCGGGTGGTGGTACCAGTGTGGCTGAAGACTGAGACCCTCTTATACCCTGAATGATGTTAACTTTCACCACCGAAGTCACAATATTCAGGTAAAAACAAGAATCCTGGGAGTTCCCATTTTGGTACAGCAGTAACAAATTCAAAGAGAATCCACAAGGACACAGGTTCAATCCCTGGCCTTGCTCAGTGGGTTAAGGATCCGGGGTTGCCATGAGCTGTGGCATAGGTTGCAAATGTGGCTCAGATCTGGCGTTGCCTTGGTTGTGGCATAGGCCAGCAGTGGCAGCTCCAATTTGACCCCTAGCCTGGGAACTTCCATATGCCATAGATGCAGCCCTAAAAAGCAAAACAAAACAAAACAAGAATCCCTATAGGAGACCACTGAGTCATGCCATAATTTCACGGAAACATTCTCAGCCTTTCCTTTCCAAAGGAGATGTTGAATTTCTCAGGAGCTAACACCAGGAGTTCTTGGAATCATTAATGCAGGTCTTTGACTACAACCTTCTATAGTTAATTCCATCAATTGGCATGACTTCTTCCCAACTCACTGTGGCACTATTTTTTTTTTTTTTGCTTTTTTAGGGCCGCACCCTTGGCATATGGAGGTTCCCAGGCTAGGCGTCGAATCGGAGCTGTAGCCGCCGGACCACGCCACAGTCACAGCAACGCCAGATTTGAGCCGCGTCTGCAACCTACACCACAGCTCACGGCAGCACCAGATCCCTAACCCACTGAGCAAGGCCAGGGATCAAACCCACAAACTCATCGTTCCTAGTAAGATTCATTAACCACTGCGCCATGACGGGAACTCCTCATGGTGGCTCTTAATAGAGTTTTTGATCTTTCACCTGCCTGTTTATTAATCAACCCAGCCCTGAACTTTCAAAGCTCCATCAACTCCTCTCTTAACTAAAAGGAGATAAATGGAACCTGTTCTGCTCACCTCTCAGGACTCTCCAGCCTTGCAGTTCCCCTTCTTATTCTGTACTTGGCCTTCTGCAGAGACAGACTAGCTCTTTTCAGAGGTGCAGCCTCCAGCCTCACGCGGAGGACCATGCCGATGGTATCTAGGACCTCCAGCAAGAACCTTCCCTCTTGTTTCTTTTCTTAACCATGGTGTGTGGCCAACTCTTAAGGCCTTGAGCCCCTAAACCTAGTCCACAATAAGCCTCCTATTTTTCAGCAGTGTTTAAGGAATGCATCTCAACTTTGCATGGCAAAGAGACAGAGGGAAGGAAGACGGGGAAGAAAAGGGAAAGAAAAGAAGAAGAGAGAGAGAAGAAAGGGATGGAATAAAAGAAAAGACACCTTTTTAGTAATTTTAATATTCGAAGCACTCTTTACACGCATTTCCATTAACTCTGTAATGTGTTGTGCTTACCATTCTACAGATGAAGAAATTGGGGTTTGGATAAGCTAATTAGTTTTTTTTTTAATATATATACATTCTTTTTCTCACAGTATCCTCCATCATCCTCCATCACAAGTGAGTAGATATAGTTCCCTGTGCTATAGAGAAGGATCTCATTGCTTATCTTTTCCAACTACAATGGTTTGCATCTATTAACCCCAGAGTCTCAGTCCATCCCACTCCCTCCCCCTCCCCCTTGACAACCACAAGTCTGTTCCCCAAGTCCTTGAGTTTCTTGAAATGGAAAGGTTCATTTGTGCTGTATATTAGGTTACAGATATAAGTGATATCATATGATGTTTGTTTTTCTCTTTCTGACATACTTCACTTAGTATGAGAGTCTCTAGTTCCATCCATGTTGCTGCAAATGGCAATAATTTGTTCTTTTTTATGGCTGAGTAGTATTCCATTGTGTATGTATATATACCACATCATCTGCCGATGGACATTTAGGTTGTTTTTATGTCTTGGCTGTTGTGAATAGTGCTGCAGTGAGTGAACATACGGGTGCGTGTGTCTTGTTCAAGGCAAGTTTTAACCAGGTATATGCCCAAGAGTGGGACTGCTGGGTCATATGGTAGTTCTATATTTAGTTTCCTGAGGTACCTCCATCTTGTTTTCCATAGTGGTGGTCCCAATTTACATTCCCACCAATAGTGTAGGAGGGTTCCCTTTTCTCCACACCCTCTTCAACATTTCTTATTTGTGGACTTATTAATGATGGCCATTCTGACTGCTGTGAGGTGCTGTCTCATAGTAGTTTTAATTTGCATTTCTCTAATAAGCTAATTCGTTTTTCTAACAAGGTCACACAAGCTAGGAGTTGGAGGACCAGGAACTGGACCTCCAACGTGACCTCTGCAAAGCCTGAGTTCTTGGTACCAGCCAAGCCACTTCCTGTCAGTTTCTCTCTCTTCTCCAACCACATGGCAACAGATAATTTTTACCACCTACTTCGTCCCCTTCAAAACCCTGTCCACAGTGAAGAGACAAATAAGATGGAGCCCTTATCCTTAGGTTTTCCAGATCCAGTTGTTGAGGCCATCAGTGGTATGGAATGCTTTGCTCACACGATTTTGAGTCCCTTTCCCCTTTGACATCACATAAATGGGATGCACAGTGAGTGTCACGGGGATGGTGGGGAGGCACCCTGCAGGCAGTCCTTCCACAAGGACAAATGGAGCACCACTGCCTGCTAGGCATTGCTCAGCACTGGGGATACAGTCAGGAAGCTGATAATTTAATGTGAAGACAGAGAAAAAGCAAAGGTACACGTCCAGTGAGTGTTTGAAGAAAAATATCGAATGCTGTCAAGTCCAGACCAGGGAATGGAGGCCCGGGCAGGACAGGGAGGCTTCTCTGAGAGAGGAATGCCTAACAGACTTGAAACACGAGAAGAACTAACCAGGGAAAGACAGTCGCCCCCAAAAGATGCACAAGTACTGCAGACCCAAAGGCCAGAACTCTTGCCCAGAAACGAGAAGGCTGTCAGGAAGAAGGAGAGCAGGGGGAAGCTGGGGACCCAGAGAGGAACCTGAGGCAACCACAGCATTTGAGTATAACTGAAATTGTCACCCAGTAGCAAAAACATAAACCCCGAAGTCTCAGATCCCCTGTTCCTCCCCTCTGCCTGGGAAAACAGACTGGAACCTGAGCCCTCAGCTGATATTAAGGACAACCAGGGTCTTTATTATTCATTACCTTTGTCCCAAAGAAAAATAATCCCCAGCCGCCCCCGCCCTGGTTCCCTGGAGAGGCGCTGACTTTGCATCATTGCCGTGGCTGTGCTAACATGGGCTGTGCTGAAACCACGGCCAGCAGTCGAGGCTCTGCATATGTCCCTGGAATTAATGAGCAGCTGAGAGACACGGTAAGGCAGGAGTGCATCGTCCATGGTTAGAGGTCGCTCTGGCTCTCAGCACGGGTGCCAGGATGAGGTCATTACCAAGGACCAAGCTCTTATTAGGGTGTTCTAGGGCGGACAGAAGCTGGGCAGACCCTGCTTAGAAAAGGGAGTTGCTGATAAGTTAGGATGTAATCACTATTCAAGAAATGAGTTTCTAAAGCAACTGAGTATCATTTTAAAGGCAACAACATATAAGGATGAACTTGAAGAATGGCTGGTATGTCAGGGTTGGACAAGGGAGAACCACAGTTCCCAGAGGTAAGGAGAGAAGTGACATCAGCTTATGACAATTTAGATTCTGGGGAGAGGAGGCGCCACAGTCAGAAGGTCATCAGCTTGGGTAGACGGTCACAGATAACTAACTTTAAGCAAGTCAGGGCTAAGTCCTCAATTTCTCTATGAAGTGAAATCAACCTAGAGCGGTGTGTTTCTTCCATGCTTATGTATTAGAATCACTTGGGGAGTTTTTAAAACTCCAGATGTCCAGGCCACATACCACACCTATTAAGTCAACGTCCCTGAGATAGGTCTCAGGCATCCGTGGGTTCCCCCACACACACCAAAACTTCCCATAGGATACCAAAGGGGGGCCAAGTTTGAGAACTAGTGAAAGAGTCATTTTTATCAATGCTTCCCATTCCAAAGTTTTGACTCTATTCATCTCTTCTCCTGAAATGCCTGAGCTTAGAAAGAAAGCCAGTAAGCAGGTGAGACCCACCATCAATGGGAGTATGAAGTCACTGACCTGAGATTCCTTCAGCTTCCTTGAAAGCCAGTTCTGATTGGCATGAACCTGGAGGGATTTAGCTACATCTAAGTCATCTCAGACCGTGATAGGTACCAGTACTGATTAGGCCACCAGGCTTCTCCTATAAGATAAATTTGGCAAGTACCACCAACTTGGAATATTATGAACATATGTGAGACCTTTTTGAGAAACAAAGCCTAAGGTGATCTCTGTGAACCTTTTTTTTTATTAGAGCGGTGTAGCAGAGAAAAATCATTAGGAGATAAACATTCCAAGCTGATCTATAGGAGGTTCACTGCCCAGACATACAAATAAAAAAGTTACTTTCTTTTCAACATTTTTAAAGTGAGAACAAGTAACCATGAATTCCTCATCTTTTATTTTCACACACACACACCCACCCCACCCCAGAGCATCACAGCAGGGTTTATTTGGCCTTGGCTTGGAAGAATGCCTTCCTGGTCACATTTCCTCAGTGCAGGATAACCAGGCAGAATGTAAAATAAGCCACATCAGGGGGGTTGAGGAGGAGACAGAACACGGTGGGTGGAGGATCCTATGGGGCAAATCTGTCTGAATCATGGCTTTTTTTTTTAAAGAAAGACTATTTTAAAACACTGTCAAAATCGCTAGTAATCAGAGAATCCTCCCAGCATGGTAGAGCAGAAAGAATAACAGTTGGGTCAAAACTGCCCGGCCGTGGTAGGTTGACTGACTTCTCTCTTCACTAGAATCAAGCCAAGTCTCTCTACTGAGTCTCTAATGACATCCTGGACACTCTGGGAGGTAGCTAAATATTGAAAGGACACTGCCCTTACCCTCCTCCAGGCAGTTAGCTCTCTTAAGACAAGTTATGTACCCCAAGCAGAATTATTGCAAGCAAATGTGCAATGTACAGGGACTGGGTAAGGGGGACCAGCACTTGCTAGGGCAGCCTAAGACAATTTCAAGGAAATAAGGACAAAGTGAGCCTTGAAGAATGGGTAGGTTTATCCTCCAGAAAGGAACCTCTCAACTCAAAGACAATTCTGCTTTGCAGTGATTCCCACCAAGGGATGAAGCCTTACCTCAAAGTTTCAATGGGTATACTTTCAGGGAAAGTTGGAAGTGACAGGAAGAGGGTTTAGATTGCATACCATGAAGTTTCTTTCTCCAAAGGAACTCTGAAGAGAAAAGCTTCTCTGGTGTAACAAGATATGGTTCCAATTACAGACTGTGGTCTTGAACATTCAGTCTAACCCATCTGATCCTGGGATGAACACTGAAGTTCTTTTCACATCCAGAACTCCAACAGTCTAGAACTCACAGCTTAGTAGCACTGATCTGATGTGTCATTCTAGAAGTACAGGTTAAACTATATGCTGATAGGAAGCAGGTGATACACAGATAATGGTCTTTGGAATTCACTCTCACTTTTCTTTACCACATGCTTTTTTCCAATTACATATTGTCTACTGTATTATTCAAGCAAGTCCTACATTCCCTTAACACATACTATTAGAGGCAGGACATCATTTTCCCAGAAGAACATCTGAGGTAGTTTTAAATTTTCACTCAAAAAGGACACACCCTCGATATTTTAATATTTTAAGTCATTTTCATACAGTATAGTAGCCTTTTTGTTAATAAAAGTCAGTGAGTGCACAGATGATTACATTTTGGCAAACGTGGATATTTAAAAGATCCAGAGAGATAAGGAGATGTGCACAAGGTCACACAACTAGCTGGTGTCAGAGTCACAACTAAAATTCAAGTTTCCAAAAGCCCATTTCCAGAGCTTTTCCCCTTGGCCATTGTACTACACTTATCATCATCAATACTACCGTGGAACTATTCTATCCGTAGAAATCACAGAATGTAAGAACCAGAAAGGATCTTAGAGGTTCACCCAGTCCGGTATACCTCATTAAACTGGAAGAACCTGAGGCCCAGAGAAAGGACCAGACTTGTCCAGAGCCACGTGACAGTTTTGTGGGTGCATGGGAAGTCAAGACTAGCATTATAGATTAGGAAAAAAGTTGGATGTGGGAGGAGAGCTGGGGTGTTGTCCAGTGTTGACTCATTCTCCTTGCCAATCACTGCCAAGGACTCGGGGAAGAACCCCCGGTCCTCCTGAAAAGGGTTTCTGTTTGATCCCGCAGCAATCCATCAACGAAGCCATACGGACATCGACGCTCCCTCGAAACAGTGGGGCTGGAGCTAGCGGTGGCGGTAGTGGAGAGAACGGCCGGGTCGTCAGCCATGACTTCCCCAAGTCCATGCAATCCATTCCCTGCATGAGCCACAGTACAGGGATGCCCTTGGGAGCCACCGGATTGTAATGGAGCAGAACCAAGACCCCCGGGGAGTATGCTCAGGCTCCCCCAGTTCCATCCCAACCCTTCAGTGCCAAAAACAACAAAATGAAACGCAACCGCCACCAACCACCATGACCACAGGGAGGATGATTCAACTGATTTTCCTGAAGAGTTGAGAAACCATTTTGCAGCCCCTTTTTCCTTTTTTGATGTTATTTCACCCTTTTCCGTCTGCTAAGTGAGGATGACAAGTAACACTGTATTGCAATAAGGGGAGCCTAACCCTGCCAAATAGAGCCTGTGTCTCTGAACATGGAGTCACCGGAACACTAACGAGGAAACTGTTCTGTTTTCTTTTAATTCGGTTATTAATGTGTCTTAGTGTGTGCAGTATTTTTTTTCTTACTAATATCCATGGTTTGCAGGTTCTGTTAAGCCCCTCTTTCTCTTTACTTCTTTACTCCCAACTCCCTACCCATCCCTCTTTGGTTTTCAGATTGGAGATTCAAGATCCGTTCTACCTTAACAGCAAGCAAAAGGAAAAAAGCAATCTTCAAACTAATTCGTCATGGGAGCTCTCCAAATTCCCCTCCCCACCTTGGCCCCAAGCCATGGATGGAGATGGAAGTTGCTGGAGGAGTGGGCTGCCCTCCTCAGACAGGGCCCTGTTTCAGCACTGATTTAGTGCAGAACACATGTGAAGGAATTCAGGACAAGGGTGGCGGAAAGGGTCAAAAAAGGCGGGTGTGCAGTCAGAGGAGGACTCGTGAAGTTATTCCAGAGGCTCAGATAATTTCCTTGAACGTGTAACAGCCATCTCTGCGGGCCTTAGGTGGAGTCATATGCTTCTTCACAGAGTCAGCCTCAATCCTGAGAAGTGCATCCTGCTGCTGTGCTCAAGCCCGGAAGCATTCTGGCGGCTGAAGGGCAACTGGCCTCCTGAACGAAGTAGAGCCTTAGGACTAGCTCAGAGCCAGGGAGAACCCCTGTTTCTCACTTTTCATTTGCTTGACTTCTGAGCAGGAACCCCACTGTAGAGTAAACTCTTTCTGTTCAGAGCCTCTGATGTGGGGGGTGGAGAATGTTATGCAAGCTAAATGTGAAAGAAAGTTGATGAAAGAACTTTGGAAAAGGAAGCTTCATTGAAGCCTGCCTACAAGCAGTAGAAACTTCCACGGTGTGCCCTGGTCTACGACTGAGAGACCAAATATGAAGCTTACTGTTTTGCTGACCTGGAGAACTTGAGTTCCTATATCGCTATAAAGGTGTCCCTTTCATAGGTGGCCGGATAACATTCTGTCATCTTTAGAAAGTAAAATGCCCAAGGGTGAATGATTTGGAGGAGGTTAGGGAGATGGACTGAGGTGATAATAACTTT
The DNA here is from genome assembly GCA_004024745.2 of Catagonus wagneri. Lineage (NCBI taxonomy): Eukaryota > Metazoa > Chordata > Mammalia > Artiodactyla > Tayassuidae > Catagonus > Catagonus wagneri. The sequence goes on along the minus strand of PVHT020000165.1, from coordinate 18,059,058 downwards.
GGGGAACTTTAAGATCCTTCTAACCTAAGGAAGACGACCTTCCCCCTGACAAAGAATGAGGATATTGTATTCCAATGACCAGAATCAACAGGCCCATGTTTGTGACTACAAAGCTGAACGAAAACAAGATTGGAGAAGTGACAGCATTTATGGAGAGAACGAGGTAGTCAGCCAGCCAGACTGACTACAACTTTGGCTGGGTGTTGGGCATGGGGGGCTGGTCCTGGCACATTGCTTTCTTGGAGATCCCAACTCTCATTCTTGGTGCAATTGGCTCCCAGCTCTCCAGCAGCCACTCTCCTAGGTGCATGATTCAGTGAGTGCCACGTGTCCTCAGCTTTTACTGATAACCATATTCTGGCTTGTCCCCTTACCCCAACTTCTGTTCAGTCTTCTCTACCAGAGGACATCATTAGCAACTGACCATCTAAAGGTTTTGGAGACTATCTAAAAGGAGGTGCGGCATGACTGGCTTCATCTGTGGACTCTCTCCATGGACACCCATCACCTCTATGTCTCTTTGTCTCTTCCATCCTCCTATCATCAGCCACGCAAAGAACCATCCCAAAATCAAACTCTTTGCCCTTTTGACTCAAGTTACTGTTCAGTCTCTCACATGTCAGTGTGGGCATGGTGCGTGAAGCAGGACCCTCAAGATGGATTTTCACTTTTTGTTACTGCCAGTTGATGTCCTTACCCCTTACCCTCAGGCCAGATTCTTCTCAACGCTTAGCCCACCACTGCAGAATCTGACATGACCCACCATTAGGGAGTCTGCATTTCGGAGGAGTTGGAAATAACCCTCTACCATCAACATGCTTCAAAGACCTTTTGCCTTTGGCTTGGTAAGATGCCTCTCCAGCCACTGAGCACACCAGAAACATGACCTAAGAGGGAGACACCACCTATGCTAGAAATGAGGGGCTATGCTATGTGGGGGTCCAAGACTCCAGCAAGACGATGTTTTTCATCAATGGAGGGGTAACGGGGAAAACAAAAGTGAGAAAAAAGTTAACTTGTATTATGTATTTTTACTACACTTTTCTTAAAAATAGAGCAATGGGAAAACTCTGGAAGAGATTGACATTTTTCTCAACAGGAATCCATTACTTAACAGTTCTGGCTTTCATTAAATTTTGCTCTTTGGTACCTGGGCCTTTTATTTAATATCTATATTTGTTTTAACTCTCTTGGCAGATGTGTGAAAGGATTTTTGCTTGATCAAACACTAAATATTTTTTTTGGTTCCTGTTTTTCTTTCAGACAGCCAGGATTTTTTTTTCTTTTGGTATTTGCATAAAATGAAAATATCACCAAGAATTAAATCACTGTGGATCCATTATCTACTTTTCATATTTGTCCATTCCATTTCTGTGCCATTTCTGAAGCCAGAGCTCTAAACTATGTTATTTCCTTCTCCCTAAGCCTAAGTTCAGTACACTTTTTAAGGGTGACCTGTACTCCTGACTCACAAACAGCTCTCAAACAAGTCACTTCAGCTGAACTAGATCATTGTGAGTTATTTATCCAAATAAGGTAACAATGGAAAGAATGGTACTGGTTTTCAAGGGCTGTGGTTCCAACTGTGTAAGGGGCAGGGTTCAACCTGTGACGGTCACGGTCCCTCTGGGGACCTGGAGGGCCCACACGGAATGTGTTCCAGACTTCCTTAAGCTGGAATCCAGGTACCTCTGTGATGTGCTGAATCACAACCAAAACCAAATCTAGACAAGTCTTACAGACAATGTCGGTCCTCAGACCACATGACCCTCTTTCTTGCCTGAAAGCTCTTTTTTCACTCAAGCAATATGGGATTTCTGTAAAGGGACACATGTTAACACTTAACTATCCATGATTAAGAACAATTTCAAGTGTTTTCTTTCCGAAAAAACTGTGCATATTAGCAGGAATCAGAGGTTTAAAGTAAAAGTGGCTTTTCAGGCAGCAGCTACTATGGCTTAAAAGTTTTGGAGGAAGGGAAAGAAGCTAGCAGACTTGTGTGAAGCTCCAGTCACTGTTCAGACCTCTGGCATCTGGGGTTCTTCTGAATGAAGAAGCCCTTAGCACCAGCTGCCACACGGAAAAGACTTATCTCTGTCACCTTACTATAAGTAGTTGGCATAATGACCATAACGGCTGTAAGGGCACAGGTCACCATGCATCGGGTACTTACTAGGTTAACTAGACTGGGTATCTTCTACGTCATGACAACGGCCCACTAAGATAAGACACTACAGGTGAAACATCTCAAACTTAGATGTATTACAACCTCCCACAGTCTTGTAAGTGACAGAATTGAGATTTGATCTGAATCTGCCCAAATCCACAGGCTTTACATTGCCCATCTCATGGTTAACCAGGTCATGATCCATGATGGTCTGGAAAATCACAAGCCAACAGTTCTCTGCCTTCCTGTAATACCAAAGTAATTGAAAATGGAATGGTTCAAGTTACACCTGCCATACCTTTGGGAAAGCCAGCCTGTCCTCCTGGGGCATGAGAGATCACTAATCCAGACAGGATTAGTCTGAAAGAAGAGTTGAAAGAGTCACTTTTGGCCCCTTTAAAGTAGATCCAGGCTACAGAACAGCAAGCAGGTTGGGAAGGGGCTGAAAAGCAGGTCCCCTGCAGAACGGTTCGTTCAGCCTGGAGAAGCAGCCTTACAGCTGTCCTAGGAAAGTGGAATTAGGGCTCTCTGTGGACAAGACCAGGATCAGTTCTGGGAGTTAAGGGCAACGGATTTAGGCTCAGCTAAAGAAGGTGTTCCCAATGGACAAAGTATCCTTGGGGAAGACTCCCCCTGAAATCTAATACTGTCAAGGAGATGCCACTGGCATGAAAGTTCAAATACATGTCTTCTAATTTGCCTCACTTTATCTTGCATCTTTTACAGCTCTGTTCAGGGTTTCTGATGAGTAACACTCTAATATATATCAAGAGGGAATCGACAAGGCCCTACACAAATAGGTGTGAATATCACTAAAACAGAGTCCAAAGTCAACTTATCCTCAGTAAGAGACAAGATGGCAAGTTCCTTCCTTTCCACATGCTAACGTTCCCTCTAGGAAAGAGTATCTATGGAGGTCCACTCCTATCCCACTCTACAGATAAGAAAACTGAGGCTCTTGAGTAAGAAGCCACTTTCTTCTCTCCTATCAGATGACTGAAATGGCATTTGCTCCCTTGCGACCATGGAGATGCCATCTGGTAACCTGGATTCTGGTGTGTGTGTCTGGCCAGTGACAAATAACCCTAATGAAATGCTTTGTAATTTTCAAAGAAGTTTTCTTTCTTGAAGTTTCCAGATCACATCATGAGTGGAAGAGCAGTGTGCTCAACTGGAAAGGCCAGTAGATGAGATCAGGATTCACAATTCCTAGCTTCTCCTCCCTCTGCCTTTACAACCTTGGACAAGAAAATCAACTACCTGAACCTCATTTTCCTATCAAAAAATGGGACAACTGGTGTCAACACAGGCAGTGACTCTTGATCCTGTCTGCACACTGGAGTCACATAGGGAACTTCAACCAAAATCACCGATGGCCAAGAGGCATCTCCATATATAGTTTGTCTGTGTGTATATATAGTCCTCATTGTTTCATTGTGGCTGGTTTGTTCTGAACTCTCAGGTGATTAAAATGTGCAGCCAGGATTGAGAACCACTACAATCAGGCCAACCTGGAGATAAAGAAAATGCTCATGAAAACTGCAAAAATATCAAAGCACTGTATTAGGGTTCTTTGTCAGTGGCCAGATTCACACCAGAACCCATGCTACCTGATGACAGTCAAATCTCCATGGCCCCAGGGAAGAAAACACCGTTATATCCATTATATCTGATAAAAGAGAAGGTAAGGAGGCAAAGATGCAGTCCCCAGCTTGGGCTCCATATGATCTTCTACCTTTAGGCTTGTTTGTAACGACAACATTCTGCTGGGAGAAGAGAGATGCAGGAGTTAGAGATAAGACAGAGTCATCAGAGGAGCTTCCTCAGGAAAGGGGGGTGGTGGAAATCTCTGCTAAATGAGTCAGCTTTCAAGACAGCCAGTGATTTTCCAAACTGGAAAACTACTTGGCTGTTTCCATTACAGACACCAAATCCCACCACCTGCATTTTAAACATTGTCCACTGGAAAGCACTGCCTATCAGCCTCATCTTCCACGCACAACCTAAGTCCTCCTGGGAACAATTCTAACTTCTCTTCAGGGGTATGCTTGCCATTTTTATAGCACTGCATACAAGGGAGGAGGGTACCAGCAATTGCTCAGCACTAGTTGCATACCAGGCTAAGATTTTAGAGCTTCACCAACAACTCATTTAGTCCTCGAAACGATTCTATGCAGAGGGGACTTATCACCCCTCTTTTACACAGGAGGAAGTGGAAGCTCAGAGGGGTTCAGAACCCAAGGTCAGGCAGCCAACTGATGACTTGACCTAGATTCTAATCCCAGGTTGTTCCTCTCCAAGCTCACTACCTTTTCACTTTATTTGCCCATTTCCAAGGGCAATTTCACCATGCTTAGAAAAAGCACTGGACTAAGAAAAGACATGAAGCCTATTACCTCCCTCACTGCCAGTTTGTGGTGTGATCTTGGGCAACCCACTCCCCTACTCTGGGCCTCAGTGACCTCGTTAGGGAAGCAGAGAAGGGGGATTCATTCAATGGATCTCTGGGATCCCAGTTGTAGTCTTACATAAGAGGTTCCCAACGACATGCGATTCTCTGTCCCCCTGGGGCATGTGGCAATGTCTGGAGATGTGTTTTGTTGCCATACTAGAGATAAAGGGCGCAACTGGGATTTAGTGGGTAGAAGCACCGGCATGCTGACAACATACAGGGCACTCTCCCACAACAAAGAATTTTCCAGCCCAAAATGTCAATAGTGCTGAGGTCGAGAAACCCTGTCTTATATCATTATAGCACCTCCGCAGCACGTGGGGATGCAAATGATGCCAAGACAAGGCTGAACAGAGAAGGGTAAGGATTCCAAATCAGGTGAGCCAGCAGAGAAGATGAACAGTTACATGAATTTAGACAAGAAATCATGTGTAGGGGAAGAGGCTGAGGCTGGAAGAGTTTGGCCCACAGCATAAATTGAGACAGAGCAGAGAAGCCAAGGATGGGGACTCCATCAGGCTGACAGCTGTGGCTCAGGAGGCAGCAGAGGGCTCTGCCTGCACGAGTGGCTGAGTCTCGTCCAGTCTCTTTTTGCAAGTGACTCTGCAGCCAGAACCGGCTGAGAGCCCTACAGTTGAGCCCTATCCACTCCAAATAGACCCGATGAGCTTCATTTTTAACCCCAAACATAAGCGCCGAGCACCCCAGGCCACAGGTAGATGTCATGGGGAATATGGAGGTGAATAAGAGATGGTCCTCTCTCCTGGAGAGTTGACAGGAAGGAATAAGAAGACTCATAAACACAACTAAGTGCAACACAAGTCAACAGTAGATGGTTATTCAGCATAAAAGCCTGAGGTTGGAGTGGAAAATTAAGCAGTTATCTAAACAATTCCAGGAGGAAAAAAATGATTTACCAAAAAAAATAAAAACTTTCATTATCTAGATTTTCAAACAAATAAAATAGCTCATTATCTGTTTCTTCATCTTGCCTTGAAACTATGATCATAAAAATATCACTTTGGTTTTTCTTTCCCCCAAAACAGGTTGTGACTCAGCAGTCTTGTTTTCACACACGAACACGTTTAGGAAGAAGAAAAAAAAATGAAGCTGTGAATTTAATTTGATTGAGTAATTAGCCTAATGAACTCTTTAGAAACCATTTAGCGATGATATTAAAAGCGAACTTCTCAGCCATTGGAAAACCATTGTAAAGAAACCAATGCGATGCTGAGAGTAAGCATCCGTGGGTTTGGCAACCCAGGGTCCCTTCCTTTGGGGAAATGTTCCTGCCACCCTGCAGTCCTGTGGCCTTGCTTGTGCAGCCAGTCTTAGTACCCTGCCCTCCCACATCCCTGGCCCAAGCGATTATAGTCCCTTTCTGCCCCAGCCACAACAATGGGGCTAGACCGCATCTCATGACCCAGGTCTGGCCAGTTAGAATCCTTCCCTAGGATGTTTTTTAATCTGGAGTTTGAATGCAAAGGGGGCCTTACATTTGGAGTCCAAACTAAAACTATCAGAGGGCTCTCTTCTAGAATCACAGAGATTCAGACTCCTGTAATAGGAGAGAAAAAATCCAGTTCGCCCAAACCAAGATGCAGGCTGGAGGGAAAGGATCCTGATGTTCTCTGAGCCCCTGGACCCAGCTGTTCCAGAGGCTAACCCTGGCCTGGAGTTCATCAACAGTTTCTTCTGCCTATAGGCTGCTTTGAGTTATAGTTCCATCTCTAAAAACAGAAGGAATTCTGATTCATCAATCAGTGCCCAGCTGGGAACCACGTAATAACCAGTTAAGAAAGTCAGTAATTGGAGGAGTTCCCATTGTGGCTCAGTGGTAGCGAAACTGACTGGTATCCATTAGGACTTGGGTTCAATTCCTGGGTTCACTCAGTGGGTTAAGGCTCCGGCACTGCTGTAAGCTGTGGTATAGGTCACAGACAAGGCTCAGATCTGGTGTTGCTGTGGTGCAGGCTGGCAGCTACAGCTCTGATTAGATCCCTAGCCCTGGAACCTCCCAGATTGGTTTGACTGAATTCAGATTTGTCCTGTCCAAATCCATTTGCAGGTACCGAGGCACCAGTGTCACCATCCTGACTTGTGTCAGCCTCCATTTTCTACTCTGCTGTCGAGGCAAAGAAAGGCTTCCTGCTGACCTGTCTTCTGGGCCCGTGTTGTGATGGTTAACTCACAAGCAGAGCCAAGTTCTCTGAGAAAGGCTTGGTGTTAAGGAAACAATCAGGCCGCACATGGGTTCCCTTCTGCCCAGAAAATTCTATTTTCTGCATCCTTTGGGAAAGAACATAGTAGAAGAGGGTTTCTCTCTCCTTTCCCTCTCCCGCCCCCTCCTCTGTCTCTGTCTCTACCGCTTTGAATCATTCCAGGGAGAGAGGGAGAGGTTTTAGCTTTCATGTTTGTGCAGACATCGGACCCCTGCGGTTGGCTCTCGACTCCGCCTTGAATGTGTTGCCTTTGATGGAAAGAAACACATGAAATGCATAAATTTCATGAGGACTTGAGGGCGATTGCATAGATAAGTGAGAGTATTATAAAGAGAAAAGCAATAGAGGCAGCCTGCACTGATACACAGGCCAGCGAGGTCAGGCAGCAGTTGAGAGCTTTCACAAGTCCCTGAAAAATCTATTCCCACCCTGCTGGCTCTCACGCTCAAAATGCCACTCACTCTGATTCTTTTCCTTAAAGTGAGGGTTGTTCTGGAATAACCATCTTTCACATTGCCACAGGACTCTGCAGCCACAAAGCTCCTCTGTCATTTTCTTTGATCCAGAGCCATGTCCTGAAGGGGGGGTGAGGGGGTGGGGCAGAAGAGAGATGAGTATTCCCACTGTAGAAGTATTAAAACCCGAGGCTTAGGAAGATCATGAGATTTGCCCAAAGTCACACCAGCAAAAGTGGGTACGCTGGGACTGGCAGGTGGACCCCTGATTCGCGATCTCTGCACTCTCTCCAGATGATGAGCCCAGTCAGCTGCCGCTGATGCGACATCCCTCGTGCACGGGGTTAAGCAAATTATGCATCAGCTAACTTGAGGATGTGCTTGGCCCAAGGCTGGCCCCACCAACAGATGAGCGAAAATCAGAAAACTGGTATTGATGCACGGGCAGAGCCAAACTAAAGGGGGGTCTGACAGGTGTTTTTGGTTGCCATCCTTAGAAATTTACGGAGGTGGAGAAAATTCTGCTCGCCAGAATGCCGCAAGGGGAGCCCTGCAGATGCTTAAAGCGAATTCCTTCTCAGGAGTTAAACAAGAGCCTTTTTTTTTTTATATAGCCATTTTTAGAATTTTATTTATTTTTTTTTTGCATTATAGCTGGTTTACAGATTTAAAAGAGCCTTTTGAATTCCCCTGTGCGACAGGCAGAGACAGAGCTGCCCGTTTCCCTAAGTGCATTGCCACTGTCCTCTACACAGCGATGAAAAAGACTTCAAGAATATGGATCAGAAGAGCAACCGATTATGCGGCTTCTCGGTTGGGAAGAGAGAACTTTCTGTAAGCCGGTCCCTGTCTGAAGGCATCACACATACTCCTGCCCAACACCCGCGAAAATGGTCTGAGCGGCAGGCATGATCTGTGTTTTCACCCTCCCAGCATCACGGAACTGCCAGTTGGCAGAGCCAGGTTTGCATCTCAGAGCTGTGTGGCTCCGGACTTCCCTTGCTCCCAGCCTGGCAGAAAGATACACGCTCAATCTTCGTTAAGATCCGAGAATCGTGACCTTGTAAATTGGCTTGTGGGTCCCTTTTAGGAGATGTGGCTTTACAATGAAAATCAACTAGTTATCACGGCCTCTTTTCTCCCACACCCACGAAAGAAAGGCCTGCTTCAGGGCCACATGCCTGGCCTCATTCTAGCCTCAGAATAACCCTGTGAGGGGCACGGGGCAGCCTCCCATAACCCCGTTTTACAGATGAGGAAAGAGAGGCTCGGAGGGATTTCATGGACGGCCCAAGGCCAAACCAGGACATTTAACGACAGCCCCAGATATCTCCCATTCCACTCGCTCCCCAAGCCTGGCACATGTTTGGTACTCAGTGAATGAATAATGGATGACTAGATTCGAGGCCTGCATCTCAGGACTGTGCTTTCAAATTCTCAGCATGCTGTTCTGTCTAAATGCCGCGGAAAAACGGAGACTCATTAAACGGTCCGATCTGCAGAAGCTCTTCCCTCTGTGGACTCCCCAGGCAGGTGTCAGCAGTGCCATTTCCCTTCGACTTAGCCTTCCCTGCCCCCACAGAGAGCCATCAGCCCCCCTGCAGGGTCCATTCTGTGTGCTCTTTTCTCTTCCTGCCAGGGCCCACGCCTCCCTCCGCCCCCTGCCTTGGCACCAGCCCAGCCCTCTCCCAGTCTAGCACAGCCAGACCAAGAAGCATATGTGGAATTCCAGTCAGAAGGCTGCAGGCAGACCAGCCCGGCTGCTCCAGTCCCATGAAAATGACATTCCTGCTGTGCTAATCATATTACAGAGGTGTGGCCATCCCAGCGCCAGGGAGGGGAAGGTGAAGAGAGTGGCAGATGTCTAGGACTCACAGGATTATCGTTTTCTACCTGTTGAGTTAATTACATGCACTTTCCAGAATCCTGGACCCTCGCGGTTAAGACAGCTAGAGAGCTGGGCAGAACCCTCGCTACCCGACACCTGTCCCTTCCTTTCACGTTCCGGGAACATGCAGACTCACCACCTCCTCCACACAGGTCTGTCTACACTTGGCCTGCTTTGACTTTAAAAATACCATATATGGGAGTTCCCTGGTCACCTAGCGGTTAAGGATCTGGTGGTGTCACTGCTGTGGCTTGGGTTCAGACCCTGGCCCGGGAATTTCCACATGCCAACATAAAAAAAAGAAAGAAAGAAAGAGCAGTTCCCGTCGTGGCTCAGTGGAACCGAAACTGACTAGCAGCCATGAGGATGCAGGTTCGATCCCTGGCCTCACTCAGTGGGTTAAGGATCGGACGTTGCCGTGAGCTGCGGTGTAGGTCGCAGACGCGGCTTGGATCTGGTGTTGCTGTGGTGCTGGCATAGGCCAGAGGTTACAGCTCTGATTTGACCCCTAGCCTGGGAACTTCCACATGCCACGGGTGCAGTCCTAAAAAAATTATAAGACAAAGAAAGAAAGCAATGCTGTAAATGAACTACAGACAGCTCTCTAGGCACTGGTTCTTGGTTTGCCCTCCAAATGTGTCACCTCCTCCTAGTCTGTACCCATCAAGGTAAACATACCCACAGACTTAATAGTACATCATGGGATACGGTTTCCTTACTCTCCAAGGTCATGTGAAGGATCAACTAAGCCTGTCTCAGTGTATATGCATATATATAAGGTTACACTTTGTAAACTGCCATATGCTACACCAGTTTTAAGGGAGCGTTGCTGTTACTATGGTTACTATTACTTGTACGGCGCATGTTCCTCCTCTGCATTCCAGCGACGCCCCAGCTCATCGGTTTGCCCCTAAAGTGTAGCCCAAGACAGCACAACATCACCACCTCCCTCAGCCTCAAGACAACAAGGAAGACAGATTTCATGAGCACAATGTGAAATAAACATTTTGCCTCCATTAGCCACTTAAGCCCCACAGGAATCCGGGTTGGAAGAGAACGAGTGTCCTATTGCAAATGAGGAAACTGTGGCCAAGAGAAAACAAGTTGTTTGCCCAAGACTGAACACTGTAAAGAGGAGAGTCAAAATTAGGGTCCACATCTGTGGGACCCCAGAGCCTGACCATCCAACCGTTAGGCTAGACGGTTTCAGAACACGGCTCTGCTCTACTCACCCATTAGGAGCTGAGGACTTTGAGAACGGGTTCCTGACCCCAAAGAGGAAGTGGTATGGGAAAGGGCTGGGAGGGAGGCAGGTGGTCCAGGGGCACCGCTGTCACCGGACACGGCCTGTACACGGTGTGCAGGGGAAGAACCACATCTGCATGCGGCCCAGATGCTTTGCGGACGGAGAAGGAATTGGTCATCAGAGAAAGTATGGAGGCTTGGCCTCCACTCTGCTGAGACCCGACTCTTCTCCAAGGGCAGTGGAGGAGTTAATTCTGAGAAGGAGGAGTCCACAAAATCTCAAAAATCACGGAACACAAGCTCTGGAAAGGGTCTTCATATTTAAGGACAAGCTGAAACAAACTTGCTAGCGTGAACTCTTGGCATGGTAGCTAAGAGTCTTGTGTTCAAATCCTGTCAATGGGATAACACTGGGCAGTTAGTTAACCTCTCTGACCCTCTGTGCTCTCATCTAACTTCTTGTGAGATAACAGGAGTTCCCACTATGGCATAGTGGGTTAAGAATCCGACTGTAGGGAGTTCCCGTTGTGGAATAGCAGTAAGGAACCTGACTAGTACCATGAGGACACAGGTTCAATCCCTGGCCTTGCTCAGTGGGTTAAGGAATCTGGCATTGCCATGAGTTGTGGTGAAAGTCACACTGGATGCAATGCCGCAGCGCTTCTGGGAGCAGAAGAAATTAAGCCTGTAACTATTTACTCTTAAAAAGCAAGTGAAAATGCTTGCCTACCCCTTGCCGGTGAGAGATCTGGTCGACACAGGCTGCCCTTGATAAGACAGAACAGAAAGAAGGGGAGAACATTAGTGCTTTGGCAGGGTCCTCAGAGACCATTTAACTTCTCACTTTGGAAATGAGAAAACCAAAATCCAGAGAGACCATGGGGCTGTACCAAAGACCGTTATCCATTCCTTCATAATACAGTATTTCTTGGTGTTTAATTTCTTTAATTAAACAAGCAATTGTCCACTGAAAAAAAATGAACACTATATAAAAATTTGTCTCATAAAGATTGGAGCACCTGTATCTCCACTCTGTTCTCCAGCAGAGGAAACTGTTTTCACTTTGAAGAGAATCCTTCTAGAACTCTTTGCATATAGCTTATAAATAAATGCATGTGCATGCTGATATGTCTACAGCTTCCCTATAACACCTGCCCATCTTTAAAACTGACTTAGACTTGGAAATAAAAAGACTTCTTCACGAATCCATGTTGTTAACATCAGGAACCACAGAAGCTTAAAGGGAAAAGATTCCATTCTGTGCTCTCCAGTGACAGAGGCCTTGGGGCAGGTGGGTAGCTGAAAGGGCTCTGGGGAATGGACTGCAAGGGAGCCAAGGAACAGATGAACTTTGCTCTCTTCAACTACTCAGGACTAGGATTTCCCATATGGCTCACAACTGCTACTCAGGACTAGCTGATTTGGGTGGCAGGAAAATTCTGAACTTTCCTAGTAACTAAGCACTGATGGGTTTATGATTCCCATACCTTTGATTGTAGGACTCAAAATTAGAAGGAAAAAAAAAAACCTGTTACAAAAGGAAAGTAGTGAGGAAGAGCTAGAAAAAGGGAGGGAGAAGATTTTACCAATTAAGAAGGGAGAGCTGGTAAGTTCCTGTTGTGGCTCAGCATGTTACAAACCCGACTAGTATCCATGAGGATTTGAGTTCAATCCCTGGCCCCACTCAGTGGGTTAAGGATCCAGCATTGCCGTGAGCTGCGGTGTAGGTCTCAGACATGGAACTTCCATATGCTGCAGGAGTAGCCATAAAAAGAAAAAAAAAAAAAAGAGAGAGAGAGCTGGAGTCAGGCTGAGCTCAAAACTTGAAGCCTCACTGAGCCTTAATTTCCTCATCCGTAAAGTGGGTATAACAGCGGTTCTAGTGGTACAATACCTGCTGCCTATGTGTCATCCAACATGGGAGTTATTTGTAAAGTAAAGAGGAGGCAATGACTGTGCCCCAGGTCTTTCTCTGTTACATTTTATTCATCAAGTGAAATGGAAACTGAACTCTGTCACGGATCATAAATATACAAGATCTTTAAAAAATAAAAGTTGTTCATTATACCAGGGCTCAAGGAGATGCTGGGACCAGGGAGTGGCATAACAAACCCTGCATTCTTGTTCTGTGTATCAAGAGGAGTATGGAGAAACCTCACACCCAGCCTTCTGAGTCCAAGACGGCGCACATGTGAAATGAAGAGAGCACATTCTGCCCTCCCCCTAATGACCAAGTGTGGTCCAGGATGCTGGGGTGCAGGGTGCCTGACATGGTAGAGGTCTCCCCAGACAGAGAAGGTGTGAGTAAATGTATGGATGGATGAGTGGAAAACAGGATACGGAAAGAGTGGCCCAGGCTCTGTCACTTACCTACCAAATGTCCTTGAAAGTCACTGTCTCTCACCCTAGGTTTCCTCATCTGTGATCTGGAGATGTTCTTCCTCATCAGTTCTAGGAAACACACTTTTCGCTTTTAACTGTCTCCAATGGAAACAGTGGGAAAGTTCAGCCCGGGGTCAAGTTACTTATGAGGCATAGTGGATGCACTGCCCCAGGCCCACTAGATTTTTAAGAACACACAAAAATGCTTTTAATTCCTGTTAAAATCTGAATAAAAAAATGTACTTTTAGGTCAAATACAATGTTTTCATATATAATAATACATTCATCTCTATACCCATACAGTCATAAAATACAACTTCTAATATCTTTATGGAGGAAGGGGGCCGTGGAAGTCATAGCATGACCTCCCAGACCAAGGAGATGACCCTGGAGACACTTCTGTGGGACCTTAGAACTCCATACCACACCACCTGAGAACCACGATGCAGTCCTACGGGTATAAGATTTAAAAAGGGGGAACAGACTTGTTTTGAGCATGCCCAGAGAACAGAACTTACATGACTATTCAAAATGCTTGCAGAGGAAACTCTGAAGTGAAGGTCAGTTTGCAACTTTTCCCAATGCCAGTAGCCTATGATTCTCAATAGTTATTGAATTCCAAACACAGATTTTAGTGTTTCCCCAACTAGATGGTCCTTCTGCATCGAGATGACAGAGAGACCAGCAAGAAATTGAACAATATATTCTGAGAAGACCTCCCTGCACCTCATCTGTAAATTAAAGACAAAGGAATTTTAGGATCCTTCCCCCTCTCAGATTCTCAAAAGAAAAGGGAATGGGCTATATGAAGGTGCACAAAAGAAGTAGTTACATTTTGGAGTAGTGTTTCTCCTGTTTTTGAAAGGAGCAAAATCTTTTAGACTGCCTTCTTAATTTCTGGATTTAAAAAAGAAAATAGCTATGGATGGCCAGTAAGCACATAGGAAAAATCTCAACATCACTAATTATTAGAGAAATACAAATCAAAACTACAATGAAGTACCATCTCACATCGATCAGAGTGGCCATCATTAACAAGTCTACAAATAAATGCTGGAGAGGGTGTGGAGAAAAGGGAACTCGCCTGCATTGTTGGAGGGAACATAAATTGGTACAACCACTAGGGAAAACAGTATGGAGCTTCCTCAGAAAACTAAATATAGAATTACCATATGATCCAGCAGTCCCACTCCTGGGCATCTATCTGGACAAAACTGTAATTCAAAAAGATGCATGCATCACTGTGTTCATCACAGTGCTATTCACATTAGCCAAGACATGGAAACAACCCAAATGTCCATCAACAGATGAATGGATTAAGAAGATGTGGCACAAATATACAGTGGAATACTACTCAGCTGTAAAATTGAGCAAAATAATGCCATTTGCAGCAACATGGATGGAACTAGAGATTCTCATACTAAGTCAGAAGGAGAAAGACAAATACCATATGATAACATTTATCATTGTTAGAAGGAGAAAGACAAATACTATAGAATCTATATGGCATAAATGAACCTATCTACAAAACAGAAATGGACTCAGGGACATAGAGAACAGACTTGTGGTTGCCAAGGGACAGGAGGAAGAAGTGAGATGGATGGGGAGTTTGGGGTTGGTAGATACAAACTATTACATTTAGAATGCATAAGAAATGAGGTCCTACTGTATAGCACAGGGAACTACATCCAGTCTCTTGGTATAAACCCTAATGGAAAATAATGAGAAAAAAAAAAAAAATATATATATATATATATATATATATATATATATATATATAACTGGGTCATGATGCTGTAGCAGAAACTGAGTCAACACTGTAAACCAAGTATACCCTAATTAAAAAAAATTTTTTTAAATGATAATGACTAAAAGCTGCTGACCAAAACCCATTTTCTCTTCTTCCTAGGCACACATGTACACTATATTTTCCACTATCCTTTCCTATGTCCATGTGACTGAGCTTAGCCAACGAAAAATAAGCAGAAATATTTATGCCACTTCTAGGACTAAGCCATTAAAAAGTTCCATGAGTGGTAGTCCATGCTTTTTTTCTCTTTAAACTAATGACTGAGTGGCAGCATGGAGTAGCTACCTCACCACAGCCCACCCATCAGAACTTCTTTTGACTGTTACATGAGCCATAACTCAACTTCTGCTTTTTCGTGCCACACATATTTTAATCTGTTTGTTACTATGATCTGGTATGCCCTAAAACAAACCCAAAATTCAAACCCAGCTTTCTTTTAGAACACACAACAGAAAATCTGTCCTTAGCACAGCATTTTTTTCAAGTCCCTGAAGCTAAATAGTCTTGCAATAGTCACAGTTGCCTTTTAAAAATATGTAGGACAAATGCACTTAAATAAGGACTCAGCTTATCCATCAAAATGTGAACTTCTGATGGAAGAGAAATTGAATTTTGGACTTAGATGTGGTCCCTGTGAGTGTATCTCACAACCTGTTTTTCCTGTCTACTCTTTGATACTTCCAAGAAGCTTCTTATTTATGATTCAGACAAACTGCTCCCAAAGAGGGAAAATGAATCAATGACTGACCCCATTTAGACCAGAAGTCATCTTTCCCTTTTCTGACTCCCAATACCCATGTATCATTCACATGGAATTCTTCTGTTTTACTGTGTAATCTAGTTATTTTGTGTCTATCTTATCTTCGTAATGAATGCTCATCTCGGAGTGTCAAGCACTGTCTGCCCCACTCCTACTAAAGTAACGGTCCTCCTACTAAACTAACTTCTGCTGCCCAAGAAACTGAACTTAGCGCAAGTAAAACCAATCCCGAGGGTTGGTTGCAACCTCCCACGGCTTGGCATCAAGAGAGGGACCGAACCAATCCATGGCTGTCTCTAGGGAAGGAGGAAGAGGGGATGTAAGAAAACAAGAGAAATGTTAGATCAAGACCGTGATGCGAGGCATCAAAGCTGTGTCAGAACCATGACAAGCCCAAGTCACATGCAAGCAGAGGTTACGGAGGAATCAGAAGAGCACAGAGGGCGAGGAGGGGCTGCCCCGGTAGAGAGAAAGAATGAAGCAGTTTCAGAGAAGGTTGCAGAACCATACACAGAGTAAACACGAGAACACAAGCTGATTAAGAGGCCTAGTCTTAGGTCCTCCCAAATCCCCACTTCAAGCGTACCAGCACCTTCTCCCAGGAAAAACCCACCTAGTGCTGATGCAACTAGAAGGGTTTGTTTGCAACCAAAGTAACTCCCCAGACTAGCTTTCTGGTTCGTCCCTCTATGTCCCAGAGCCCAGCAAAGTGCCTGGCTCCTGTGTAGCAGTACTAGTGACTTTCAAATGAAAGAGGTTTCCTTTGACATTCAGTCACTCACACATCCACACGTCCATTTGTTTATTCATTCAATAAATAATTGAATAGTAGGTTGCGTACCTATGACATACAAACTGGAGATACAGCTGTGAACAAAACAGCCAAGGTCCATACTCATATGGACCGTGCATTCTGATAAGGAAAAGAACACTGTCAAGTAAGCCAAAAGCAAACAAAAAAATTATAACAGATGCTCTGAAAGACACAGAGTGGTGTGAGAGACTGGGTGAAGGGGGAGGGGAGGATTTTTAACAGGATTACTGGGGAGCCCCTCTAAGACGCTGTGTGAGCAGAAAGCTGACTAATGTGAGGCAGCCAAGCGATGGAAGAGGTGGAGGGGGTGGGGGAGCTGTATGTGCCAGAGAGCAAAGGGAGAACATAGTTCCTGAGGCTGGAGCGAGCTGGGGGGTCAGAGGATAGAAACACGTGAAGGGCAAGGTACGTAAAGCGGAGGTGCGATCAGAGGGAGAGTACCCGGAGGGGAGACCGCCTTGGGATGGGGCGCAGGAGGCCATGTCGGAGGCAGTATGGCCAAGGGGAAGGAAACCGAGAAGGAATGCGTCCAGCAGTCCTTCCCGTGGCTACTTCTATTCCCTCTACACACAGCAGGGGAGGGGAGATGTCCCACAGGGACTCACCAGTTCAGCCCACGCCGTATCAGCTGCTCATAACGTGAACATCGCCCTTGCATCAGAACCAGCTAGAAGCACGGAATTATTTATCAGGGTGGGGAGGAAGAAGAGAGGCAGGAAAAACATCCCTCACCCTCTGCAGTTCACCATCAAATCAGGTAGTAGAGACATACAGAAATAAGTCAGTGATGACCCATCGAAGCCTTTCTTGCGCTAGCAAAACAACTAAAGAAACAAGGGGAAGAAAAGATGAAGACTTCGGAAAGGCATCATGGCAAAGGCAAGACCTGAAGGAGTACATAAGGCTGGGACGAGAAGAGGCAGGCGGGCGGGACATCCTGAGAAACGGTGTAGGGGCTCAACACGCAGGGGCACAGGCGGGGCCGGGAAAGAACCAACACCGAATGCCGGAGTGGGAGGCGAGAAAGAGTGGATGAGACGAGAGGAAAGGTGAGGCCGGAAGGACTAAACAAGATGATGAGGGCTGGGCATGCCTGCCTCAGCCTCCACATCCTGCTGGTGGCCACGGTGAACATGTGACCAGAGGCACAGCCCTGTGGACCAGTACAGACTGGTCTTAACCACTTTCCAACTATTTGAGCAGGGAAATCTTTTCATCTCAATCACAGTCCCCTCATCAGTGTAACTGACAAAATACCAAACTTCACTGAGCTGCTGAAGATGAGGGGAGATAAGAAATATAAGTGTCTGGGAGATCCCCTCATGGCTCAGTGGTTAATGAACCTGACTGTATCCATGAGGATGCAGGTTTGATCCCTGGCCTTGCTCAGTGGGTTAAGGATTCAGCATTGTCGTGAGCTGTGGTGTAGGCCACAGATGTGGCTCAGATCCCATGTTGATGTAGGCCAGCAGCTATAGCTCCGATTTGACCCCTAACCTGGGAACTCCATATGCTGCAGGTGCAGCCCTAAAAAGACAAAAAAAAAAGAGAGAGAGAGAGAGAGAGAGAGAAGAAATACGTGTCTATTGTACAGCAAATAATAAATACTGGTAGTTTTACTGTTATGAGAAATTTCTGATGAGAGGAGTGACATGTTTCAGAAGTCACTAGCTGAGGTCTTAAGCAGGATGGACTGGCTGTAGGTGAGAGGCTGGCAGCAGAGAGACCATAATTAAATAATGATCTTCAAAGCTGAAGGGAATCGTAAATGTCATCTAATTTAACCCTCTCATTTTACAGATCAAGAAAGTAAAGTTCAGGAGTTCCCATTGTGGCACAGCGGAAACGAATCCAACAAGGAACCGTGAGGTTGTGGGTTTGATCCCTGGCTTTGCTTAGTGGGTTAAAGATCCGGCGTTGCTGTGAGCTGTGGTAGAAGTTGCAGATGCGGCTTGGATCCCACGTGGCTGTGGCTGTAGCGTAGGCCGGCAGCTACAGCTCCTGTTAGACCCCTAGCCTGGGAACCTCCATATGCCACGAGTGCGGCCATAAAAGGACAAAAAAAAAAATGAAAGCAAAGTTCAAAGAGGTGAGGCTCCATGCTGGAACCCAGGTATCCTGACTCCCAACTCAATGCTCTGTTCCTCACACATTGTTTCTCTGACTTTCTCTTTACCCATTAGCCAGTCAATAATTCAGATCCAAAACAAACGAAACAAAATTTACAATGCTTACTCGTTTCAGGAAAACGACACCTGGACTTTAAGCCAACTAGAAAAAGATGCCATTTTGCTGGCTCAAATTAGGCTGAGTAGCATTACAAGCCATCTTTACCCCCAAGCTAACACTTGTAAACCTTGAAGTTTATGATTCATCCATATCAGAACCTGTGCCTTACGGAGGGGTATCGTTGAGAAGAGCCCCTAGACCTGCAACAGCTCATCCCCCTTTTGATGCTAATCGCATGTGAATGCTTGAGTTAAGAAGACATCATTAAAAGTACATTAAGTTTAATTACGCCAGCAGCAGCAGGCAGGGAGAGGCACAGCTTAATGCAGAACGCATAATTAGATAAGACCTAATCCATTAGATTCCTATTTGTTAAGAAAATATGTCTCATCGGTAAGCATCACCACAGGTAGTGGCTGGGAAACTACCTCCCAGGTGAGGACATTTACTCCACCCACAGGGCCACCGCTAGTGTGTCAAATACTGACCCAGTGATGCAGCCAACTTCCACGAGTGAGGCGTCAACGGGGGCAGCTTCCAGGTGGCAGGGACCAGCCTCCTTCTGTCCTTTGTGTGGTAGGACCAGGGTCCTGGGACAGGAGTCAAGAGAGTTGAGCTCTTTTACCTCCTCCATCACTTCCTAGCTGTGTGATATTTGAACAAGTTATTTAAACTCTATGTACCTTGGTTTTTCCATCTGTAAAATAAAGGGAATCAGGATGTGGGAGGAAGGGAAGCCTCATGAGCTGTTGGTGGGAATGTAAATTGGTGCAGCCACTAAGGACGACACTCGGGGTGTGGGGGTTCCTCGAGAAATTAAAACTAGAATTACCTTATGATCCAGCAGTTCCACTCCGGGGTCTCTATCTGAAGGAAACAAAAGCATCATCTCGAAGTGGTACCTGCACTCTTGTGGTCAACGCAGCATTATTCACAAGTATGGAAACAGCCTAAGTGTCCACTGACAGGGAAATGGATGAAAAGGAAATCCTGTCATTTGTGACAACATGGATGAACCTGAAGGGCGTCACACTAAGTGCAATAAGCCAGACAGAGAGACAAGTACTGGACGGGATCACTTATCTGTAGAACAGTGTTTTTAAAAACATCAGACTCATACAGAGTATAAAAGTGGTTCCCAGAGGCTGAGGATGGAGGACATAGGGAGAGTTTGTAAAAGAGTACAAACTTTCCATTGTAAGATAAATAAGGTCTGAGGATCTAGTGTATAACATGGTGACCCAATTGGTAACATTGGATCGTAGGACTGAAATTAACTGAGAGTAGAGCTTAAAGTTTACATGCTCTCCCCCTGCCCCAAAAAAGGTCAATATACGAGGTAATGGCTCTAACTCAGTTAACTCAAGGAGGGGAATACCTTCACAGTGTACATGTATATCAAATTGTCATATTGTACATTTAAATATCTTGCATTTTTGGCAATAATACCTCAGTAAAGCTGAAAAACAAAATAAAATTTAATTGCCTCATGGGGTTGATATGAAAATTATATGAGACAATTTATGTAACTTGCTTAGAACAGCGCCTTGAATGCATAATGTACTCAGTAAATGGTAGTAACTCAGTAACGTGCTGCTATCATCACGTCATCATCATATCACCATCATCACATTTTCATCATCATCACACTGCAGCTCACAGCAATTGCTGGATCCTTAACCCACTGAGCAAGGCCAGGGATTAAACCCATGTCCCCATGGATACTAGTCAGGTTTGTTACTACGAGCCACAATGGGACTTCCTATTTCCTCTTTTATAGAAGAGGATGATTACACCTAATCATCTTAAAGGTATTTTTTTCCTAAAGGTGTCCTTAACTAATATCAGATTCTCAACAGGGTTCCAAAAGTGTTTCAAAAAAAAAAATGCTTCTTGTATTTTAGAGTCACAGACCTCTTTGAGAATATGATGAAAGCATAAGAACCCACTTTCCAAGAAAAATGCACACACATGTAATATATACAGATACACATTGCATAATTCAGTTTCAAGAAGATGAGACCAGAAATCCACCTATTGTTCCCATATGTGTTCATGAACTCCAAGGTAAGAAGCCCAGCTTTAAAGTTCTGTTTTAACTGCCTATTGCTGTGGATATGGTCTCTTCTTCTTCCCCTCACAGGGCCTCCATGTCTTATCTATGCAATGGGTCTCTCCAAACCTGCTGATCATCCTGTACCACACTTGCAGGTGTGGACAACATAGCACAACGATACAGGCTCTGCAGCCAGACTAGATTTAAACTTGAGCTGTGCCTCCAACAAGCTGTGAATTACCCAGCAAAGACTTTAACATCTCCATGACTCTGTTTCTCCTCCTGACTTTTGGGAAGATTCAACAAGATTGACAGTGAAAAGGACAGAGTCCAGCACGTAATAAACCCTCAGGAAACTTGGGCCATAGGATTACGATTTTAAATTTTGTGAGTATATTTAATCCAACCTCCTTGTTTTATAGATGGTTAATCTGAGAGTTAAAGAAATAACCAGAGAACGAAGATTCAGCACCAGCCACAATGAAAGGACCTGTAGAAACACACACACACACACGCACACGCACACACACAAGGCATCTGGACATGTGGAAATTTAAAGAGTTACACACAGAGAATAGGGGAAGTGGAGGATAAAGGACCCCACAGCCCAAGACAAAGAGACAGTAACACTTGCCATACCAGTCACACCACTCAGAGACCATAAAACAACCCAGGGACTGGAAAAGTATTGCCAGGAAGTGTAATATATGCTGAAGCCCACTGTTGAGCAGGACTGGCCATGGGAAGTGGATGGGCACCTGGGTTTGATCACAGCACTCTCCAGGTGCGGGCCACCTCTCATCCTAGCCTGTCAGGGCAACTAGTCCCCATCCCAAAAGTTCAGTGGGACCAAGTGCCTTTTCCATGCCTAAGTCCAGCCGGTGAAGGGTCTGAAGTGCCTCAAGGTATTGTTACAAAGTTAATGCATCAGATACTTTTTGAAAATGCCTCTTACAGAAGGCTGCTTGAAAGACAATGTCAAGGGCTCTGGGAGTGCTCTGAGAAGAAAATCAGATTGATACCCTCTGGAGTTTCAAGACCCTCCCTTCAAGAGTCAAATCAAGAAGAGAAG
>PVHT020000165.1:18015226-18037406 GCA_004024745.2 Catagonus wagneri | reverse complement strand
TCGATCCCTGGCCTTGCTCAGTGGGTTAACGATCCGGCGTTGCCGTGAGCTGTGGTGTAGGTCGCAGACGCGGCTCGGATCCTGCGTTGCTGTGGCTCTGGCGTAGGCCGGCAGCTACAGCTCCGATTAGACCCCTAGCCTGGGAACCTCCACATGCCGCAGGTGCGGCCCTAAAATGACAAAAGGCAAAAAAATAAAAAATAAAAAAAAAAAAAAAAAGAAGAAGAGAAGAGAAGAGCCAGGTCAGCAGAGCAAAAAGCTTGCCTGGTATGGTGCCCACTGGTCATTACAGCAGAATATTTCCCAGTGTGGCCTTGGAGCCATATGACCTGCATTTGAATCCAAATTCCTCCACTTGTGTATGTTATACAACCCTTTTAGGCATCAAATGGCACATCTGTGACGTGGGGATCATGATAGAATCTGATTCCAAGACCGATCTTCTCAAAGCATAGGTCCTGGCACAAAATGGTACATCAACAATTATTGTATCTGTTAAAGGTGTCTTCAAGAGGGAGTTCCCATCGTGGCACAATGGAGAGAAATCCAACTAGTAACCGTGAGGTTGCAGGTTGGATCCCTGCCCTCTCTCAGTGGGTTAAGGATCTGGTTGCCGTGAGCTGTGGTGTAGTTGGGAGACTCGGCTCAGATCCTGCATTGCTGTGGCTGTGGTGTAAGCTGGCAGCTGGAGCTCCAGTTCAATCCCTAGCCTGGGAACTTCCATATGCCCTGGGTGGGACCCTAAAAAGCAAAAGGAAAAAAAAAAAAAACGTGTCTCCAAAATTAAAAAAAAAAAATTAATATACATAAAATTTAAAACTTTACACCAGGCAAATGTATATTTCCCAGAGTCCATTCTAAGAACACCAAAATACATGTTCTGATGGTCAAAGACTTCTGCTTAAAGAAACTAGAATCCATTAACCATACGCCTCTCCATTTATTCTGGCTTGCACAAATACATGATGCATATTTTTTTTTTCTTTTTGGAAGCTCTTTCTCAGCCTGGCTTGGAGGGATGTTTCTCACCTGCCCCATATAGATAAAACATCACCATCCCTACTAGGTAGGGTTGTAAGAATTGTTGCTGCCTATAGGTGCATTTTCAGGGAGAAGTAGTATCTAGGAGTTCTTGCTAAAAAGAGTTTCATGAAGAAATAAGCTTTGCAGTTCCTGCTGTGGTGCAATGGATTAAGTATCCAACTGCAGCTGCTTGAGTCACTGAAGAGGTGCAGGTTTGATACCTGGCCCAGGGCAGTGGTTTAAAGGATCTGGTGCTGTGGCAGCTATGGCTCAGATTCAGCCCTTGGCCTGGAAAAATCCATATGCCTTTATGCAACCGTAAAAAGAAATAAGCTTTAGCAAAAAGCTGGTTAAGACAAAGAAAATGTTTCCCTACAGCTCTTCTCAGGCCTTTATAATATTCATCTGCACGTGTTGATAATACTCAGGGAGAGTGTTGTCTTCTATTCTCTCTGATGACCCTCCTTCTCTACCTATGCTCTCAGTGTGATGAATCCTCTTTTATCCACGAACTCTCTCCCAGGGTGATCTCAAACAACCCAGACTTTAAGTGCCTCTAGATGATGAAAACATTCAAACTCTACCTCCAGCTGTGAGCTCTAACTCCTGATTTGCTATCAAATTGACAGGGCTGCTTTATATCTTATTCATGGACACCTCACACATAACTAGCCCAAAGTGGCACTCACGAGCCCATGTCAAATCACCGCCCAGTTCTTCCTAAGTCGTCCCCATCTCATTAAGTGGGGTTACCAGCTACTCGAACTCTCAAGCCATTAACCTGGTCTTTTTCCGTTAAACATATCCAACTCTTTTCCAAATCTTTCAGACTTTTCCTCCCAAACATACCTCACTTATGTCACTTCTTCCTCCACCACCACCATCTAATCCACACCACCATATTCTCCCTAAACCAACAGTACAGCCTCTTCACAGGCCTTCCAGATCCTATTCTTTCTCCCCTCAGTCCACTCTATATACAACATCGGAGTTAGGAACCAAAAATGTGAGTCAGTATTCTGTTTAAAACTTTCAATACTTCCCAAATACCCACAAGAATTAAGGACCAAATATCTTAATGCTACTTAATAAGGCCCTGGCTGAGCTGGGTCCAGCTCACCTCCCCCAAAGCTGTATTTTACCAGATCCGCCATAGCTAAGTTTCATCCATATTGATTTATCTTTTTGTTCCCCAAATAAACCCTATTCACTCTCTTTCATCTACATACCCCCTCCCTCCTATCACCTGGCTCCTTTGGATCCTAATCTGTACATAACTTCCAGCAGCAAGTTTTCTGGAATACACATATCCTGACTCAAATGGATTGGATTCCCTTCTGCTGTGCTCCAACAACCCTTGGTATTTTGCAACTCTAAGTTCTTATCATACTAAGTAATAGTTACTTGGTCATTCTTCTTCCTTTCCCATCACACCTTTACAGTATGGAAACTGTACTGATTTCAAATTTGTACTCTCATTGCCTAGAACAATGCGTGGCCCAAAGCAGATGCTCCTTTGGTATTAAGGGACATCTAGATAAGAGACACAGCAGAAGCAAAGCAGTCATGACCACCAAGAGAGTAAAATGATGCTAATACTTTCTGGGCTGAGATGATGTTGATTGTATATGTAGAATGAGTCCAGGTACAAAAGGATCAGATAAATGACCCAGATCCAGTAACATCGCTGTATGTATAGTCCAACACATACTACAACAAGATGGGATCAAAAGTCTTGGCTGGAAGTCTAATGATGAGGATTCGAGTCCTTTTGTTTTTTCTATTAATTAGCTGGGTAACCATTCTTTAAAGCTCAACTTTCCCATCTGTAAAGAGGGGTTAGACTGGGTCTTTAAAATGCCCTTGACGAACCTCCACTCTATGCAACAAGGGCCTACTTGCCAAACATTTGTCATGCTACTGACGCATTTTCTCTGCTTTCCCTTGTTTCAACTTCCTGAATGTATAGGTGGGTACCTGTACATTCGTCAAGACCTGTTCAAATATCACCTTCTCTGAAAAGCCTAATTCATCCCAAGGCTGAGCTAATTATTTCCCCACTTTGTACTATCAAATGAAATATACATGATTTTGTTACTACTTCCCACATTATGACACTTTCTATACGTGATTATATCCATAATGCATTATACAAAGAAAAACAATGTCCAAGAACTTCTACCTTCCAATAAAGTCAAAGACTAACCTCCAGCTGCAACAATTATAAACTCTGGCAAATGTTTTTAAACAACTGGTTGAAGACTCCAGAGATCAAGTAAAAGCAAACAGAAACTGAAGGACATTGAAACTTGAAAGAAGGGGTTCTCCATGGTTGAGATTCACAATTACTTGTACTTTACCATGAAGGAATTCTCTGGTCCATGAGCTAAGATTTTTGGTGGATGGGGATGAAGCAGAAATCTCCTGTTTTACTGGCCTGAAGTGTAGGAGGAAAGAGTTTAAGGCTGACAGAGTGTCTAGATATTGAGGAGGAAATCAAAGAAAGGGAGGAAGCCAGAGAGGAATGAACTCTCAAAATCTAAATATAAACTCCTCAAATTCTTGGCTGATGCCTGAACTATGTATTCTTGGCATGAGACTCTAAGGAGCTAAAGAGGAAAAGAGCAACTGGAAGGGTGAAAAAGCTCAAGGGAAATAGTAACAGCAGCCCAGGACAAGAGACACAATGTTAGCAATTCAAATCTATGAAGCTATAGGGCCTTGGTAAACATTTCCAATTTTCCACTGAACTCCAGAAAGGCCATGCCCTAGGAGGAAAGACTACCTTCCGTCTCTAAGGGATTCATCCCAGGACTAAGTATGAACTCAAAACAGATCCCCCAAACAAAGCATAAAATTGAGCCTTGAAAAGGTCAAGGTGCTTCGCCAGTAATTTAACTACCAGCTAAAATGAAACTCGATTCTCTTCAGGGGATAGTAACAGAATACAGAGTCTTTAAAACATAGTAACCAAAATACCCAGGATGCAATTGTAAAATTATTATATATGCGAAGAAACTAGAAAAAGTGACATGTTGTTAAGAGGAAAATTAGTCAGTAGAAAGAAATACACAAATTAGACTGTATTCAGAGTTCTCCAGAGAAACAGAAGCATAGGATATATTTATATCCTATATAGAGATTTATTGCATTTATATATAATATATTCCAGGATATAATGATAAATTAAATAGACTAGATGTATAAAGAGATTATTATAAGGAACTGGATGACACAGTGGTGGAAGCTACCAATCCCAAAATCTGCAAGGTGAGTCAGCAAGCTGGCGACAAAGAGAGACAACAGTTTAGCTTCGGTGCAAAGGACAACAGGCTTGAAACCCAGAAAGAACCAAGTTTCAGTTTCAGTCTGAAGGCAAGAAGGAACCTGATGTCCCAATTTGAGGGCCATTAAGCAGGAGGAATGCTCTCCTGTTGGGGGGCAGATCCAACCTTTTTTGCTCTATTCAGGCCTTCTGCTGATCACATGAGGCCCACCCACATGAGAGGGCAATATGCTTTACTCAATCTGCTGGCCAAAATGTTCATCTCACCCACAAGTACCCACAAAGAAACACCCAGGATAAGATTTGATCAAATATCTGGGCACCTCATAACCTAGTAAAGCTGACACATAAAATTAATCATTACTGACCTAGATAATAAAATTAGCAGTTAAAGCGTTGTTTTTAAATAACCATGATAAATATAAATGAGTTGGGGAATTGCAAAAGCGTTATATAAATTCTAAGAAAAGAAACAAATGGATACCTTACAAGTGTAAAATGTAACATCAGAAATAAAAATGTATATGGATGAGATTAATAGCAGATTAGACAATACAGTAGAAAAGACCAGTAAAGTTGAAATAAGGTCAGTAGAAATTATCCAATCTAAAACAAAGAGAGAAACTATACTGAAGGAAAACTGGATGATCTTTGGGACATTGTCAAAAGGTACAATCAGAATCTCAGAAGAAAAGAGATACATTAGGGTAGAAAAAAATTGTTTAAATAATAGCTTAAATCTTCCCAAACTTAATCGAAACAGTACTCTTCATATTTAGGAGGCTCAGCAAAACCCAAAAAGTTTTTTTTTTCCACTATATTATAAAAAAAATTGCCTGAAAACCAAAGGAAGAAATAATCTTGAACAGTCACGAGTAAACGGAATACATAACACACAAGGGAGTAATGATACAAATGAGAGCTGACTTCTCACAGAAATACGGAGACCAGAATACATTGGAAAGACATCTTTAAAGCTCTGGAAAGTAAGGCCGTCAACTCATTATTTCTTATCACACACACACACACCTCTTTCAAAAATGAGAACTAAATAGACATTTCTTGATAAATTAAAACTGAGAAAATCTGAAACCATTATACTCACATTGAAAGAAATGCAGAAGGAAATTCTTCAGGCTGAAGGGTAATGATACCAGATGAAAATATTGATCTATAGGGAAGAACAAAGAGGATTGGAAATGGTAAATATATAATTTTATTTATTTTTTCTTTTTTTTTTGTCTTTTTTTTTTGCCTATTTTTTTATGTAGAGCTGCACCCGCGGCATATGGAGGTTCCCAGGCTAGGAGTCTAACAGGAGCTGTAGCCGCCGGCCTTCGCCACAGCCACAGCAACGCGGTATCTGAGCCACGTCTGTGACCTACACCACAGCTCACAGCAACGCCGGATCCTTAACCCACTGAGCAAGGCCAGGGATCGAACCCGCAACCTCATGGTTCTTAGTCGGATTCGTTAACCACTGAGCCACAAAGGGAACTCCGTAAATATATAATTTTAAAAGATTATTTTTCTCTTCTTAAATGATGTAAAATTCTTTTACTCTAAATGAGGAATAATAACAATGCATTGTTAAGACGGTAGCATATGTATGAGTAAATACATGACAAAAGTAAAACAAAAGATGGGAAAAAATGTAAATAGAAGTATTTGTCTTATAAAGTCTTTACCTTGAATGCAAAGTGATATAATTACAATTCAATTACGCGGTGATAAATTAGGGAAATATTGTGTCTTCTTAGAAAATATTAAACGTAATAAAAGAGATCATTTTAAAAAAAGAGACAGAGAAAAGATATAATGAAGTAACTTAGATAAAATACTCAACAAAGGGAGTTCCTATGGTGGCTCAGAGGTTATGAACCCGACTAGTATCCATGAGGAGGCAGATTTAATCCCTAGCCTCACTCAGTGGGTTAAGGATCTGGCATTGCCACGAGCTGTGGTGTAGGTCGCAGACATAGCTTGGATCCCGTGTTGCTGTGGCTCCAGAATAGGCCAGCAGCTGCATTTCCAACTCGACCCCTACCTGGGAACTTCCATATGCTGCAAGTGAGGCCCTAAAAAGAAAACAAAACAAAACAAAAGAAGATGAGAAATGAAAAACAATGTACAGAGGATAAAACAGACAAGAAATAGCAAAATAAAATATTAAAATCCTTACATACTAACAATTACATCAAATGTATACAGGCTGAATACACCAATCAAATGGCAGAAATTATCGGACTGGATAAAAATCAAGAACCAATTACACTCATTCCGAAAAACAAGATACAAACAGGTCAAAAGTAAAAAAATAAAATAAAATAAAATGTATCAGGTAAAGGGTAAGCATAAAAAAATACAGGGGTTGTATCAATGTCATACGTATTTTATGACAGGGAGTTTTAACAGAAATAAAAATGTATATTTCATAGAGACAAAAGGGCCAATTCATCAAGAAGCCTTAACAATTAAATGCATATCCACCTAATTATAAACATTCAGTATCTGTAAAACAAAAATTGAAAGCAATAAAAGGAATTAAACAAGTCCACAAGCATTGTAGGAGACATTAACACCTCACTCTCAATAATTAATAGAACAGATAAGCCAAAATATTAGTGAGCGTATACTGAATAAATTTAAATGACACAATCAATTTGAACTAATTGATATTTACAGAACAATAGCTCAGCACTGCAGAACACATATTTTTCAAACGCCCATGAAGTAATCACCAAGACAGATGATATTCAAGGTGATATCACAAGTAAATAAATCTCAAAGGATTAAAATTATACGAAGTTATATTCTCTTACTGCAGTAGGACTTAGAAGCCATTAGCTATGTGATATCTAGAGAATTCCCAAATATTTGGAAATTAAGCACCCTTCTAAACTATTCATGGCTCAAAGGCAGAAATCACAAAAATAATTGTAAATGTTCTGAAGTAAAAGAAAATGAAAACACAACATATCAAAATGTGTAAGGTGCAACTTAAAAAGATATTTGTATTTTGGGGGGGGTGTTTTTATTTTGTTTGTTTTTGCTTTTTAGGGTCGCACTGTGGCATATGGAATTTCCCAGGCTAAGGGTTGAATCAAAGCTGCAGCTACTGGCCTCCATCAGAGTGACAGCAACACAGAATCCAAGCTGCAACTGCAACCTACACCATAGCTCAAGGCAATGCCAGATCCTTAACCCAATGAACAAGGCACATCATCATAAATACTACATGGATTCATAACCCACTGAGCCACAATGGGAACTCCCAAGATTTGTAGTTTTTTAAGTGCTTATATAAGAAAGAAAGAAAATTCTAAAATCAAGAGTAAGTTTTCCACCTTAAAAAAAACAGCAAAATACAAAGTACATAGACTAAAATAATAGAGTTATGAACAGAAATCAACATAATTTTTAAAAAGTCATGGAGAAAAGAAAATTAACAAAGCCAAAAGCTGTTTTCCTGAAAAGATAAGCATAATTGGCAAACAAGTAACTAGAATAACTATGGGGAAGCAAGAAAATACAAACCACCTACTTGGTATGAAAAAAAAAAAAAGCTCTTTTCATCACAGATCCTATAGACACTAAAACAGTAAAAACAGACTGTAATGGAAAACTTTGCACTAATCAATCTGACCACTTACTTAAGATGGAAAATTCCTTAAAAAATAAAACTTTTCAAACCTAATACAAGAAGGAATCAAAAAGTGACAGAAGCCTACATCTATTAAAGTGGGCGAATTCATGATTAAACATCACTCCCCAAAGAAAATTTGGGTCCAGATATATTTACTGAACACACAAAAAATAATATGAATATTACAACACCTCTTTATTCAAATAAAAGAGAAGATAATGCTTTCCAACTAATTTTATGAGGCCACAGTAACTTTGGTACCTAAACCTGACAAGAACACTATGAGAAAATGACAAATCAGTATTCCTCATGAATTCAGATACAAAAATCCTCAATAAAAATATTAGCAAACTGAGTCCAAAATATATATAAAAGGTAATATGTCATTACCAAGTGAGGTTTGTCCTAGAAACAGAGTTGCTTCAACACAGAAATTAATTAATGTACAACATTCATCGAATTTACATTAAAAAATTAAAAGCCAATATATATAATCTCAATGAACACAGAAAAAGCATTTGACAGAGTTTAACACCAATTAAGGATAAAAACCCTCCACAGACTAGCAAAAGAATACTTATGCAATCTAATTGAGGGCATCTGCCAAAAAACAAACAAAAAATACAGTTAACCTCATATTTAATTGTGAACACCAAGTGCTTTGACTCTAAGACTGAGAAAAAGGAAGAGATGACTGTTCTCACCACTTCTATTCAACATTGTGCTGGAGTGGCTAGTCATGGCCATAAGACGGAAAAGAAGATATACAAGGCATAAAATCTAGATGAGAAAAAGTAATCTGTCCTTATCACAAACAGTGTGATATTTTACACAAAGAATATCAAGGAATCAGCAAAACCATATTAGAACTGGTAAATGCACTTAGCAAAGTCCAAGAATGGAAAGATGGTATGAAAAAGATCAATTATATTTCTATGCAATAGTTTTTAAAAACTTAAAAATAAAGTAATACCATTTAGAATAGCATCTAAGAAGAGCAGACTTGGGGTTCCAGGGTGGGGGGAAAGGACAGGCATTTTGGGGGTTTCTGGGGATGCAAATTGTCATATCTGAAGTGAATGGGCAATGGGATCCTGCTGTAGTGCATAGGGAAATGCATGTGATTTGGTCACTTTGTTATACAACAGAACTTGATGAAACATTGTAAATCAGCTATAATTTAATAACAATAATAATAAACAATCAAGATGACACATGAACAATTTCAAGATGATTCAGAGCTGACCATGCTATTTCTGCTTGTAGCCCCCTCCCTCCTCCCATAAAAACTCCTGCACACTAATTTTCAGTGAGGGGAGTCAGCCTTTGGACATGACTCCACCCTCCACTCTCACTCCCCTGGTCCATTCTCCAGCCTCCAAAATAAAGCAAAGTTTCCTTTCCACCAAAAACAACAACAACAACAAAGAAGCATCAAAAAACTAAAATACATAGGAATACACTCAACCCTCCTTATCTGCAGTTTCCGTATTCTGAGATCCAACCAGTCATGGAATTTGATCCAGGTTGGTTGAACCCGTGGAGGCAGAACTCATGAATAGGAAGAGCCAATTGTATTGTGACCTCATATAAGAATAAGGGACTGGGGGAAGCCCAGATTTCTTTCTTTCTTTTTTTTTTTTTTTTTTTAGGGCTGCACCCACAGCATATGAAAGTTCCTAGGATAGGGGTCAAATTGGAGCTGCAGCTGACAGCCTACACCACAGCCTCAGCAACTCAGGATCCAAGCTGCATATGTGACCTACAGCACAGCTCACAGAACACCCAATCCTTAACCCACTGAGTGAGGACAGGGATCAAACCTGAATCCTTGTGGATACTAGTTGGGTTTGTAACCCACTGAGCCACAATGGGAAGCCGAGCTTCCCCAGATTTTAATATATGCAGGAGTCCTAGAACCAACTCCCCAATACCCAATACTGGATATCGAGGGACAACTATAAATTTAATTGAAAGAATGAATACCTGTACACTGAAAGTATAAAACACTGCTTAAAAAATAAATAAAAGCTATCACGCTCATGGTTTGTAAGATAACATTGTTAAAGAGTCGGTTTCCCTTAAATAAATCTGTATTGATTCAATGCAATTCCAATAGACTTAGAAAAAAAATGACAAGTCGATTCTAAAATTCTCTATTTAAATGTAAAGAACTTAAATTAGCCAAAATAACCTGGAAAGATAAAGGAAAAAAAACTGTAGGACTTCTACTTTGTGATCTGAAGCCTTATTATAAAAACTAAAGAAATGAAGACAATGTGGAATTTGTACGTGGAATTTGTACAAGGAATTTAAAAAAAAAAGATTAAAATGAATTTAAAAAAAGGTATGGAACAGAGAGTTCCAGAACAGACCTAAACATATTTGGACAATTGATCTTTGACAAAGGTATAAAATTAGTTCAATGGGGGAAATAGTATTTTCAAAAAGTAGTGCTGAAATAAGCAGATATTCATATAGAAAAAAATGAACCTCTACTCCTTTCTTTTTACCATACTTAAAAATCAACTCAACATAAAAGCCTAAAATTAAAACTACAAATTTTCCAAAAGAATATTTTCATGACCCTGGGATAGATGAAGTGATAATCATTAAAAAATAGTGGACTTAATTTTGCAATATTAAAAACTTTATGATATGAAAATTATGTTTATATATCAATATAACATCATCAACATAAAAGACATGAAAGACACTACTAAGAAAATTAAAATGCAGTCTACAGATTAGGAGACAATATTTGCAATATGATTATTTGACACAGGACTTAAATATAAAATAAAGAAAGAAGACTTACAAATCAATAATACAAAGAAACCTCCCCCCCCAAAAAAAAGTGAACATTTCACAAAGTAGACATACAAATGGCAATAAGCAAATTAAAAGATATTTGATGTGATTAGCCATAAGAGCTATGTAAATGAAATCCCCAAGGGCGTACTATTTCATACCCAACAGACAGACTAAAAGATAATGTCTGATGCTACCAAGTGTTGAAAAGGATGTGAAGCAACTGGAACTCTCATAATTGCTGGTGGGAATATCAAATGCTACAACTACTTTAGAAAATAGTTTAGCAATGTATATACAGTTATTTTTTATGTGCCTATCCTATGACCCAGAAACACAGTTCTGCAGTAGGCAGCCTTTAAGATGGTCCCTATAATCTCTATCTCATGCTATTTATAGCATGTAAAATTTCCTCCCAGTGAGTAACTTGCTTCTAACCAACAGAATACAGTCAACACTGAAGGGATGTGGCTTCCATTATTAGATCACAAAAGCAGTAGATCACTTCTACCTTGTTCTGTTGCCTTCTCAGCTTATACGTTTTCATAAATCACACCAGCATCTTGGAGAGGCCCACGTGGCAAGGAACTGAGGACAGCCTCTCACCAACAGTCTGAAAAACTGAAGCACTCCATTCAATAGCCCACAAGGAACTGGGAGGTAGATCATTCCTCAATCAAGCCTTCAGATGAAATCCCAGCCCTAGCTGACACCTAGACTGCAGCTTTGGAAGAGACTTTGAAGCAGAGGAGGACCTTGTTAAGTACTACCTGGATTTTAGATCCACAGAAACTGTGAGATAGTAAGTATGTGTTATTTTAAACCACTAAATTTGTGGTAATTACGCAACAATAGAAAATATAGATTAAAGGTGATTTCCCAAGAGAAATAAACACATGTCCTCAGAGTTCTCTTGTGGATTAAGGATGCAGAACTGTCACTGCAGCGGCTCGGGTCGCAGGTGTGGCTTGGGTTCAGTCCCTGGCCCAGGAACTTCTGCATACTACAGGTGCAGCCAAAAATGAAAAACAATATATGTCCTCAAAATGACTTGCACAATCCCACTCCTGGGCATCTCTCTGGAGAAAACCATGACTTGAAAAGATACATGTACCCCAGTGTTCACTGCAGAACTCTATACAATAGCCAAGACATGGAAGCAACCTAAATGTCCATCAACGGAGAAGTGGATAAAGAAGACGTGGTACACATACGCAATGGACTATCACTCAGCCATAACAAGGAATGAAATAACAGCATTTGCAGAAACACGGATGGGCCTAGAAATCATCATGCTAAGTAAAGTTAGACAGTGGGACAAAAACCTCATATGCTATCACTTATCGGAAGAATCTAAAAAAAAAAAAGGATATAATAAACGTATTTGCAGAACAGAAACAGACTTATGGAAAACTTATGGTTACCAAAGGAGTCAGGCTGGGGAGGGGAGGGATGGACTGGGGGTTTAGATTGGAAATGTTCTAACATGAGGTTGTGATAATGGTTGTACAACTATAAATATAAAATTCATTGAGAAATGATTTGTACAAGAATTTCTACCATTTTTTTAGTTTCAACTGAAACTGGAATTTTGAAAATAAGTGAGTGGATAAATAAATTATAATGTGCTCATGTAACAGAATGCTACTCAGCTATGTTAATAACATGTTAATTACTTTAAGTGGTTTGATTGCGAAAAAGATGCACAAAAGTCAAAGAGTATATCCTCATGGGAAAAAAAAAAAAAAAAACCTTGATATATGCAAAGGACATAAGACAGTAATAACAGGAGGTCTCAGGTATAGACTTCTTTAACCTTCTGTGCCCGCGTTGGGTTGTCCGGGACCTGCATTGCCTCCAGTTCTCAAGCCACCATGGGTATGCATGAAAAAATCTCAGGACCAGGAAGCCAAAGGTCTACTTAGGATAGGGAGTCCCTTAACATGAAGTGGTCAGGTAGGCACATAGCTCTATGTCCAACCTCTACCGCCAACCCTCCCCAGGATCCACCAAAACCAGATGCAAAGCTTAAATCCAATTATTATTAGTCAGCAAAGCTGGCAGGCTGGTATATCCTGCCGCAGAACTAACTACTCACACGCATGCACGTGGTTGTAAACCATTGCTTATCTGCAGTTATTACTTTCTCTAGCTTTGGCCAAGAATTAATACCATAGTTTGGGAACCTCTAGAGATAAGCATTCAGTCATCTAGCTGAGATTAATTCATGCTATACATGGGCAATTAAAACGTTGCTGAATGACGAATCTCAAAACCATTATGTTAAGCAAGATAAGCCAGGAAAACTTGCAGTTTCCGTTAAAGAAATTCTAGAATAGGTAAAACTAAACTATAGTGACAGAAATTAGAAACTAGTTGTCTCTGGAGTTCCCCTGTGGCCTGGCAGGTTAAGAACCTAACCCAGGTTGCTGCTATGACCCTGGCCCAGCAATTTCCACGTGCCATGGGCATGGCGGAAGGAAGGAAGGAAGAAAAGAAAGAAAGAAAGAAAGAAAGAAAGAAAGAAAGAGAAAGTAAGTCAGTCGCTGTCCCCATTGGAGAGAGAGAAAGAAAAGGTGCAGTGGTGGGGAAGTAAACAGAGGAGCCCATCAGGGAACTTTCTGAAATTATGGGACAGCTCTGTCTCTTGATGGTGTGTCTATTTGGCAGGTAAATTCATTGGTCTCTGTCTTCTGTCTTCTTCCACAGTGACCGCAGAGACCATATGTTCCAGATGGTACAAATATAAGATGGCAGAGTCCCCAGAGTGACAATGTGAAGCAGAGTCTGCCCCAAACCATGTTGGACATGTAGCATAAATGAGAAATAAATTGTAATTTAAGCCAATAACAGTTTGTCTCTGTTACTTCAGCACTGTCTAGTTTATCCTAAATATTATACTTTTTCTGCACCCAATCGTACCTCATACACTTGCCTAGAACAAGAGTTCTCCATGAATAGATGTTGAATGAAAATAATCAAATCCCTAGTATGTTTCTGAAAATAAGAAAATGTTCAACTTGGGCAAAGAAAATAAAAGAACCTGATGGAAAAATCTTAAAAACACGAGGGGAGTTCTCATCATGGCTGAGCAGAAATGAAACTGACGAGTATCCATAAGGACACAGGTTTGATCCCTGGCCTCGCTCAGTGGGCTAAGGATCTGGCATTGCCATGAGCTGTGGTGCAGTTCGCAGACACAGCTCAGATCAAGCATTGCTGTGGCTGTGGCGTAGGCCAGAGGCTACAGCTCTGATTCAACCCCATATGCTGCAAAAAGACCAAGAAAAAAAAAAAAAAAAAGGAACCTATTCCTATGACTTCCAAGTGTAGAAATAAATAAAACACCAGGCTTTAGAATTAGGTCTTGGTTCAAGTTTCAACTTCTCCACTTAGTAGCTTTGTGCCTGAGCAAATTAAGTAACCCCTCAGCTAACCTCGGTATGTCTGCAAAGCAGGGCTAATAATTGAATGAGAAAATGTGTTTTGTACAACGTGTGGAACGTAGTGAGTAACTAATAAATGTTAGCCTCTGTTATGGACCGAAGTGTGTCTTCCTGCAAAAAAAAAAATCATATGTTGAAACCCTAAACCCTAATATGTATTTTGGAGAGATGGCCCTTGGGAAGGTCATTAATGAATTTCCCGTCTTGGCTCAGCAGTAATGAACCCAACTAGGATCCATGAGCACACGGGTTCGCGGTCAGTGGACTACCTATAATTTAGTATGACTCATCAAGGTTTAAGATCCAGATTCTTGGAGTTCCTGTCATGGCTCGGTGGTTAAGAACCCAACTAGTATCCATGAGGACGCGGGTTTGATCCCTGGTCTTCTCAGTGCGTTAAAGATCTGGCATTGCTGTGACCTGCACTGTAGGCAGCAGACACGGCTTGGATCCCACGTTGCTATGGCCGTGGTGTAGGCCAGCAGTTACAGCTCTGATTTGACCCCTAGCCTTGGAACTGCCATATGCTATGACCAAAAAAAAAAAAAAAAGGTAATTAAGGTTAAATGAGGTCATAAGTGTAGAGTCCTGATCGGATAAGACTGGTGTACTTCTAAGAGGAAAGAAACACCAGAAATTTCTTCATGGGTGCACACTGAGAAAAGGCCCTGTTAGAGGACAGCAGAAGGTGTTCTTACTAAGCCAAAAGGAGAAGTTCTCACCAGAACCCAAACATGCTGGTACCTTGATATTGGATTTCCAGACTCCAGGACTGTGAAAAATAAATTTCTATTGTGTAAGAAATCCAGTCTCTGATATTCTCTTTTTTTTTTTTTTTTTAATGGCTGCTCTCTCGACATATGGAAGCTCCTGGGCCAGGGAGTGAATCTGAGCCTCAGCTGTGACCTGCACCACAGCAGCAGCAGTTCCGGATCCATTAACCCACTGCACCAGGCCAGAGATGAACCTACACCTGCAGAGTGACCCAGGCCACCGCAGACAGATTCTTAAGCCCCTGTGCCACAGCAGCGTTACTCCTCTGGCATTCTTTTATGGCAACCACAACAGAACTAACATAGCCTCTTACATCCTCATTATCATCATTAAACAGCCTCAATAACTGCTCTTGGCTAGAGGGATTTTTTTTTTCATTCTTTTAACAAGTGAATGTACCTACTATGTACCTGACACTCTGTAGGTCACTGGAGCTAGCACAGCGGTTAAGGCCAAGTGATGGCCCTCCTGGGGCTACGTTCTAGTGGGAGAGAGGATAACTAAATGAACAATGGCCGTACATCATCAGGTGCTGATAAATGCTGTGAAGAGAAACAAAACAATATCGGGAGTCAGGGAATGACAAGAGCTGCTGCTTTTCTTGCTTTTTTGTTTGTTTGTTTTGCTTTTTAGGGCTGCACCTGCTACAAATGCAAATTCCCAGGCGAGGGGTCGAATCAGAGCTACAACAGTCGGCCTATACCACAGCCACAGCAACACAGGATCCGAGCCACAGCTATGATCTATACCACACTCACAGCAATGCTGGATCCCTGACCCACTGAGCAAGGCCAGGGAGCCAACCTGCATCCTCACGGATACTAGTCGGATTCATTTCCACTGTGCCACAGGGGAACTCCCAAGCTGCTGTTTTATACTAAAGGATCTGACAAGTCTCTGAGCAGAAACATGAATAAAGTAAAGGTGATGGTGGAAATATCTGGAGGCAGAACTCCCATATAGAAGGAAACGCCAGCACAAAATCTCCGAAATGGCACCATATTTGTCCAATTCAAGGAATAGCAAAGCCAATGTGGATGAAGCAGAGGGAGCAAAAGGGAGGAGAAGGGGGAAATTAGGTACAATTGGGAGCAAGAGGTGAGATAACCTAGGGCTGTTTGGGCTTCAGGAGGGCCTCTGGCTCTGATTCTGAGACGTGGCAGTGACTCATTTTTAAATACAAGAGTATTTACAAGAGTCGCTGCACTGCTGGCTACTAGGCTGCTGAGTAAAGGATGGACAGAGAGCTGGGGTGTGGGGGAGAGGTCCCACAGGGAGGGAGGCCAGTTAGCAGTTTACTGCAAGAGTCCGTACAAGAAATGACAGGCTAGTCTAGGGCAGTCAGGGTGAAATGGAGAGAAGTGGCCAGAGGCTACATAGATTTCCAAGGAGCAGGATTTGTTGCTGGACTGAACGTGGAATATCAGAGAAAGACAGGAGACGGGGTGAAATCAAGGATGTGGATGGACGAGGAAAGGCTCTTGCAAAGAGACCAGAAGATACGGGTTTTAATCCTTGACCCTGATTCTAACCTGCTGTATGACCCAACACCCTTTCATGTGTTGGATGATAAATCTTTACAGGGGGATTAGCCATATCTGCCATGTCTCTAAGAACCGTGTCAAGAGAAAATCAAGCTGCAAAGGCTTTCAAAAAGCAGCAGTACGGACCACTGAAAGGTTATCCTTTATTCATCCCCAAACACAGAAACTCCATCAACCCCTATTGCTGTCTCCCTGCCTGGATGCAGTGATGCAGCAGGTCATAAATAATGCTGACACAGAAACCATCACTCTCTCGGGCAGGAGACGGCATGGGGTTCCCTCTAAGTGCCGATGGCCCAGCAGCAAGCCCCAGGAGGCTCAGGACAATGAATTCCTCACTTTCCTGGCGCAGGCTCCCTGAAAGTGACCAGCAGGATCAGCAGCTATTTGACTATACCACCGCTGCCTCTAGCTGCCCCCCTTGTCAAACAGCCACAGCACAGCATGACACGTCCCTTCATTGTGCTAAGCTCCTGATCTTTGGGCGAAGGAGTCTTGGCACTTGTGGGGAAAATTTAATTGTGATTCAAGGAAAGCAGAAGCAGCCCCCTGGACCCACTGTCCCTGGCTTTATTTTTCTCCATACATCTGTCACCACCTGACATACAATATATTTTACTCATTAAACACATAAAATACACACTCCTTGAAAGCAGGGACTTCGGCCTGCTCTGTTCCAAGGTCCTGAGAAGCAGCAGAGACACAAGTCTTTGTTGAATTAATAGATGGATGGCTTTTTGAAAAGTCCCTAGCCATCTCTGGACGTCATGTTAAAGATAGTCTTTCTTTTAAAAAAATATATAGATATTCAGATATTTTTGACATATAAATTCAGGAAGTTTATAGAAACCCTGAAATCCATCTATAAATTAGTATCTTCAAAAATTCATAAGGCACTGGTGAACCTGGCCCAGAAGCCCCAGGTTCTAGATTTTAATCCTAGCTTCACCAACACTTTGCCATGTGCGTTTAGACAAGTTGTTCCTATAATCTGAGACTCACTCTTCTGATCTATAAAACAGGTGGAATGGACAAGCTGATCTATAATGTGCCCTTTAGATCCAACATTTTAAATCTTACAGTGCTGTAGAATTAATGCTCTAGTGCAATCCTTCACTCGGCAGGTGGGAAAGTTCAGACTCAAGAGTTAAACCCACTAGCCCATTCAAATGATACCCATTCCAAACTATTTCCAAACAAGTCCCCCCCAAAAAAACAGGTGGTTGTGGCTTGCTGGCAGGTGCATCTCTTTTGCTGCCATACTTCCTTGCTTCCGAATGAGCCCCTAAACTTGGTGAAGAAATCCTTAATGAAAGCTTTTGCTGGCTCCTAATGCTAGGCAGAAGATGTTTGGAGCCATCCAAAGGACTTTCTCTCATGTAGCACGAAGCCCCCCAGTCTCCTTCATGCCTTTCCCCTCCTCCCTCCTCTTGCCTTTAGAACATTCACAGCTCGTCTTGATGGCCTGGATCGGTTTGCACCAACATGCCTGTATGCTTTCAATTAAAATATTTTCTTTAAAAAAAGAGCCAACGTCCCAGATTGACTCTTTTTTGACCTGGAACGTTTCCATTACCTAAGGCCATCTTCCTGCTCATCCATTATCAAGATGTTGATCCCAGCTCCAGCTTTAATCAGTGCTTTTAATTGATTTGACTCAGTTTCAGAGCCACGGAAACTTGGTCACCGATAGCTGATTGGGGCAGAACGGAAAGGCATGGTAGTCTCCTTACCAATTCAACTATTCTTCTCAGCTGGTATTTTTTTACATTTTCTTATCCAAGAATCTCACCCACGTGATATAAATTCAAGGTCATGATCAGGTAAGAAAGCTGGACTTATATGCAAAAAAGAACTTAAATGCAAAAAGGTATTTCTACACAAGAAATCTTGGCCTGGCAAAATACTTGATTCATAATAGGTACTCAGTGGTTACAGGGAGAGATAGAAAAACGGATGGACATGAGACGACCTCAGGTTATTGCCTCCACATCTCGCTGTCAGATTCAATGGTGATGACCTGAACACTGGGATGTACCTTCTGCTCTCCCAGACTTTCTGTGTGCCACTTCCCAGAGCTCCCTTATTTCAGCCAATTGTGGGAAAAAAACAGCTTTATAACTCTTCATTTCCTGCAACAAATTATAACTAACTTGGTGACTTAAAACTATAAAAATGTATCCTCTCAGAGTTCTAAAGGCCAGCAATCTGAAATCTGTCTCACTGAGCTGAAATCCATTGTAAATGGGGTCACATTTCCTCCAGAGGTTCTAGGGAAGAATTGGTCCCTTGCCTCTCCCAGCCCCGGGTGGCCATCAACACTCCTGATCTTGTGGTCCCATCATTTTAGTCTTTGCCTCTGTGGCCACATTATCCCCTCCTTTCATGTGTAGGAAGTTTCCTTCTGCTTGTTTTATAAGGACACTTGTGACTGGATTTAAAACCACTCGTGAAGTTCCCATTGTGGCACAGTGGAAATAAATCCAAGTAGTATCCATGAGGATGTAGGTTCAATCCCTGGCCTCACTCAGTGGGTCGGGGATCCAGCATTGCCATGAGCTGTGGCGTATGCTGCAGATGTGGCTCGGATCCCACGTTGCTGTGGCTGTGGCTGGCAGGTGCAGCTCCAATTGGACCGCTAGCCTGGTAACTTCCATATGTAGCAGGTACAGCCCTAAAACACAAACAAACAAACAAAAAAAAAAAAAACTCATAAATTCTAAGGTTATATATCTCATCTCAAGATATTTAACTTAGTAACATCTGCAAAGAATTTTGTCTTATTTTGGAGTCCCCTTCGTGGCTCGGCAGTTAACACACCTGACTAGGATCCATGAGGATGTGGGTTCAATCTCTGGCCTCACTCAGTGGGTTAAGGATCCAGCATTGCCATGAGCTGTGGTGTGGGCCTCAGATGCTGCTCAGATCCGGCGTTGCTGTGGCTGTGGTGTAAGCCTACTGTAGCACCAATTCAACCCTTAGCCCGGGAACTTCCACATGCCGCAAGCGTGGCCATAGAAAGAAAAAAAAAAGATTTTTGTCTCTTTTTTTCAAATAAAGTAACATTTACAGGTTCCAGGAATTAGAATGCGAACACATGTTGGGAGGTGGAGGGTTCATTTTTCGGCCTATATTCAGAGATGCCCACCCAGGACAGCTGGCCTCACTTGTAACACCCCTGTCCCCACTGTTATCTGGGGATGAAGACAGATTCTTCTTGCCTTATTATTCCCCTTCAATGTAGATTTAGAAAGTTCTTTTAATTCTTTTTACCGCTATTGTTATGATGATTATTAGTTTAAAAGGGGGGAATTTGGCAAAGAAAACTAAGGAAAGCTTTTTTTCTCCCTGCTGGTGGAGGGGCAAACAATTTCCCGCTGGCCAAAGATGTTAGAAGTCAGACCCTCGGGACAGTCAGGAGGTCAACAGGGTGCTAAACTACAACTAGAACAAAAGCTGTTTAGCAGAGAATAGCAGGAGTGGCAGGAACCACTGTCCTCCTAGTTCAAGGCAAGAGGCCCCAATAATCCCTGGGCAAAACCAGAAACGAAATAATAGTGAAGACAGAGATTTTAGGTGACTTTTTACAAGGTGTCTAGGTTTTCACAGTCGACCTTTCTTTACATAAAGGGACCCACAAACCTCAGGCCAGGCTCTTTTCCTGGCGGGACAAGTAGCCCGCCAAGAATTTCAGTGCGGCAAACACACAGCCTTCTCCAGCACCACCTGTTTGGGGGCCTGGCTCAGTGCCCTGGCTGCAGAGTCTCAAGGTGTCCAGCACTTGCCTTTCAGGAAGCAGGATGGACAAATGTGAGAGAAAGACCCCCCAGAGTCTGCCTCGACACCACTGTACCTCCCTGGAAGTGAGAAGCATAAAAAAGGAAGTCACAGATGAAATAAGAACATCTTCAAAGCAGACAAGTTTGCCCCAGATTTGTGGCCTTGCATTAAATGCACTGCATTTGCTGTGCAAGTTCCCATAATTGGCTAAGAAATCACACAGCTGGGGCTTTCCCTCAGCCCAGGGAGATGGAACTGACTTGTCGTCCTCGCAAACAGAGGTTTTTCATGTCTCTCCCCAGGGTAACCCAACTATTTGCTGCCACACAGAGCATATTACTGCCCTGATTTGTTCTTTTTCCCTTCCTCAGGAGACAGGCAGCTGCTGGAAAACAGTCGTCCCTTAAGTCGCCATATGTGGCTTTCTACTGGCCTCCTCCAAAGGCTTCTCAGCACCTTCTCTCACTCAGATGGCCCTGAGTCCCGAGTCCCATCACCCAGAGCCAAGACAGCCCGCATCCTTTCTCCACTCCAGGAAATAACCTTCTCATGGAGCACTCCGCTCCAGCCTCACCCCCAGATCATCCTCCACACCCTTAAAATGATGTGTCCGTTACATCAAGTCACTCTCCTGCAGGGAGCCCCCCACTGCCAACCACCTCAATTCTGTGGGTAGTTTCCAGCCACTGTCAGATTTAACCCTAAGTATCAGAATATGAAAAACACTTAAGCTACTGGAGACTGCCAACAATATATTCACTGTATATATTAGGGTGAATTCAAAGATATCCTTACAAAAAGTAAACAATTGCCATTGACTCATCCTGATATAATTTCTCAAGTTAGAGAAAAATGGGTAAATTTTTTTAGCCAGCAAAGTGGAGACTTCATAAGATTCAGAGCCACCTGCTTAGTCTCTTCACTTTTGCTGCAGTTGTGAATTACTGATGTGGCATGGAATTGACTTTACAGAGACTTCCATTTTCAGACTTTTCTCCATAGGTTAAACCACATTATTAAAATCACCATTTAAGTATGGAGGTAACTCAGAAAACTAAATACAGAACTACCACATGACCCAGCAATCCCATTCTTGGGCACATACCTGGACAAAACATTGAGAAAGACGCACCCATATGTTCATTGCAGCACTACTGACAATAACCAAGACATGGAAACAACCTAAATGTCCAACAAGAGATGAATGGATTAAGAAGATGTGGTATATATACACACTGGAATACTACTCAGCCATTAAAAAGAACGAAACATTGCCATTTGCAGCAAC
Source organism: Catagonus wagneri (assembly GCA_004024745.2). Taxonomy (NCBI): domain Eukaryota; kingdom Metazoa; phylum Chordata; class Mammalia; order Artiodactyla; family Tayassuidae; genus Catagonus; species Catagonus wagneri. Next base: position 18,015,808 of record PVHT020000165.1, on the reverse strand, counting down.
ATGGTTGGAACTAGAGACTCTCACAATAAGTGAAGTCAGAAAGAGAAAGAAAAATACCATATGATATCACTTATATTTGGAATTTAACATATGGCACAAATGAAGCTTTCCACAGAAAAGAAACTCGTGGACTTGGAGAACAAGCTTGTAGTTGCCAAGAGGGTGGCGGAAGGAATGGGATGGACTGGGAGTCTGGGGTTAATAGGTGCCAACTATTGCAGTTGGAATAGATAAGCAATGAGATCCTGCTGTACAGCACAGGGAATTATACCTAGTTACTTGTGATGGAGCATGATGGAGGATAATGTGAGGGAAAGAACGTGTGTGTTTGTGTGTGTGTGTGTGTGTGTGTGAGAGAGAGAGAGAGAGAGAGAGAGAGAAAGGGAGAGAGAGACTGGGTCAATTAGCTGTACAGTAGAAAATTGACAGAACACTATAAACCAACTATAATGGAAAAAATAAAAATCATTTAAAAAATAAAATAAAATCACCATTTGCCACCCTCATCTCCTGATCTTGTAATAACAACCTGATGAATTTTCACCGAATTTAGGAATTTTCCTATTCCTTAAGATATAGGAA
>PVHT020000165.1:17885133-18008283 GCA_004024745.2 Catagonus wagneri | reverse complement strand
ACGATCCGGCGTTGCCGTGAGCTGTGGTGTAGGTTGCAGACGCGGCTCGGATCCTGCGTTGCTGTGGCTGCGGCGAAGGCCGGTGGCCACAGCTCCGATTAGACCCCTAGCCTGGGAACCTCCACATGCCGCGGGTGCGGCCATAAACCCGCGGCCATAAAATGACAAAAGGCAAAAAAAAAAAAAAAAAAAAAAAAGTATTTGACAATACTCAATGATCTTCCTGCAACCAGAATTCTACTGAAAATCTGTCTTATACTAACCCCTTTGCATGTGATCTCATCTTCCTTGGAAATGTTTAGAATTTGTCTTTGATATTCTTAAACATCACTGTAGTACTCATTTCTTCTTTGGTATTCCATACACCCTTTTAATATGAGATACCTTGTCTCTTTTTAATGGAAAATTGTATTGAGATAACTATAGATACAAATACAGTTGTAAGAAATAATAAAGATGCAGGAGACTTTGCTCGCTTTCCCCAAATGGTAATATTTCACATACAGGGAGATTTCTGCTTGGTTATTTTTGTAATTGGTTGTTCTTATTTCATATGCTTCATATCAATCCTGATCTTCTTTAGCGTAATTTGAAATTCTTGGTCATCTGGTTTATTTTTCTAATATTCTGTTTCTGACAGAATTGTGAATGTCTGTTTTTCTAATACCATGTTTCTCCAAAGTCTAATTATGTTGGCCTGACCCTGGCATTATCAGCTATTCTGCCAGGCTTTGAACACAGGTTAAAGCCTGATCCCTATCAATGTCAAACCAAAGAAACTTGGGGTGGGAGGAGGAAATACAGAGCCCCTGACACCAGATCTCTGCTGTCAGCCCTCCTTACCCCACAAAACATATGCTCATGGATGAGCTTTAAATTTTACCTGCTACCGTCCCACCACAGGCCACTGGTGAATAACAGCATTATGTATAAATTCTCCCTAAATTTTAATTCACCCATCCTTGGACTACAGGAGGACACAGGAAAGCAATTGCCCTAAGAGTGAGTCCCCAGTGATTTTTCTCAAATGCTCACAAGCACCAAGACTTCTGCTGTGCCCTGAGAACCCCTGGACCGGAGGCCTAAGCCTTTGCAGAGGGCAGCACAGCTGTCCCCAAAATAACAGGGTAGGGGAAAGGGCAGAACTTCAACACTGCGGGAAGCTGAGGTTGCTCAGTATCACCCAACAAATTTTAAGCATAAGGGTAATGTGGGGATGGGTATTTTTTGTATGGCTACTTTGTGAACTATAGATCCAGAAGAGTGAATAAAATGGAATTGATTAATTATAGATGATAAGACTTTACCTTACAGTCCTCGCCAGAAGAGGCCACCCTAAATTCCATAGGAATGTCAGAGGGAAGGCAAGGAGAGAGAGAACTGAGAATTCTAAAGTTTCATATAAGAGCCCACTAGAAACAGAGAAGGGATGGTGAAAATCTTATGGAAAAATAACTTTTGGGAGTTCCTGCCATGGTGCGGCAGAAACGAATCCAACTAGGAGCAATGAGGTTGCAGGTTCAATCCCTGGCCTTGCTCAGTGTGTTAAGGATCCGGTGTTGCCGTGAGCTATGTTGTAGGTCAAAGACGTGGCTCGGATCCCACGTTGCTGTGGCTGTGGTGTAGGCCGACAGCGCAGCTCTGATTTGACCCCTAGCCTGGGAACCTCCATATGCCGCAGGTGCTGCCCTAAAAAGCAAAAAAATAAAAAGTAAATAACTTTCCCTACTTTACTTGCTTCTTGTTCACCAACTCTCCTTTCCTTATGTGATAGAGCTGCGCTTAGCAAAGAGATTGGAGATGGGTGACAAATCCAAGGAAGAGACCACAAACTGTTCCAAATTGAGGGCATAAACGTGCCCAGCTATTCCTTCTCCTGCCTATTTCTGATTAGCACTCTGGAGAATGAGCTCAGACTTCTACAAAGTTTCACCTCCCAGAATGCGTCTCTGCACCTCTTCGAACCAATTCCATCATCCTCCCCCAAAACTAACATTAACAACCTTTAATTTGTAATAAGAATTGTAGAAAGTCTGTATCGAGTAAGATACTGTTAAGCCTTCATGTGGATAAATTCCTCACAATAACCCTGTTAATTGGGTACTGTTATTCCCTCCATTTTATAAGAGAGGAACAAGCGTTAGAAGGGGCAGTAACTTGCCAAAGCTCACCTGGTCATAAGCAGTAGAGCTAGGTTTTAATTCAGACAGGCCAGCTGTAGAGACTGGCCTCTGAAAGTTCTTCCCAACTTTCATGAACACTCAAAACAAGAGTGGCTGTGCCATGTGTTTTAATGCTTCTCTATGTTTAATATAGCATTTCTATTATAGCTTGACAATCTCTGGCCTGTGATCTTTGTCCCTCTAATGAGATTATTAGATGCAGGGAAGACAGAGGCTGAGCTACCGCCATGAATTTGTCTTCCCTGGAGAGCTAGGCAAACAGTATCTGCTGAATGCGTATGTGTTGAAAGTGGGTGAAATACAATCAAAATTAGGGAAATTATAGTGTGCAGAGAATAAGATAAATTTGCGACTTATGGATCAGCAGAGGAATTTCTATGTTTTATAATATATTATTCAAAGTCAGAGGTGGAAAAATAATATACATTGCACTAAAAATTACTTAAGTCTATTCAAATTGAAGAACTTTGATGGGAAAGCAATTTAATATTTTTGGTAAAATAAATCAAAAATTACCCATAGAAAATAATGCTTTTCCTGCAACTTTTACATTAGTTAAAAATAATCAGATAAAACAGTCTTGATAATTTATCTTAGGATAAATTTATCTTAGGCAGTTGTTCCCATCTATTATTTAACAATGCTGAAAAATATACTTAATTTTTTTTTTCTAACTTCTCAGTGATCACTAAAACAAAAGTCACCAGACATGCTTACTGAGTCTCAGTATTCCTGGGCCCCATGGACTCCTCCATTTGGGTCAGTAACATTGTAGCGTGGGTTACAAATCAAAAAGATACAGGAACCCCTCCATTCACAGCAGTGCTATTCACAATAACCAAGACATGGAAACAACCTAAATGGCCATGGACAGATGAATGGATTAAGAAGATGTGGTACATATACACAGTGGAAGACTATACAACCTTTAAAAAGAATTAAATAATGTCTATTTCAGAAACATGGATGCAACTAGAGATTCTCATATTAAATGAATAAATCAGAGAAAGACAAATGCCATGTGATATCACTTGTATGTGGAATCTAAAATGTGGCACAAATGATTCTATTTATAGAGGAGAAATAAGATTCACAGACATGGAGAACAGACTTGTGGTTGCCAACAAGGAGGGGGAAGAAGTGGGATGGACCAGTAGTTTGGGGTTAGTAGATGCAAACTATTAGAATGGATAAGCAATGAGATCCTACTGTATAGCACAGGGAAATATATTCAGTCTCTTATGATAGATCATGATGCATGATAACATGAGAAAAAGAATGTGTGTGTGTGTGTGTGTGTGTATATATATACATATATATATATGAATGACTATGTCACTTTGCTGTACAGCAGAAATTGACATGAAATTGTAAATCAACTATATTTTTAATACAAAATTTTTTTGTCTTTTTGCCTTTTTTGTAGAGCCGTACCCTCGGCATATGGAGGTTCCCAAGCTAGGGGTCTAACAGGAGCTGCAGCTGCCGGCCTTCGCCACAGCCACAGCAACGCGGGATCTGAGCCGTATCTGCAACCTACACCACAGCTCACGGCAACACCGGATCCTTAACCCACTGAGAAAGGCCAGGGATCGAACCCGCAACCTCATGGTTCCTAGTTGGATCCGTTAACCACTGAGCTGTGAAGGGAACTCCCTTAATACAAAATTTTAATAAAAATTTTTTTGAAAGAAAAATTGTCCACCAATTAACATTCATGTCTATGAACGCCATACACCTTTACATTGTAGTCCTACTCACAACCTCCTTTGCAAGTCAAAAACATTAACTCATATTCACATTTACAAATTAGAATGCCCTGCTGGAGTTCCCATTGTGGCACAGCGGATATAAATCCGACTAGGAACCATGAGGTTGCAATTTCGATTCCTGGCCTCGCTCAGGATCCAGTGTTGACATATAGGTCGCAGATGTGGCTTGGATCTGGTGTTTCTGTGGCTGTGGTGCAGGCTGGCAGCTGTAGCTCCGATTAGACATCTAGCCTGGGAACCTCCATATGCCGCGGATGTGGCCCTCAAAAAACAAAAAAACAAAAAAAACGCCATGGTTCAGAGAAGTGACTGGCCAAGTTCATGTATCTAATAATTTGTTTCTAGTACAAGAGTGGCGATGGTATAGAGTTTGATTGGATTCAAACTCACACATTATCATTTAAGTCCTCAATACCCTTGAAAAAGAGACTTGAACACCTGAGTTTAGTTTCCACATCTGTAAAATAGAGATAACACCTTCTCTTTGAGAGGATTTTTATCAAGAAAAAAGATATTATTTGGAAAGCAACTAACACTGCCTGGAGCCTAATAGGCACTCAATGCACAGTCACTATTATGATAAGGATGTTCTAAATATAGTGGGTAAGGACATAGCTTGGGAGACAGAAACACCTAGATTTAAATTCCAGCTCTGCCATTTACAAGCTATTTGACCTTGGATAATTTACACAACTTTTCTAAGCTTCAATTTCTTCACTTAAAACTGAGATAAAAAATTTTCAAGCCCTACCATGATAGAGCAGCTTCTACTAGACTAGTTCTTCTTGCCAAATACAACTATAAAAGCTGCACAAAATATGCAAAAAATGTTAGAAGGCATCGTAGAAAAAAAATCAATGCAGGCAGAAATGCAGGGCTGGCGGGGGGGACGCTGCTGCTAAGATTTTGGAGAGATTCTAGAAGAAGCTATTTGTTCTGGCATTTTTTTAGAGAATTTTCCAAATTGCAGGGTAGATAAATAGAGCCCAAGGGAAAAAATGGCAGCCTCACTGAGCTGAATAGACCATAGCCGGTATTTACGAATGACAAAGCAGCTAGGATTGGAGAGCAGAATCCCAGAAAAAATAGAACCCAGGCACTGGGCACAAATTCCACTCAAATTATAGGTCACATCCTAAAATGTCTCATGCAAAGACAGACTCCAAGACAATCAGTAGTTGGGGGGTGAAGCAACTTTAAAGCCTAAAAATCTGAGCAAATATCTTAGCCGTCATATGGTGTCGAAAAGGTGGAGTTTGAAGTTTAAGTGCTGTCAGAGTAGACAAGCCTTTGTAAAGATCCTAAAATACCACTAGGGTCATATGTTGGAATCAGAGCCACACCCCAGGGAGTAAGGACAAAACTAAAACAGGACAATCATAAGAAAGACTGTGACAAGGTGAAGTTGTCTCACCTGTACTCTGCTTACCAGGAGGAAAACCAATTTCTTTGGAGAACAATAACTTCATCTAGAATTTTTACAACATTTTATCTGTAACATCCATGAAACCAAAAACAAAAAAAATTTAAGGCAAGCTAAAAAAAAAAAAAAAAAGAGAACCAAATGACTACAAATCAAAAGAAATGGGTCAGACCCACAGATGAATAATCTAGAAGAGGTATCAATTGGGAACTTCAAAGTAACTATGATTAGTATGTTCAAAATAACAAATAAAAATATAGATATTCACCAAAGACATGGAATCTATTTTAAAAATCAAATGAAAATTTGAGAACTGCGAAACACTGTAATTGGCATTAGAATTTGAAACAAAGTATTAGTAGAAGATTTTAAAAAGGAGAACACACAAATATATGTAGACTTCTTGGCTTACAGAAAATAAAATGAGTGTACATTTAAAACATGCAACACAAAACATGTAACACAATAGCACAAAAGTTAAAAGGGGTTAAACTGTTATTAAGTCTTTGCATCATTGGGAAGTGGTAAAAGCACTAATGATAGAGAGTTTATGATAAATCCAGGAGGTATAATGTACCTCTGGGAAACCACTAAAGGAATAATAAGACAACATCTAATTTAAACCTAATAAAAAGAGGGAAATGTAATAATGAAAATAAATGATTAATCCAAAAAAAAGAAAAGACAAAATAAATAGGAAAAAAAGAAAGATCATATAATTAAATCTATCTCAGTAATTAAATGTAATTTGAATATTTCAATTAAAAGACATTGTCAGACTGTGTAAAAAAGCACCTAATTATAAGCTGTTTATAAGACGTAATCTTTACCTACAAAGACACAAAGATTTACTGTAGAAGGTGCATAAACACATCTTTAAAATTGATTGAATCTCATGAACTAATGAAAACAATCCAGAGAGTTGGAAATTTAAGCACCTCTTTCTCAGAAACTGGTAAAATATTGACAGATAAAAAAATCAGGAGTTCCCGTTGTGGTGCAGTGGTTAACGAATCCGACTAGGAACCATGAGGTTACGGGTTCGATCCCTGCCCTTGCTCAGTGGGTTAACGATACGGCATTGCCATGAGCTGTGGTGTAGGTCGCAGACGCAGCTCGGATCCTGCATTGCTGTGGCTGTGGCGAAGGCCGGCAGCTACAGCTCCTGTTAGACCCCTAGCCTGGGAACCTCCATATGCCGTGGGAGCAGCCCTAAAATGACAAAAGGCAAAAAAAAAAAATCAGTGAGTTTCTGGAAGTCAACAACATGGCTGTCATAATTAACATACGTAGAACACTGTGTTCACCAAGTGCAAAAATATACTTTCTTTCCATGTGCATGTAGAACACTGACCAAAACAGGCCTGAAACTATGGCAATGACGCTACTGAGCCTAGAATTGCCTGGGTAACCGCAGCCACACACATGGTGTCAACAGTTCTGTTCAGATGCCCCCAGACCCAAGTGTCTTCAGATCCCCCCCACCCCCTCACTCTCTCCTTCTCTCCACCACCTCCTCTCCTCCCTGGTTTATGGACGAAAGGCCTTAGCTGGCATCTCTGTCTCCCTTTCTCTTCAATTCACTCTTCTTTCCCCATTGCTGACCCTAGCACAACCATGCTCAGTGGTGAAGAACAGAATATTTGTTTGGTCTTAAATCTTCTCCCCCACAGATTGCCTGGTAGCTCCAAGAGGAAAAGTACTAACTATATAGTGGAATGAACAGCACCAGTAGACGACAGACAGACACTGTGTGGCCCCAGATACAGCACCCTGGGACAGACAGACAGTCACTTAAGGAGTATTCCAGCTGTGAATACGCCATAGCCTGCTTCTAGGAGGCTCCATATGAGGAAACATCATGCAAAACCAAAATAATGAGCATTCTATTACAGAGAGGAAGAGCTCTATTCTTCAAAAATAGTCCACCACGTAAAAGATAAAAAAAAAGCTGAGGAACCCCAACGAAGGACTTAGAGAGAAGAGTGCCTGGTGCACCTCACTTTTTCTCAGTTTGTGAAAAATACACACGTGCATATATATAGACACATAGAGAGACAGAGACACAGAGGGACACATCCAAAGATGACAACTGACAGAGAAAGAGAATGATAAAACAAAGAAGGAAATGTTTATTGATAAATCGAAGAAAGGGGGTAGTAGAAAGTCTTTGTACTATATTTGCATGTTTTCTGTAAGTTCAAAAATTCTTTCCATATAAAAATGAAGGGGAGGCCTGTAACAGTTCTCTATATGCTAGCGATGCTGCTTTAAACTTCCATGATCATGTGAATTCCCAGGTCTGGTAAAATGCAGATTCCTGGACCCACCTCCTACCACCAACCCCAGAGATTGTGACTCCATGGGTCTGTTTCATTCTAAGTAGCTCTGAGGTTTGAGGTGTATTAGTCTAGTGCATTGGTACCCTAAGAGCGGGATGCTGGTGATTTTAGGGGGCGTACTATTTGACATTAAATAATCTTCCCTCTCACCGTGAGAAAGTTTTCTTTGCAAAATCACTTTTAATTTTACTACTGAAATCAAGAAGCTATTTAGGAGTTCCTGCTGTAGCATAAAGGGATTGGCTACATCTCTGGAGCCCTGAGACAAGTGTTCGATCCCCAGAGGCTCAGTGGGTTAAAGATCCGGCATTGCCACAGCTGTGGTGTAGGTCACAGCTGCAGCTCGGATCTGATCCCTGGCCTGGGAACTCCATATGTCATGGGGCAGCCAAAAAAAGAAGGAGAAAAAAAAAGAAGAAGCTGTTTAAAGCTGGTGTGTCTTTAGCTTCTCTTAAAACATATTTACCTCCCCCGTAACGAAGAGTTCAGACCTTGTAGCAGGCAATGATATTGAGTCTGTATTTAATAATACTATTTTTATATATAGCTTCTTTCTATTATAGTAACTGATATGGTATCCATCAATCCTAATGATATAAGGCTTCTATAAAAATTAAAATTAATTGAGAGTTCCCATTGCTGCTCAGTGGAATGAACACATCTAGCATCCATGAAGACACAGGTTCAAACCCTGGCCTTGCTCAGTGAGTTAAGGATCCAGCGTTGCCATGAACTGTGATGTAGATTACAGACGCAGCTGGGATCCTGCATGGCTGTGGCTGTGGCTGTGGCGTAGGCTGGCAGCTGTAGCTCTGATTCTACCCCTAGCCTGAGAACCTCCATGTGCCATGGGTACGGCCTTAAAAAGACAAAAATAAATAAATAAAATTTAGTAGACTAAAAAAACTATTAAAATAATGTAGGCAGAACACAGATAGGACAAAACTTATAAAAGAGTTATGACTGAAGATTAGAAAACACTAGGCAAAAGAAAAAATTCAGGCTCAGACTGCCCCATCCTTTCCCACGTCATGGTCCACAACTCCACAGACCTTCCTGCGTGATTTCCTGTTCCCTGAGCCAGCCCTGCATGCTCAAGGGTCTGCACCTATTTTCCTGCTCTTTTCTACCAGCTGAGTCATGCTACTGTCCATCCCATCCTGACCTGAACTGGTTCTATTCTGGGAAAGGATTTTATCAACGTACATAGGCTATAAAGGTCTAGCCCTTTAAGAAAGCCAGAGGGAAAATGGGACATTTATTCCCTTGGGGGGGGGGGGGGGGAGAGCCCTGAGTCAGTGAGATAAGAATAGCTAGAAGAGTAATTCTACTTCCAGGAATGCATCTTTGGGTAATAACCAGAGGAACGCACAAATGACTTTGTGCGTTGGCATTCCTTAGTGTGTAATTTATAACAGCAAAATACTAAAATCATTAATGCCTGGCAACAGAAGACCATTATTCCACTACATGGAAGTACCGTGATTTTTAACAGTTTAACAGTGAAATCTATACATTTAAAGAATTTTTATGGGAGAAATCACTGAGGATGTAGCAGACAGCATGATTTTCTCTCCACCGTCCAGTTCATCTTTCCTGTTTTACGTGACTACAAAATATGTGGGGAAATTGAACCCACCTGCAAAAAGGTGCTCTAATTTGTCAAAGCCAATGGTTCTCAAAGTGTGATCTGTGGACCAGCAACATTAGCATCACCTAGAAGCTTTTTAGAAGTGAAAACTCAAAGACATAATTTTGATCTACTGATTCAGTAACATGGGAAGCAAAGGCCAAACCCAAGTTTTAATAGGCTCTCAAAGGAATTCAGATGCACACTGAAACTGAAGATCCACTGCTCTGGGCCAATCATGGTACATTGCTCTCCCTTTTACATTCTTAATTCGGGAACAGACACATTCCTTAATTGGGGCCAATGACATGCAAAGGAAAGTTTGCTGGGAGCTTCAAAACACGGCTTTCCACACCTACGGTGCTCTGTTGAAAGAGACAGCCCCTCTTCCCCTGGACTCTGTGGGTATAGCTGCAATGCCTGGGCTTGCTAAACCGTGTTGCTTTGTTAGATGAATCAGAAGACGATGGAGCTGAGAGAACCACATGCAATGGAGGCAAAGCCACTGGATCAAGGTAAATCCTTAATTCTGTTCCACCTCTGGACTTTCAAACATATGTGTCTATTTCCTCACTCTACAAGCCAGTTTGAGTTGATTATTTTGCTACTTGTAGCTAAAACTCCCATCTGATACTTGATATGATGCCAAGTTTAAGACACACATATAGGTCATAGAGAGAAAAAACAATAGTGAAAGAAAATATATTTAACATAAATCCTTTTTTTACCTTGGTGGAAGGCTTATAGAAGAGGCTTATTGTCTCCATCTATTTTTCTAATTTTTATAATGAGAGTTCATTTTATAATGAGAACAATATGTTTTAAAGTAATAGTTAAAGGAGGTTATTCTAAAAGGAGGTTATTCTAACATGTTCTTTTTGAAAGCGGCAAGAACCACTAAAACAACAGAAGAGATCGTGAAGATAAGTAGTATGGGACCCTGGGCAGATGGCATAAACCAAAGGAACCAAGAACACAGAGTACTCGGAATTAGTAGCAGTGAGGTGTTAAGGAGATAATTAACACTTATATTCTAAATAGCAGCTGAATATAAATGAGAGCAGATGGGGCTCAATAGCTATGAAAAGACCTAGGGCAGCACAAAGATGGAAGGAAAGATAAACAAGCAAATATTTAGAGGAAAGATACTTATAATTAGCAACGTCATGCTTAATTGTACTGGGGTTTCAGTTCCTTTAACCCTTGCTCCAGTCAGTTACTCCAGGATTCGTGGCAAGAAAGGTCATGAAGAATACATGGTATATGGAGTTCCCATCATGGCACAAAAGGTACAAATCCGACTAGGAACCATGAGGTTGTGGGTTCGATCCCTGGCCCCGCTCAGTGGGTTAAGGATCCGGCGTTGCTATGAGCTGTGGTATAGGTGGCAGATGCAGCTCGGATCTGATGTTGTGACATCACAATGCTCTGGCAGCTGTAGCTCCAATTCAACCCCTAGCCTGAGAACTTCCATATGCTGCGGGTGTGGCCCCAAAAAGCAAAAAAAAAAAAAAAGAAAAAAGAAAAAGGCTACATGGTATATATGACTTCTTAACACATAATAGGTATTACATGCTCACATTTGTCAAATGGGAAAATGTATATCATTTAATCCTCTTTGAGGCAAATGCTATTATAAGCCTTATTATACAGAATAAGTTGCTGACACTCAGGGTAGCCAGTACCTGGTTTAAATTTACATAGGTGGAAAATGAAGACGCTGAGATTTTGAACTGCTCTGACTCCAGAACCTGTCTGCCAACAACTATCCTCGCTACCATGGTGCCAACAAATGTTTGTTGCAAAAAATAACGTTGTGAAAAATCAGCGTTATTCTACACATCACCTGGTTTCAGGTGCATTGCTGTTAAAACAAATGCTTTAAATTTTAACTGTGATGTAATATAGAGTGCTGTGAATACCTTCTTAATCTTTGTTATCCACGAAATCTAAGCACTGTTGGGCAGAGATAAATGCAATCACCGAGGGTAACCCTGATGCAAGGCCAGTCAGAACCTCTCAGAAGAAAAAGGAAAGAGACACCTGGGATGTGGAGCTCTGGACAGATGTTAAGTTCGGTAAGTATGTTTTCCAGGTTCAAAGTTAGTGACCCCCAATGAGAGACCACTGATCACTAACAGGCATGACGAGAATCGCCCGGAAGTGATTTAAAGAATCTCAGTCTACAACTCAAGCCCTGTTTATTGATGAGTATTACTTAAAGAATAAAGTTAACTAGACAAAGAGAAGATGGAGGGGGGAAGCTTGTCTTTTCAGGAAAGCAGCTTAAGAAACAGGATGAATGGGGTAGACAGACCTATCATGAACCTCTTCTCGGCATCAGTGCAGGTGCCCCTAGAGCAGCTCATGTTCAAGGGGACAGATTTTGAATGTACTCAAGATGAAATGCAAACCACCCAAAAAAAAAATGGAAGTGATACATTCTGGTGACCACATCAAGCTCAGAAGGAACTAGTGCAATCCTGAATCCCGTCTCCTTATTTCTGATTAAACATGGCCACCTTCTTCAAGGGCATCCCCAGCCTGGAGGACAGTGCCAGGGGGGAAAGCCTGGCCAGAGAAGCCTGCATAGTCCCACTGCGCTACTCTCCAAGGCAATACAGACAGCTCACAGCGCTACCAGGTCCCCTGGCTCCAGCAAAAATGGTGCTTGGAACAACATCCGCTATAACTGTCACTGAAAGCTACTTGTAGACAGAGTTTGCTCTTGGCTGAGACATGCAGAGAAGGAACAGGGCGGAGAAGAACTTCATTTGTAGGGAAATAAAAAGGTGGCACCAGGAACCTTGAGAGCCAGCTGGCTCTTAAACAATTAAGCTCACTTGGAAAAACAGAAGTTACAGCTTCCTGTGCTTTCTCCCATTACAACTCTAGCTGGGGGGTTCTGGGCTTCCATGTGGCACTGGATTTGGCTCTAATGAACAGGCTTGAAGACATTCTGCTCCAAGTAGGAGGTTTTGCTATCAAGAGACCTCTAGAAATGCAGCCGGGGGTGAGGGAAATGGACAAAATCATTTACCCTACTGGAGTGAAAACTCAGCTCAGAGCCTGGGTGTCTATTCCCACTGAGTACATGTGTACACCCACCACTGAGCCCACCATAAGGTAGGTGATGGATGAATGAATGAATACTAAACTTGCTAGAAATCTCTTAGAATCTCAGGATGGAAAACATTAGCTGAGAAAACAGCCATTCCTGCCTCCATAAAATCAGAGACCTCCTTTAATAACATTTCTGGTAAGAATATACCTCCCGTGTCAACAACCAAGCCACTGTTCCTCTGCCTTATGCTAGGAAAGCTGTCTCATTCTCAAAAGGCTGTGCTGTTTGGTTCACCCTTGCAGGGAACAAGAACCTTCCTTCCTGAGAGTTGACACCATTAAGTTCATTCTACTCTTTGGGATTTCCCCAGATTCAGTCAGAATAGTTTAACATGACAACCCTCCGAGTATCAACTCTGCCTTGACTGTACTTCAAGCTCGACACCCCCAGTCTTTGTGACAACATTCAGTACCGTTCCAAGTTCTCTGGCAATCCTCTTGCCAACATTCTTCGAAGTGTGACCTAAGGAGCATTTGTCTCCAAGTGTCACTCCATTGGTGTGGAATGAAGCAGGACTATCTGGTCCCAGGAGTGAACAGCTTATTGATATGATTCCAGCCCAAAGTGAGATCAGCACCTAATCGGCAGAAGGAGATGCTTAGAAAATACCTGTGAGGGGGCCCTCAACTTCTGAAATATATATTTATCCACCCAGCAAGCATTTACTGTGTACCTAATGCATGCCAGAGCTGAGCCAGTGGGTGAGTACATAGAGGTTATTCCCGCCTCAACAAGGCTTTGGGTATAGTGTGTAATGGGGGGAAGAAAAAGATGAAAATCATTCTTTCATTCTCAATTCCTTTCCCATCAAATGACCGAAGCACCTAGGATCTTCTGGGTTGTTTCTTTTTCATGACCTTTGTTGCTCTAGTCTGAAAACCCTTGCTTAGAGTGAGCTCATGAAAAGAGCACTAGCTTAGAGTGAGATCCAGATATCAGAACTCGATTCTAGCCTCAGTTCTGCCACTGATTTGCTTTGTGAGTTTAGTTTTTTCTATTCCCTATTAACTCTTGTGTTCATTTAAAAAAGGGGGGAGCTCCTGTCATGGCACAGTAGAAACGAATCTGACCAGCATCCATGAGGATGCATGTTTGATCCCTGGCCTTGCTCAGTGGGTTAAGGATCTGGTCTTGCTGTGAGCTGTGGTGTAGGTTGCTGTGAGCTGCGGCTCAGACCTGACATTGCTGGGGCTGGGGCTTAAACCAGCAGCTACCGCTCCGATTTGACCTCTAGCCTGTGAACCTCCATATTCTACAGGCACAGTGAAAAAAATAAATAAATAAATAATGCAAAATAAAGAATTTTAAAAATGGAAGTCTAGGTTCCTGATACCTCTTCTTCCACATTCTATGTGTTTATCCATCTAGCTAACATATCATTACGCCTAATACCTCCTAGTGCATTGAGGGTTAGGATTTCAACTTAGGAATTTTGAGGAGACACAAGCATTCAGTCTATGGCACCCAGACACAGATCCATCCCTCTGCTATTTTTCAGAGCCCCGGAGATAAAGAGAAGACAGCCTTTCCTTCAGCCACAATGTCCAGTTCAGCAGTAGGACCTAGTGTTTCTGCCTGCAAACCACATGGCTAAAATCCATCCTCTCGCTTATAATGAAGTACCGTGATAGCTCCTCCCTGGTCCTCCCACCATGCCTTCTCCATCACATGGTCCATTCTCTACACATAACTGGAGTGCTCTGTTTAACGCATAAAGCACACCGCCAAACTCCATGAGAATCCTCCGATGACTTCCTACTGCCTCCAGAAGAAAAACTAAACTCTCTTCGCTGGTTTGCCAGGCCTTTCAGAGCTGGCCCTGCCTTCTTCTCCATCCTCTCCCTTGCTCTCTCAGCCTCTGTCTTGACGAGCTCTTTCTCTTATTCAAACACACCTAGTTCTTCCCACCATAATGCCTTGGTTCCTCCCCCAGTACAGCGCATGGCATAGTTCCTGCTCTTTTGGATTCAGGCTCGAACGTTACCACCCCCAGAAGCCCTCCCTGATTATCCCACCCAAAGAAAAGCCAGTTAATCCCAATGTCCCTCTCTCTTCCTCCTTCCCTCCTTCCCGCACTCGGGAGTTCTCGTGATCGTTTTCCTTGTTTATTTCTTTCTTTTTTTTTTTTTTAGTCTTTTTGCCTTTTCTAGGGCTGCACTCACGGCATATGGAGGTTCCCAGGCTAGGGGTCTAACAGGAGCTGTAGCTGCTGGCCTGCCCCACAGCCACAGCAACGCAGGATCCGAGCCACGTCTGCAACCTTCACCACAGTTCACGGCAACGCCGGATCCTTAACCCGCTGACCGAGGCCGGGGATCAAACCCACAACCTCATGGTTCCTAGTCAGATTCATTAACCACTGAGCCACGAAGGGAACTCCTTCCCTGTTTATTTATGTCAAGCCCTTGTCACCCTCTAATGGTCTTGTTAGTTTATTTTCGTCACCTGTCTACAAAGAAAAGTTCCATGTGAGCGTGAACCTGGTCTGTTATTCTATTATCAGTGCTTTGAAGAATGTCTGGCAAATAGCAGATGCTCAACAAACATTGGTTGAAGGAATATTAAGTGAAGGAATGAACTCATTGCCATTCCTCTTTCTGTTTCTTCTAATACTTGTGTGAGGGCAGGGGAGAGAAGGGGAGAAATAGAACAAAAGACATGAAAGGGATTACTGTGATGGTGAGATTTTAGAAAAACATGTCAAGGAGAAGTGATCAACCCTCAAAGTTGTACTCAACATGAAAAAGAAAGTTCTGGGGAGTTCCCTTTGTAGCTCAGTGGTTAACGATCCTGTCTAGGATCCATGAGGATGCAGGTTCGATCCCTGGCCTCACTATGTGGGTTAAGGATCTGGCGTTAGCAGGAACTGTGGTGTAGGTCACAGACTCGGCTCAGATCCCGCGTTGCTGTGGCTGTGGCTGTGGCATAGGCTGCTGGCTACAGCTCTGACTCAAGCCCTAGCCTGGGAACTTCCATATGCTGCGAGTGTGTCCCTAAAAAGCAAAAAAAAAAAAAAGGAAAGCTCTAAATGCATAATAGCCAGAGGTGTCCAACCAAGAAATGGGCCTCTTTGCAGACGAGTCACTCCCTTAGCCTGTGTAGAAAGAGCTTCACAGCCACCACCAGGGCTACTCTAGAGAGGATTCATGCCTCCTAAGGGAGACTGGTCTAGACGGCTTTAACTGGCGAGCTTGTAGCTGGAGTGGCCCCAAGCCAGCAAATGTGGCGGGTGGGGGAGCATCAAAACCCTGGTGAGGCATTTCCCCTTCTAGTAAATACACAACACACGTTCAATGACTTTCTCTGCTATGGAAGAAATGTCTCCCAGCGCCCTCAGCAATGAGATTGTGCTAATTGAAAACCCTTCCCTCTCTCTGCTTGACAGGATTGGACAAAACTAGGCTACTGAAATGTAGTACAAGGGGCGGAAGCCTAACTAGAGCAGGACGGACTCACGAGAGCAGAAGCCCTGTCTGGGGTGGGGGGACAAGGGCTGTGTTTCATTGCAGCCACTGTGTCAGAGAGGCAGCAACTTCCAGTCTTTGGAGACTGATCCATCAGAAAATGAATCTGATCAAATTAGGGGTAATCTTTTTTTTTCTTTCACCTTGGGATGATTCACTCTAGTGCAACAGCAATGATAAAAATAGGGCCTCTCCACCTGCTTCTAAGGAGACCAGATTTTGACCCAGCTGTCTTGCTTCTTAGAGAGGCCTCCATGGGCATGTGAACTGTAGGTAGTAATTTTAAGACCTACACCAGGTAAGAGGAGAACATGCCAGAAATCAAGGCCACAGTAGCAACAGTGGCAGAAAACAATAGAAACAGTAGCAGCTATTGCTTATTTTCCTCCTGGGTCAGGCTCTGTGCTAACTGCTCTGTGAGCATGGTCTCTGTTCATACTCATGACAACTCTAAGAGCAAGAACTAGCAGGACTACCTTTTACAAATTAGGAAACTAAGGCCCTGGAGTTAAGAGGCTTGTCCACGATCACAAAGTTCTAAGTGACAGAGCAGGTTGGGACCCTGGTCTGCCTCTAGAACCATCTGTCCGAGCCCCAGAGCTGACCAGGTATCCCACCCCTCAGGGTCTGGGGCTACTCTTGGAGGCCTGGCTCTTCTCTTAAGACAGCTTGGGGCTCTTTGGAAAAATAAATAAATAAAAAATCCAAGATCCAGAATACAGGCCCAAGTTCTCCAATGAAAAAGGTAAGTCCTTGGAAATATCGCCTGTGACCTGGGATGGTCTCTGTTCCTGCCTCTTCCCATAATTCCTCCCAGATGTGATAGTTAACTTTATGTATCAACTTGGCAGGACCCCAATGCCAATATCTGTTCAAACATGATTCTGGATGTTTCTGTGAGGGTGTTTGTGGATAAGATTTACATTTAAATTGGTGAATTTTCTATAAAGCAAATTGCCTTCCATAAAGTGGGTGGAAAAAGCTGATGCCTGACCAGGACAAAAGACTGAGCTCCCTCTAGCCAGAGGAATTCTTAAGCAGACAACCTGTGGACTTCATCTATGTTATGGACCAAATGTTCCCCCCACACCCCTCCTTCTTCCCCCCAAAAATTCTTATTTGGAAATCCTATCCGCCAATGAGATGGTATGAGAAGGCTGTGCTTTGGGGAGGTAATTAGGATTAGATGAGACCAAAAGGGTGGAGCCCTCATGAATGAGATCAGTGCCTTTCTAAGAGTCATGAGAGCTCTTGCTTCCCCTCTCTCTGCTACATGAGGATGTGAGCTTACAACAGAGGGCAGCGGTCAGCAAGGAGCCCTCACCAGAATTTGACCTTGCTGGCACCCTGAGCTTGGACCAGCCTCCAGGATTCTAAGAAATAAACTTCTGTTATTTATAAGCCACCCAGTCTATGGGGTTCAGCCACAGCATCCCTAAGACAATCTTCAGCATCAGATTATCATACTAAGTGAAGTAAGTCAAAAAGAAAAAGACAAATACCATATGATACCACTTATATCTTGAATCTAATATACAGCACAAATATCTACAGAAAAGAGCCAAACTCATGGACATGGAGAACAGACTTGTGGTTCCCAAGCGGGAGGGGAAAGGAGTGGGATGGACTGGAAGTTTGGGATTAGTAGATGCAAACTACTGCACTTGGAATGGATAAGCCATGAGATCCTGCTATACAGCACAGGGAACTTTATCCAACCACTTGTGATGGAACATGACAAGTGGGGAGAAAAGAATGTATGTATATATATATATGTATGACTGGGTCACTTGGCTGTACGGCAAAAATTAACCGAACACTGTAAATCAACTATAATTAAAAAATTTTAAAGCCAAAAAGAATTGAACTGCAACCCTTTCCTGAGTCTCCACTGGCTGGTCTCCTCATCAGATTTTGGACCTGCCAACTCTCCACCATCGCATGAGCCAATTCCCTAAAATAAATCTCTGGGTATGTGTGTGTGCATGTGTGTGTGTGTGTGTGTGTGTGTGTGTGTGTGTGTGTGTGCGTGTGCATGCACGCACACGCCTCAATGGATAGACAGACTAATAAAAATATACATCCTATTGATTCTGTTTCTCTGAAGACCCCTGGCTAATATGCCAGCCTAGATTTCTGACTGTGGAAGAATTCTCATGTTTCATCCAACAAGTTCAATCAGTTATTCATGTACGTCCACCATATATTAGGACCACACTTCTCACACTGAAATGTGCTTGGGAATCACCCAACAGAGCCTATAAAAGTATAGCTCCAAATGGAGCAGGTCTCTATTTCTGTCATGCCCTAAAATAATGCCGATGAGTTGGCTTGTTAACCACACTTGGACTAGCAAGACTGTAGGGACAGAAGCAAAGCAGATGCTCAAGCGCGTCCATGAATTTTTGTCTGTGTTTGTTTTGTTGGGTTTTTTTTTTCTTTTTAGGGTCACATCTGCAACATTTGGAAGTTCCCAGGCTAGGGGTGCAATAGGAGCTACGGCTGCTGGCCTATGCCACAGCCACAGCAATGTCAGATCCAAGCTGTGTCTGTGACCTACACCACAGCTCACGGCAACACCAGATCCCCGACCCACTAATCGAGGCCAGGAATCGAACCTGTGTCCTCATGGTTACTAGCTGGGCAGATTACCGCTGAGCCACCAAGAACTTCCCAGGAATGTTCTTAATCTACCACTGAGGCACATCGATTTTAAACAAAGAAGAGAAAATCTGGCTTGCTTTTGGTTCAGGTCTCTGTGTTGGAGATATTAGATCTTAAATTCTGTAACCTGCCACTCACCTTAGCCCAGAAAAGCTCTGTCACATTGTTGTCCACTCCTACCCCCTTTTCCTCTTAAAAAGAGACCAGCAGTTGGCAATACATAAGGAGAACAACACAATTAAACACAAAGGAAAAAAACCCACAGCCCTTCCATTTCAATTAGAATCAGTGGCTGTAGGAAATGGGCAAATTTAGAGCTGTAATACCAATGGAAACACTGAATTCTCAATTGTGATCAAAGGCTTCATTTAGCAGGCTGAAAAACAAGCATGGGCTTAATTGAACAAGAGAGAGATTGCCTCCAAATCATCCAGGCATAATCAAATAGCCTTGAAAAATATAATGCATCAGATGGAGAGGAATAAGCTCTGGGCTCGAAAACCTCTAGTCTGGCCTGCAGATCCCCCAGCACCAGCAAGGAGAGACCTCAGACATCACCTTGTCCCACTCCCCATCCAAGGTGGGGATCCACTGTAGACCAGGGCTTTCAAAATCTTTGGCTGGAATGTACAGAAATATATTTGCATCCAACCCAGTGTATACATGCTATAGTGAAAACTTCACAAAATAATATTTAGCAGTTCCATGTGTGGGGTATCCAATACTTGGTCTCCTTTTTCATATTTTTAAAACCTGTCAAAAGCCATACAATGGATTTCAAGGCTCACTAAAGGGTCATAACTCAGTTTGAAAAACACCCTGTTTTCACATTATTCTAGGGTACCCTGGTTACTTAGACCATCGGGCTATTTATCTAACAACTGAGTGCTCACCCTCTTCCAAGCTCTGGGGACACAGCATCAAACTCATAGATATGTGTAGGATACAGGTGTATCACACAAATACCTACTAAATACATATTAAATATTACAAATTGAGGAGTTCCCGTCTTGGCTCAGGGGTTAATGAACCCGACTAATATCCATGAGGGTAGGGGTTCAATCCCTGGCCTCGCTCAGTGGGTTAAGGATCCGGCGTTGCCATGAGCTGTGGTGTAGGTCACAGATGTGGCTTGGATCTGGCATTGCTGTGACTGTGGCGGAGGCCAGCGGCTACAGCTCCGATTCAATCCCTAGCCTGGGAACCTCCATATGCCACAAGTGCAGCCCCCAAAAGATACATACATACATACAAATTACAAATTGAGGGAAATGTAAAAAGGACAGAACAGAAGATTCCACGGGAGATCATCGTGAGGGCCGCTATTATGAACCAGGAGGATGGCTGGAATGGATCAGGCAAAGCCTCTCTTAAATGAATTTTGAGCTGAATCTAAAGGATGAGCAGAGTATAGCCAGGCAAAGCGGAGGTAGTCTTCTTAAACATCTCTTACGCTGGCAAATGCAGTTTTGTATGGCATCCTCAAGTGACAATAACTGTGGCATCTATACAAGCTAGAGTCATCCAGTTTTCACCATGTGTCAGACTCGGGGCCAAGCACTTGGCACTGCTGCTAGAGCTCAGGGGAATCCAGCTCCTGGACCTGAATCCCAGCTCTGCTTCTTATAAGCTGTGTGATTTGAAGTTAGTTCAGTTTTCTCACCTGTACAGAAGGGATTATGCCTGGCACCTGCCTCGTCACATTGCTGCTAGAATTAAGTAAGTTCACCCAAATGGAGGGGCTTGGGAAAATGCCCAAGGCATGATAAGTATAAAATAAATTGCTAAATAAAGCTGTATAGACTCAAAATCATTAACAGCTGCTTCAGGCAGGCACCACCTGTTGGTACATAAAAAGAAACCCATTTGCCAACCCTGAACTATCTGACTTCCAAAAGGGTTATTTTTTTTTTTGTTCCTAAATCTAATGGAACAGAAGAGGGCTGAAGCCCTCAACTCTGCAGGGCCCTACAGACAAAGGAAACCAGGAAAAAGGGGACCAGTCTGACCCCCAGCCCCTAATTGCCATCTCTGGGCCTGAATGCACTACCACTCTCTCCTGGCTGATGAATTTTCCAGTTAGCACCATGGATACAATTGATTTCTCCAGAGAACGGTAATAATGGAATTATAGTATGTTTACTTGATACCAAAAACCTCTGGCTAGATAATTAGAGGCCTCGCAATGCCGAAAAAGCTTCAAGTTTTCAGTAGGCCTAAACACATCCAAAATGCCAGGATCAAGTCACATCAATAATTAAAATGAAATTATTGTGCTGAATTGAAAGTCATCTTCCATAGGACTTTTTTAATGGTTCTGCAAAGATAAAGTCAGTCTTGGCTTCAGGGAGGCATCGATCAGAAACCCACAGAATCAGAGACAAAAAAGCAAGCTGTTCCCCTTGTGCACACGCTGCCTCTAATTTCCTAGGATGGACGAGAACAGGGAGGCTTGGCTGGGCATTCACAACTCCCGTTGCTAGGAAGTGGCAATAAAAAATGAGAAGTGGGCCTGTTATTTGTAGGACTTGTGTTTTACTGTCCATATCCATCTTCTCCACTTGTCCCCTAAGTCAAGACTGGCAGGGCAGGGATTTTAGCCCCATTGCACTGATGATGAAATTGAGGCTGGTGGTGACAAAATGACTACAGTCAAGACACAGGGCCAGTAAGTGGCATAGAAGGAAGGAAATTTCAGGTTCCCTGGAGTCAAGGCAAGGAGAGGAGGGTGGGGAGAAGTAGGAAAAGGGGGAACAACCTACCTTGCAAAATAGCAGGAAAGTGACACAAAACTTAAAGGCAAAAGATTTGTTTGGAACAACTCTGAGCAAATGCACACAAAAAGAATGGCCATTAAAATTATGCTTATTCCTATGCACGCTTCAAAGATGCTGGTGTTATTATACCTTTACTGACATCAAAATAGGTACTATTAGCCAACAACTTACTGTGGGCTAAAGGTGTGTCTAAACATTTTTCAGGAATATTAATCCCCATTTAATCCTCAGAACAACTTTGCAAAGTAAAAACTGTCATTTCACAGTGGAGAAACTCAAGTTCAGAGAGGTAGATTATGTGCTGAAGCTCACACAGGTAGTAAGAAGTAAACACCAGACTTGACCTTGGTCTGACTGCCACGCCCACCCTCTTAATGACTTTGGTAAGCTGCTTCCATAGATGCCAGTGGGAAAAGGTGAGCATTCACTGGGACCAAGCTATAGGAAATGAGTGAATTCGTATCGACCAACATCGATTTTTCTACAAACATTCTCTGTGTTCTCCAGCAAGCAGCCTCACTGGGCTAATGAAGTTCTAACTTCTGTTATTCACTTGACAAACATTTATTAAGCACCCACTATCTATCAAGCAATGTGCTTAACACTGGAAGTAAAGCAGTGAGTAAATAAACATAAAAATCCCTGCCTTCAGGAGGCATCTTCTCTGTGCAGGAACAGACAAAAACAAAACAAGTAATGTGCATATTGTGTTAGCTTGTAGTAAACACTGCAGAGAAAAATCAAAGCAAGCAAAGGGAATGGTATGGAATTTTTAAAAGAATGCCCTGGAAAGGCATTGCTAAGAAGGAGACCTTTAGGTAAAACCCAGAAACAAGCAATGGAGCAAGCCAGGAGCACATCAAGGGGAAGAACATATCAGGTATTGAGATGAGCAAGTGCAAAGGCCCTGAGGTGGGAACGAGAGGACAGTGGTGGTAGATGAGGTCAGAGGCCGCAGGGCCAGATGAGATCCAAGGCCACAGGGCCAGGTGAGGCGGAAACTTATCTGCCATTTTTAGGATTGGGTTTTGAGTGAGATGGGAGTCACTGGGGATTTGGCAGAAGAGTGGGAAGGCTGATGATCCAACATACATTTATAGATAACTCCAGCTGCCCCTGGGACAGCAGACTCAGTGGACAAGGGTGGAAGCAGGAGGCCAGTTAAGAGGTGAGAGACGGTGGTAGCTAATAATTTTTATGATGTTAGTATGTTCCTTTATTCTTGACCAATGCCTTCACATAAATCATTTCGTTTAATCCTCACCAAACTCTAAAACTTTTCCTTTCCCCTTTCTTCTTAGATAAAGAAACCAAGGCTTGGGCTTGCCTAAGTGGTTTGTTAAGTGGCTGGCTTCAGTTTTCTCAACGGGGTAGCAGGAGAGCTCTATCTTAAGTCCGGGATGCATTTATTCCACGCCCAGTTCTCAAATCCCCTCCCACACAGCTCCCTGCCTCTCTGCCTCCCACAGCAATAAATACTCTGATAGATGATATCCATCTGACCATCACAGCCACATGGCCCGACTACAAACAGCATTGATGTGTATCTGGTAAACCAGATCCCAGACAACACAGAAAATAGAATCTAACAACAGGAAAAGCCATCCAGATCCATCCTCACAGCGACATAAGCCCTTTGAAAGATGCATAATGGGAAAGGAAGCCAGGGGGTCCTAGGATGTAAATTGAATGTTTATTCAGCAGTTCTATGTGCCCAGAACAATATTACATGTCATGTGGAGAAAAGGAAGAAACAAACTTCTCTGTTGTCAAGGAGATTTTAATGCAGTGGAGGAAGAAGTCACACGTGTGGGTAGGCAATGCCACTAAGGGGACATGGGGTGTCCACACACAGACTGCACATCCAGGGGTTCAGGAGGTTTGAGGAGATTAAACAAGTCTTCAGGGAAGGGAGGAGGGTAGCTTTAGAAAGGCACCCTCTGGACACTTTCCAAAAGTGGTCCACAAGGGAGTTCCCTGGTGGTCTAGTGGTTAGGATTTAGCACCTTCACCTCCGCAGCCAGAGTTCAATCCCTGGTCTGGGAACAGAGATCCCACATCAAGCTGATGCACACTGAAGCAAAAGGGAAATATAGTGGTCCCCAAATTCCACAATCTTCTGTGTTTTCATAGGTACATCTATAACCATCTTTGGAAACCTCAGGCATTGTTTATAACCTGCTGCCATGTGGCCTTCATTGGTCTATTATGTGTCTATTATTCCCTCTGCATTAGAGTCGCAAACATATGAGCCACCAGAACTGGGACTCGCAACATTAAGGTCAAGAAACCAAGCAAAACAAGGCTCCTTAGAAGACAACCAATAAGGAATTTAAAATATCAAGCAATGAAGGTCTCTAGTGGCCTTCTAGTTCCAGTGTCAGAAAACTATGATACACAGGCTTGCCTCCTGGTTTTGTAAATAAAGTTTTATGAGAATACAACCACGCCCTTGGGTTTACATGCTGTTTATGGCTGCTTCGCACAAGAATGGTAGAGTTGACTGGTTGAAACCGAGACCACATGGCCTGCAAAGCCTAAAAGATTTTCTGTCTGGCCGTTTAAGGCCATCGGATGACCGCTGTTCTCTTCTAAAGCCCTCCTCCTGAAAATGGGAAAACTGAGGCCCAGGAAGTTGACCACGTTTATTCCATAAGCGTAAGAACCACCCAGGCAGGAACAGAGCAAGTCAGGTGAGGGCTGGCCACCCTTCAGTCATTCTGACATTCACTCAGGTATTTCTTATCATGTGAGGACAGTGCCATGCAGAAAACACATAAAGCCCCAGCCTTCAGTCTTCCTATGCATGAGGAAGGAGGGAACTTGGACATTAAAAATGAAGAGAATAACAGAATGATGAGTCAGGGTGGGGCTTCGAGAGGGAGGAAATATTTTAGATGGGGAATTAGGAAAGGCTTTTACGAGGAGGTAAACAAGTGAGCTGGGTGATGAGGGATGAGGCCATCAAGAATAGGTGGAAGAGCATTCATGCTCAAGGAACAGCAACTGTGGTATCCCTGAGGCAGCCATAAATTTGGCAAGTGCATGGAACAGCAACAGGGTGCATGTGGCCAGAACACAGCAGAGACTGTATTAGGTGACATCAGAGGTAACCCAAAGCCTTTAGGCCCAAAGTGTTGAGTACAAATGGTCAACTCTCTCTTGAACATGTTTTCCTTCTAGTTACATCATCCTCTTCTTCATCACCCACCCCCGCAATGGGCTAGAATCTGGCCAACCAATGTGACCTCACAGAAATAACTTACATATTGCTGAGCCCCCAGGAAATGGGGACAATTGTACCTATTTCCTTGGGTTGTTCGGAGAATCAGATCAGACAGGTAAATAAAAAACTTATCCTGTGCATGATGCCTGGCATATGCTCAAGAATCTCATAAATATTAATTAGTAGTAGTAAGATACATGAAGAAGGAAATTGCAACTGGGTCTTAATCCTTGTGTGCCAAAGACATCAAGTTATCAAATGTACTGACAGAGTGGTGTCCAGAGAAGCCAAATGACCAACCCAAGGACACATAGCAATTAAGGGGGAAAGTCTCACAAAACCCAGTCTTTCAGTTCCCACTAGCTGCTCATTACATTTACAGCTTGGCAGCCCCAGTTAGACTCTGATGGTGAACCTTAGGCAAATGCCAGTATGCTTTGAAAACAGCAGTGGGGAGGTGATGAAAGTATTTTTTTTTCTTTTAGCATCCCTGTAGAATTTAAATCAAAAACCCCTATGAAATACCAGCTCTACATCATGGGTACCAAGTTGAATCGTCTATGCCTTCTGTAGCCTTGAGGAATTCACAGTCTTGCAGGGAAGACAGTTAGTCAAACAATTAAAATTAGGGGGAGATGAGGTTTCCAAGAGGCACACGCAGATGAAGGAATGATACACTCCGCCCAGGGAGTCAGGGAAGGTTCCAGAGAGGAGGTGACACCTAAGCAGACCCTTGAAAGGTATTGAGGGAACGAGAAGGCATTTGGCTGAGCACAGAGGGTGAGCAGCAAATGGGAAGGCTGTGGGAGGCGCATGGCCCACGGAGGACTGCAGACTCCTGGACCGTGCAAGCCTGGACTTGGTGGGCAAAGGGGAGAACCTGAGTGACATACAGCAAGATCATTCTGGTTGGAGAAAGAAGGATATGAAGGGACCAGACGGGAAAGAGAACCACCAATTTGGAGTCTCCCTGGTGAGTCCGAACCTAAGTTATGACAATAATGGATGGGAGGAAACCAGAGGACAGATTCTGGAGCCTCTGGGAAGGAGAGTCAGCAACGTGTAATGACAGATGGGATGCTGGGTCGAGGCAGAGACAGGGGGAAGCTTGTGGGGCCGGGTCTGCTTTCCAAGAGGGGGAAGCCCGACAAGGAGCAGGTAGGGGACCATGAGTTCAGTTCAGACGTCAAGCACAGGGTTGCAACAGGGTTGTTTTTCCTTTCACTCTGTGAGAATGTCTTTCTGAACCCCCGTAGTATAAGCTAGATGAAATCAGAGCTGCTCCAGGGGGAGGGGAGGAAGGGAAAGAGGTCGTTCAGCTCCTCGTGGTCCCCAGGCCAACGAGAAACCCTCAGCCCACAAGACTTCAACCCAGGGGGACCGGGAGGCTGGGCCTTAAGACCAGGAGAATGCAGGTTGAAGCCCTGCGGTGGCAGGCGAGCCAGCCAACTAGAGGCTGGATGGGTGCAGCAAATCCAGATCAGATCCAAGGCCTGGAGCGCATTTCCCGCTTCCGCCACCCAGCTGCATCGTTTATATGCTCTCATCCCTCCCCTCAAAATTATCCAAGTGTAAGATTCAAGGAACGATACACTCAACTACAATAAAAAATTAAAAGATTCCAATCTAGACTACCAAAGGGGCCAGAGCCCAGATTCCGAGGCTTGGCTCCCTGGACTGCGGCGCTGCAGTGACAGTTCTGTTCCTGGAAGGACAGACTAGCACGGGCCTCTCCCTCCTCCCCACGCCAGAACAACCCGGAGCCCTCCGCCTCCAGCCTGGCCGAGAGCCCAGGCCAGGTCACCATCGCACGGGGCTGTCTTCCTGTTCTCCCCACGCCTGATTACTTTAAGCCTCCTCTGAGGCCAGCCAGGCTGTGCCCGGCGTTATCTCCTATGCACAGTGGCCGCCTTGTTAAAAGGCAATCAGAGGAGCTGACTTTAATAAATGTTAACACCCTCGGTGTGCAGTCTGGCAATTAAAACCCCTCGCCAGGACCTCTGAAACAGGCCTGTGGAAAATCCCCCGGCTTAATAAGCTGCTGTCATCAGGGGACACTGAGAGAAAGGAAGGATGACAAGGAGGCAGTAAAACTCTCAGAAGGGAGGGAGGTCAAGGCAGGAAAGACCCCTTCCCCACCTCTCACCCCTGTCTCTGAGAGTCCCACGGCCGGCCACTGTCACCGGACAGGACTTCACAAGCAATCATGGAAGTCAGGGCTGGGAGCCCAGGGCTTTTCAGACTTTAGGGTATGTCAGACTCATCTAGAAGCCTCCTTAAAATAGATCACCAGTGGCCCTTCCCCAGGGTTTCTTTTTTTTTTTTTTTTTTTTGCTTTTTTAGGGCCACACCCATGGCATATGGAGGTTCCCAGGCTAGGGGTCCAATCAGATCTACAGCTGATGGCCACAGCCACAGCAACACAGGATCCGAGCTGCATCTGTGACCCACACCAGAGCTCACAGCACCGCCAGATCCTTTACCCACTGAGTGAGACCAGGAATGGAACCCGCAACCGCATGGTTACTAGTCAGATTTGTTTCCGCTGTGCCACACAGGAATTCCCCAGGGTTTCTGATTCAGTGGGTCTGGGACGGGGTCTGAGAATGTGCATGTCTAGCACAGTCCCAGGGGATGCGGATGCTGCAGGTCTGGGGATGACAGTTTGAGAACCACAGACCTAGTCCGACACTCTCACCTTACGGGTGTGGGGAACAGAGACAGGGACGTGGCCGTGATCTCAGAGAGAGTTAGCACAGCCTCATTCAAAAGGGCCAAAGCCAACCTCTTCAGAGTGAGCCCCAAATAAATGTTTTAAGGTTTTTTTCCCCCCACATATACATCGTGTTTATTAATAGTCATCATCAACAATGTGTTAATTTTCCTGAGATCTTTAGAAGTCAAGGGAAGAAGGGTTAGTGGTCAGCAAGCTGAGTAACAGCACAGCCCGCCTGGTGAAGACTCTTGAAACCAAATTGGAAAGGAGCACTCCAAAATGAAGTCTTTGATTTCTGCAAATGACAAGATTTCCTTTGTTTCCTTTGTTTCCTTTGTTTCAGGGCCCTTAGACATCATCTAGTCAGATGCCCTCAGTGAGGTTCAGAGAGGGCAAGAGGTTTTCCCAAGGTCACACAGCAGGCTGAGTGACAGAGTAGTTCAGTATTTCCCTCATCTCCTGGTCCTCCTGGGTCGCTCAAGCATTAGATGCTCTAGCTTAACCAGCGTTCCAAAAGTCAGCCTCTCTGGGAGTGAGGAGCTGTCTGCCTACATCATGGCAAGCATCACGCTGGCTGAGGATGCAGGGCTGCATTTTGCTTCTGCCACCCAAGCACTCTCCTTCTGCCCACCCCCCCCCAACCCCGACAGCCAGCAGCACCCCCAGCTGAATTCACACTTGACCTCTTGGCTGGCTGTCACAATGGCATTCACAGAAGTCTGTTTTCATTCCTTTTGTCTGGAACTAAGAAGCAAAATGCTCTCAGCTGTAAAGCCTAACATCCTAGGAAACAGTATGCAGTGCCATTAAGAATCTGGGCAAACTCTTGCATTTAGAATGGATAGACAATGAGGTCCTGCTGTAAAGCATAGGGAATTATATCCAATCTCCTGTGATAAACCATGATGGAAAGGAATATTTTTTAAAGGAATATACGTATAACTCACTTTGTTGTACAGCAGAAATTAGCACAACATTGTAAATCAACTACACTTCAATAAAAAAAAAATTTTTTTAAGAATCTGGATTTGCATATTCATTTCCTAAGGCTGCCGTACTATAGATTAGGTGGCTTCAGCAATAGAAATTCACTGTCCAACAATTCTGGAAGCTAGAAGTCTGAAATCAAGGTGTCAGCAGGACTGGTTCTTTCCTAAGGCTATGAGGGAAAACCTTTCCCAGGCCTCTCTAGTAGCTCCTGGTGGTTTGCTGGCAATCTTTGGCATTCCTTGGTCCATAGACGTGTCACCCTATTCTGCCTTTAACGTCACGTGGCGTTGTCCCTGTGTGCATGTTGCACTCGTCTGTATCCAAGTTTCCCCTTTTTTTTCTTTTCCATTTTTTTTTTTTTTTTAGTCTTTTTGTCTTCCTAGGGCCACACCCATGGCACATGAAGGTTCCCAGGCTAGGGGTCAAATTGGAGCCACAGCTGCCAGCCTACACCACAGCCGCAGCAATGAAGGATCTGAGCCATGTCTGTGACCTACACCACAGCTCATGGCAGTGCTGGATCCCTAACCCGCGGAGTAAGGCCAGAGATCCAACCCGCATACTCATGGAAACTCTGGTTCGTTAACCACTGAGCCACAACGGGAACTCTGAGTTTCCCCTTTTTATAAGGATATAAGTCATAATGGACTATATGCCTTCCTATCCAGTATAATTTCATTTTAATTGAACTGATAACAGCTGCAACAACTCTGGTCTCGAATAAGGTCACACTCTGAGGCATGGTACGCTAGGACCTCAACACATGTATTATGCACACAAGTCAGTCCATAACTGCACAAGTCTCACACACCTGCCAACCCTGTCAGCTGCCAGCTCTGAGATCAAAGGCCAGTCCCCACCCCTCTGAGCATCATTTTCCTCAGCTGCAAAAACAAGAGTATTGACACACAGTCACCCAACGGCAGCTACTGTGCAACACTGGCACATCTTGGGAAGAGACAAAGACCACAGCCGGAGCCCCAACTCCACCTGGATGTTTTAATGTATCTTTAGGATCAGAGTTCAGTTTTTCTCACTGGAAAAAAAAATGGGGATAACAATAATATGAATCTGGAGTTCCCGTTGTGTCTTAGCAGGTTACAAACCCATCTAGTATCCATGAAGATGCTGGTTCGATCCCTGGCCTTGCTTGGTGGGTTAGAGGATCCAGTATTGCCATGAGTTGTGATGTAGGTGGCAGACGTGGCTCGGATCCTGCGTGGCTGTGGCTGTGGTATAGGCTAGCTGCTACAGCTACAATTGGGCCCCTAGCCTGGGAACTTCCATATGCCACAGGTGCAGCCCTAAAAAATAAAAAAAAAAAAGGAATGCTAACAAAAATGAAAAAAACAATGCTATAAATTCCACAGAGGAGAATATGAAAGATTTCATGAGAAAGGCACTTTGAAATTCTCAAGTGGGGCGGCTAATGCTGATGGCGGTTGGCCACCTACACGCTTCGTGAATCACAGCAGGGGGCACTGTGCAGATGGTGCCTGGGAATGGGCAACTGTGAGTCAGCAGCCCTGGGGGCTTGCAGGCAGCAGGACAGCTGACCTCTCAGTGGGTTCAGAGGCCAGGAACTCTAGCAGAGGCATGCACTGGAGGAGGTTAATTCACAGATCCTGGGACCAAGGTGCTGCTGTGGGTGAAGCCCAAATGGTCTCCGTATGACAAGCGCCTCACCTTCTCTGAGGCTGGGGAAGGAACAGTAGAGCATCCTGGGTTCAGCCTAACTAACTCCACCTCCCTGAAGATCTAAGCTTCCTCCACCAGTCCAACTGTTGGATCAGCTTGTGAAGGGAAAAGAGGGACTGAGGTCTGATACAGGGTTGGAAGGTCAACTGAGCTGGGTTAGAATCCTGACATTGCCACTTGCTGACTTAGGACCTTGGGAAAGATACATCTCTGAGTCTCAGCTTCTCATCTGCCAAGTATGGTTGATTGCAGTACCTGCCTCATTCATAACAAGTTAATGGATATAATGGGTGGGAAGTATTTAATGACATGCCCATTCTGTATAAAGTACATTTTTTAAAGAAAGGAAAGGCTAAGAGAAAGAAATGAAAAATGAAATTTCCCACTGTAGAAAGAGCTCTGGTCTAAGAGGTAAGACTCTGCCACCAACTCTCTGTGTGATTTTAGACAAGTCACTCAATATCTCCAGGCTTCAGTTTTCCTCCATCAATATGAAAGGGTGTGCTTGAATCTGAGGTCTGTATCTGAGACCTGCTTGGTCACTGCGGGAGTGATTCAGAGCCACAGAGAAGGGAGGGACCCAAGAAGGCAAGGGCAACAGAGGAGAGGCAGCTGTGCTCACACTCAAGCCCCCGGAGAGATGGGCTCCAGCCAACACTCCCTCTGCCCCTAGAGCTCAGGGATTCTGTGCCTTTTCCCCACCTCCCCTGCCTTCCTCATCTCAGTCCCATCTGCTCCACGCAGAATGGCCCTTCTCTGTTCCTCAAATACCCCAAGCCAGTTCCCACCTAGGAGACTGTGCACATATAGCTACCGCCTCTCCACACCCACTGTGTGTGCATACATATGCATATGTGAACACACACAAACACACCCTTTGGTCCATGCCCTTCAGGGAAACGCTCCCTGTCCAGAGGACATACTCAGATCCATCATTGCTATGTCTGTGGTATAGGCCAGCAGCTACAGCTCTGATTTAACCCCTAGCCTGGAACTTCCACATGCTGCACCTGTGGCCCCAAAAAGCAAAAAAGTGAAAAAAAAATAGAAGAAGAAAAATTGTGGAGTTCCCTGGTGATGCAAGAGGTTAAGGATCTGATGTCACTGCTGTGGCATGGGTTCAATCTCTGGCCCCAGAACTTCCACATACCAAAGAGGGGAGGCAAAAAATAAAATTAAAATTAAAAAGATACCTCCACACTGTTTTCCATAGTGGTTGTACCAATTTACATTCCTACCAACAGAGTGCATGAATGTTCCCTTTTCTCCACATCCTCTCTAGCATTTGTTATTTCTGGACTTACTAATGATGGCCATTCTGACTGGTGTGAGGTGGTACGTCACAGTAGTTTTGTTTTGCATTTCTCCTATAGTCAGTGATGTTGAGCATTTTTTCATGTCCTTATTGGCCATCTGCGTATCTTCTTTGGAGAAATGTCGACTCAAGTTGTTCACAAAAACTGTAAATAGAACCACCATATGACCCAGCAATCCTACTCTATCTGGACAAAACTTTCCTTGAAAAAGACACATGCACCTGCATGTTCACTGCAGCACCATTCACAATAGCCAAGGCGTGGAAACAACCTAAATGTCCATTGACAGAGAAATGGATTAAGAATATGTAGTATATATACACGATGGAATACTACTCAGCCATAAAAAAGAACAAAATAATACCATTTGCAGCGACATAGATGGAACTAGAGACTCTCATACTAAGTGAAGTATGTCAGAAAGAGAAAGACAAATACCATGTGATATCACTTATATCTGGAATCTAATATATGTCACAAATGAAACTTTCCACAGAAAAGAAAATCATGGACATGGAGAACAGACTTGTGGTTGCCAAGAGGAGCGGGGAGAGAGTGGGAGGGACTGGGAATTTGGGGTTAATACATGCAAACTCTTGCCTTTGGAACAGATAAGCAATGAGATCCTACTGTATAGCACTGGGAAGTGTATCTAGTCATTTATGATGGAGCATGATAATATGAGAGAAAAGAATGTATATATGTATGTGTGATTGAGTCACCTTGCTGTATACAAGAAAACTGGCAGAACACTGTAAACCAGCTATAATGGAAAAAAATTAAAAATCATTAAAAAATAAAAATTAAAAAAATTTTAAAGAAAAAAAAATTCCAATAAATTTAAAATATAGTCTAAAAAAATTAAAAAGAAGAAAAATCCAAAATCAATACTCTAAATTTCCACTTTAAGGAACTAGAAAATGATAGCAAACCAATCCCAAAGCAAGCAGAAGGAAAAAGAATAAATACTGAAATAAACAAACTACAGTTTAGAAAAATAATGGATAAAAAGCAGTGTAACACAAAGTTTGTTCTTTTGAAACATACTCACAGACCTTGAAAAACTTATGGTTGCCAAAGGGGACGTGGGAATAGGGATGGACTGGGGGTTTGGGACTGGCATATACACACTGAGGTATACGGAATGATTGGCCAATGCGGACCTGCTGTCTAGCACAGAGAACTCTACCGAATATTCTGTGATCATCTATGTGGGGAAAGAATCTGAAAGAGAATGGTTATGTGTGCAGGTATAGCTGAATCAATTTGTTGTACAGCAGAGATTATCACAACATTTTAAACAACCACACTTCAATAAAACTAAAATTTTTTTAAGTTGGTTTTTTGGAAAGATCAAGAAAGCTGGCAAACTATTATGCAGTTAGACTAAGAAAACAAACAAAAAAAAGACTCACATTACTTAAATCTGCAATAAAACAATGTCATTACTGACCTTACAGAGATAATAATAATGGACTACTATGAAAATTATATGCCAACAAATTAGATAACTTAGATGAAATGGACAAATTCCTAGAAAATCACAAATTATTGACGCTGGCTTAAAAATTAGATAATCTGAATAGATATATAACAAAGTAAGAGATGGATTAAACTTACAACAACAGCAACAAAGCTCAGACCCAGATAACGTGACTGGTGAAGTATTAAAAATATTTAAAGAATTATCAGTTCTATACAATCTCTATGCAAAAACAGTAGAGGAGAGGACACTTTTCAAGTCGCACTACAAAGTTTCTGAAGTCAAACTAGGCAAAGACATCACAAGAAAAGAAAACCACAAACCAATAGCCCTTGTGAATACGGACATTAGGATTCTCAACAAAATACTAGCAAACCGAGTACAGCAACATATAAAATGTACTATTCACCATAACCAAGTGGGATTTATCCCAGGAACACAAGGTTGGGTTAACATCTAAAAGTCAATCAAAATAACACACCATATAAGCAGAATAAAGCCTCAATATCACTAACTATCAGGGAAACACAAACTAAAACCACAATGAGCTAGCACCTCTCACCTGTTAGAATGGCTATTCTCAAGAAAAAAGATAAGATGATGAGGATGTGGATCAATCAGAACACTGGTGCACTGCTGGTAGAATGTAAAACATTGTAGGAATTTAAAATGCTGTACAATGTAGAATGTAAACTATTGTAGGAAAACAGTATAGATGTTCCTCAAAAAAAAAGAAATGACCATACAATCCAAAGGAAATGACAACAGGATACTGAAAAGATATCTGCTTCCCGTGTTTACTGCTGCATTATTCACAGCAGCCAAGACATGGAAACACTGTATGTCCATCAGCAGATAAATGGATAAAGGTGACTGTATATATACATTTATATACACTCCACGTACGATGGACTATTACTCACCCATGAGAAAGAAGGCAATCCTGCCATCTGCAACATTGATAGATGGAGCTTAAACATGTTACGCTAGCGAAGTAAGTCAGACAAAGAAAGACAAATACTGTATGATCTCACTTGCATGTGGAATCTGAAAAAAGTGGAACTTCCAGAAACAGTGAGTACAGTGGTGGTTACCAGGAGTCGGAAGGTGGGGGAACTGGGAAGACATCGGTCAAAGGGGACAAACTTATTGAAAAATAAGTTCTGAGTGTCCAATGTCCAGCACGGTGACTGTAGTTAACAATATTGTATCATATATTTCAAAGTTGTCAGCAGACTAGATCTTCCCTTTTTTTTCATTTATTTGTTTTTTTTTTTTAAGGCTTGCACATGTGGCATATGGAAATTCCCAGGCTAGGGGTTCAATTGGAGCCGCAGCTGCCGGCCTATACCACAACCACAGCAATGCCAGATCCAAGCCGAGTCTGCAACCTACACCACAGTTCATGGCAAGGCTAGACCCTTAACCCACTGAACGAGGCCAGGGATAGAATCTGTGTCCTCATGGATACCAGTCAGGTTCGTTACCGCTAAGCCATGATGGGAACTCCAAGAGACTAGATCTTAAATGTTCTTACCACAAAGAAGAAATGATAACTGCATAATGGAACAGAAGTGTTAGCTAAAGGTACAGAGGTAATCACAGCCCAGTGTAAAAACTTTCCAGGCCAACACCTTAAACTCACACCATGTTCAATGTTAATTACATGTCAGTAAAAGAAAAGAACCCTTCCCCCGTCTTCCTAATACATCCAGCTCCTCAAGTGGCTGCAGAGGGCCTGAGAATCTCAAGTTCAGTAGAGGTTGTTAAAACC
Source organism: Catagonus wagneri (assembly GCA_004024745.2). Taxonomy (NCBI): domain Eukaryota; kingdom Metazoa; phylum Chordata; class Mammalia; order Artiodactyla; family Tayassuidae; genus Catagonus; species Catagonus wagneri. Next base: position 17,973,701 of record PVHT020000165.1, on the reverse strand, counting down.
ATCTGTCATGGAGTTCTTGTCGTGGCTCAGTGGTTAAACGAATCCGACTAGGAACCACGAGGTTGCGGGTTCGATCCCTGGCCTTGCTCAGTGGGTTAAGGATCCGGCGTTGCCGTGAGCTGTGGTGTGGGTTGCAGACGTGGCTCGGATCCCGCGTTGCTGTGGCTGTGGCGAAGGCCGGGGACTACAGCCCCTGTTAGACCCCTAGCCTGGGAACCTCCATGTGCTGTGGGTGCGGCCCTAGAAAAGGCAAAAAGACAGAAAAAAAAAAAAAAAAAACCATCTGTCACTAACCAGCCCTGGAACCTCAGGAAAGTCACCTCTGAGTTCTCAGTCACCCCCCAACTTGAATATCCAAGGACTGGGCATCATGCCATCCAGCCAGTGCCCTGGAACTTAGGGTCCTGAACTATCGTGACTTCTTGACCACTGTCCCCTGCGATCTTCTGCACTTCCTTCAACACCCCAAGCCAGAGCCCCACCTCAGAGTATTTGTATCCAGAGTTGGCCCCACCTACAGCACGCCTCCCCGTCCCTCCCATACTAGTTCTCCTTCATCATTCAGGTCCCAGCTCACATGTCACCTGATCCCTGTCACCCAAACATAACTATCATACTATTCTTATCAGTTGCTGAAATTCTCGTTTTCTTGATTTCTACCAATCTTCTCTACTAAAACATGCTTTCCGTGAGAGCCTGGATGCTCTTAGAATAGGGCCTGGCACTTGGAGGTTTTCAATAATTACATGTTGAAGGAATGAACGTTCTTAACTGAGTGAGAACGGTATCAGCTAAGGAAAGATTCATTTGCCTGATCAATTTATTGATACTTAGCAAGGAGCGGAGTCCTGAAGCCACAGACTGGGCAAGCCTTGATCAGGCTGGAGGGAGGCAGATTAACCCAGCACCCACATCCCACGAAGCAACAGGAAAAAAAAAAAAAAATTGCTCCAAGAACAAAGAGATTCTGAGGACCAACCAGTCCCAGACGCTGTCCCTTACCCCTGCAACACACACACACACTCCCCCAAACTCTGCCTCCCAGGAAAACAGCTCAGCAGCGCCAGCTCCCCACATCACAGCACAAGAGCCCAGACAGGGGGAAAGATCATTCTTTGTAATTACTGCGTAGGAGCTTCCATACGGCACCCCGCGGAGAGCAGGGAGGCAAGATGGATCTGAACAGACGGTTTATTAAATTATCCACCGCAGCAACTCAATGAGCGCTTCCAAATGGCTTGATTTCTTTTTTCTATTTTTTTTTCTATGCATGGGTGTTTTAATGTTTGCTTTCTTCTCTCCTCTGTTTTGGATTTCCCTTAGGTATTTGAGCATTGCTTTCCTTCTACGAGCAGCTATCTTTTATCACCCACCTCCCTGAATCTTTCATATGCGTAGGGGATACAGCAAGAGTCACGGTGCAGACTGGACCCATCTTTTGAAGACAAGAGACCCACATTTGAGTGTTGGTTCTGTGTGATCCTGGGCAAGCTAGAAACTTCTCTGAGCTATGGTTTCATCATGGGTAAAACAGGGATTGTTGGGGAGGGGAAATACCCACCTTTACCCCTTTTGAGCTCTTGTGGCTGGACTGTTGCCAATAAAATTGACAATAGGAGTTCCCGTCGTGGCTCAGTGGTTAATGAATCCGACTAGCATCCACGAGGACACAGGTTCAATCCCTGGCCTCGGTCAGTGGGTTAAGGATCTGACATTGCCATGAGCTGTGGTTTAGGTCACAGAGGCAGCTTGGATCCTGCATTGCTGTGGATGTGATGTAGGTCAGCAGCTACAGCTCCAATTAGATCCCTAGCCTGGGAACCTCCATATGCCACAGGTGTGACCCTAAAAAATAAATAAATAAATAAATTTGACAAGATTGACGGAGAAAAAGAAACAAATTTTAATCACGCCCCCAGAGGTCTCAGAAACGAGACCTACCTAAGAAGTAGCCAAAAAAGGCAGATTTTACACTGTGTAAACAAACAGTGTATTTGTGAGGAAGTGACAGGACAAAGAAACTGAGGTTTTGGATGTCCAGTTAGTGAAGAATTGGTTTAGAGTTGGGGCTTGCAGTAGTCAATCAAAGAAGCAATGCTGTTTGTTTATACAGGCTTCTCAGCCCCAACTCCCTATCTCTGGTGATAAGGGTGTCCCTCTACCTCCAGACACAGGGAGAGCACCTGTCGCTTGAGATTTATTTCCTGCCTTCAGGGAGAGAGGGAGAGAGGGAGAGAGGGAGAGAGAGAGAGAGAGAGAGAGAGAGAAGGGTCAGAGTATCCTCCTTGTTTTGACCGTTTCATAAGTTAAATCCAACATACTCAATATGCCATTGGGGCATATTTGGGGGTAGCTCCCCTGAGTCCCAAAAGGGTGATAACACAATTAAGTAGCCACCAGAGTGGGGCAGAGCTTAGAAGGAATACATGAGCCTGTTCAGCTGTCAGGACCATGTCAGCTGGATCTCTGCCCTTTGTCTAAGACACACAGTCATGTGCCAAGTGTTAGGAAGAAGTCTTCTGCCTCTGGGTAGCTCTACTGAACTGCTCTTTGCAAGAGCTCTTCCTTTTGATTAATGGGCATCCACTTTCAAAATATAAACAGGTGTGCGAAAAAAAAAAATACTAGCTAGCAGTCATTCTCATTCTAGTATGAATCTAAGAACAAGCATGGTTTTTCTTGAAAGGGCACATACGCCCTACTTGGATGAGGGAATGAATCATCTGGCAACAAAGCTTAGACGCTGTGTGACCCTAAAGAAAACTCAGATTCTCTAATATCAAGGTTCCTGTTTATAAAATGAGAGTAATAGTATCCAATTCATTGAATCATCATTAGAATAAAATGAAATAAAGTGTTAACCACTTAGCATGAGGATAGCACAGAACAAACTTAGTGAAACTTAGCTATAATGCCTAATAGTGATGCCATCATCGTCATTATACTTATTACTACCACTGTTACCACCACCACAACAGTAGCAGCTGCCAGTAAGTAGCATAGCACCTTCAGAACCCTATCTGGAAAGACATCCATCTTTCAAAGCCTCTTTCTTTCTTTTTTTTTATCACTAATGTATTGTTTAACAAACCACTCTAAAATTCAGTGTTCCAAAACAGCAACAGTCATTTCTTTTGCTCATGAATCGTAATTCATTCAGGACCTTGGGATAGGACTCACTTCTGCTTCATGAGACATCAGCTGGAGTAGCCTAAGTGGGGACTAAAGGATCTGCTTTCAAGATAGCTCATTCACACAGCTAGAAAATTGGTGCGAACCATTGGCTGGGAGATCAGCTAGGGCGATGGGACTCAGTTTCTTTCCCTTTGTTGACTGGGCTTCCTTGCAGCATGGCGACGGGGTTGCAAGTGTGAGCATCTTAAGAGATATGACAGCACAACACTTTTGTGACTTAGCCTCAGAAGTCACAGAGCATCTCTCGCCCTGTATCCTATTTGTCTCCACAGTCACAAAGACTCACCCATGTTCAAGGGGAAGGGACAGAGACTCTACCTCTTGATCAAGAATATTAAGATTCTAGAAAAACATGTAGGAGGGGAGAAATATCTCAGCCTTCCTTAGGAAATACTATCTACCACATCTCCAGGTTCCACTTCTCAAGACAATATTAACTAATTCTTCACCGAAGCAGATATATTCCCTTCCTTTGTGTCCAAACCTCTTGCATCACTCACAATATCCTGAAACTTTTAGCACTTTATTTGGTGTTTTAATATGTAAAACAAACGGCACAGGTAACGATAAAAAGGAAAAGTAGAGACACTTCACAATTTGATTCTGTTATTTGAGCAGTCAGCTCTGAAATGTAACCTCATTCACTGAGAACCTTTCAAACCCTCAATTTCTTCATCTATGAAACAGGGAATAATAATAACCACACCTCGACGAATTTTTTTCAGAAGATTAAATTAAACAACTCATACTCACCAAGCACTTAGCACATATTAATAATATTGGCTTCTCTGTGTTAGCACAAAACTCTTAGCTACTAAGACAGTGCCACAAAGTTGGAATTTACAACAATTCATACAGCAAATAGATTTATCTCATCCTAAGAATACTCTTGTGTTATAACCAGGGAAAGTTAAAGGTATAGAAAATAAGGGGTGGAGTAGAAGAGAACAGATATTTTAAATATTGGCCTGGGAGTTCCCTTTGTGGCTCAGCAGTTAACAAACCCAAATAGGATCCTTGAGGACACAGGTTTGATCCCTGGCCTCGCTCAGTGGGCTAAGAATCTGGTGTTGCTCGGGTCCCATGTTGCTATGGCTGTGGTGCAGGCCAGCCGCTGTAGCTTCAATTCGACCAATAGCTTGGGAACGTCCATATGCTGCAGGTGTGGCCCTAAAACATGCAAAAAAAAAAAGAAAAAAAAAGACAGAACATTTTAGGCCTTCAACATGGAGGAGGTGGGGCCTGTATGGCGTCTCCAAAGTTGAGTCATTTGGGAGGGGTCGGGGCAGAAGGCGGTCATCCCGGACGGTGGGGAAGGGCACAAGCGAGTCTAGAGTGAGGTGGGCATGAAGGAGCCTCACAGGGCAGAGAGGGCCCTGCTGTGCTCAGCAGGCCGCACAGTGAGGCACAGAGGGCCTTTCAGGCCCCTTCCAGCTCTGAAGCCTCTGCTCCTCCCTTTAACAGAGATTTCGATTACCGGCAGCCGAAGCTGCATTTGGTGTCTTAAACCATCAAGCAAGCTTAGCGCAAAGATACTGGGGTACCAGGAAGGAAGGAGGCAGGGCGGCCCCGGGGGCTCCCCGCAGCCGGGAGGCGGGTGGGCCTTCTTACCAGCGTGCGGCCACTAGGGGAACTCAGCGGTGGGGCCACCAGGTCAGGTCTCTCCAGTCCCAGTTTCCAGTCCCCAGAGTCTGGCCCAGGACTCAGCTCCAGTCAGGGCAGCAGAGCCCCGTGCTGTGGGAGTGGCTGCTGCTGTTAGCTCAGCCCCCGTGCAGGGGCAGTGTGGTGAGTCAGGCCCTGACCCACACCTGTGCTCCATCCCGGCCTCGGGCCCGGCTCCCTCTCCTGGGCGAGGACCGCGGGCGGTGCTCAGCTGATACCCACTCACCCAGCTTTGCGAGCCCACGCGGAGACCCGGTGAAGGGTGAGCCTCAGCAGTTTCCGCCCTTGCCTAGAAGGCGAGTGAGGCACAAAGCAGCACACAGTGAGGGTGGTCAGGGAGCCCCACCATGGAAAAGGCCCTCCCCATTGTCATGGACACTGCCCCGCACTGGATGGGAAGCTGGGGGACCCAGAGAAGAATGTGATCCCCGAAATACGTTTCTTAGTCATCAGCCATGCGCCTGACAGTGTGTTGGTGCTGCAGATACAGAGAAGAATAGACTTTGTTTCACAGCAGACCATGTGCTCAGCGGTGAAGACCCCCAACTGGGGATGACAGAGACCAGCGTTTCCAATTCCAGCTCTGCCTCTCCCGTCTGGGTAACCTTGGCTCTGCCTCCTCAAGCTGCCGTGGAATTTGGCTAATAACTGGGCCCACTTTAAGGTCATCGTAGGGTTAAGTGCGAGAAGTAAGCAGAGCCCCACGCAGCGCCTTTTACCTAGTGGGCCCTGGCTTACACCCAGTGGGCCTAAGAGGGCCTCCTCAACACGTTTACCTGCCAGTGCCGGAGAGCCCATCGAAATCACTCTTCCGGGGTAAAGACTGATTTCCTGCGGTGTGATCCACAAACACCAACATCAAAATCACCTGGGGAAGCTTATTAGCAATGCAGCCCCGAGCCTAACTCCAAAATCACCTGACACCAGAGATCAGGAAAAAGGTCAGGATCTACATTTTAAACTGCATCTAAGTGATTCTGATGCACAATTAATATGAGTGCCACTGTTCTAGACTAGAAAATCCTTGCTGAAAGGCAAGGAAGTGGATAACCTTAAAATGGAAAAGAAAAAAAAAATTCAAGTTCAGATCTCATGAGAAAGACTGGGCATATTAGTTTTATACTGCTGCAAAGCAAAATATTGCAAACTTAGTGGTTTAAAATAACAAATGTACTATCTCATAGATTCTGTAGGTAAAAAGTCTAGACACATCATGGCTGTGCTCTCTGCTCATGATTTCCCTGGTCTGAGTTGAAGGTATTGGCTGGGCTGCCATCCTTTCTTTAGTCCAGGGTCCTCTTTCAAGCTCACATGGTTGTTGGCACAATTCAGTTCCTTGAGGTTGTAGGGCTGTGGTCCTCATTTCTTTCTGGCTGTTGTCTGAGGGTTACGCCCTGCTTCTAAAGGTAGCCTCTGTCCTTGCCACGTGGCCCCTTCCATCCCTGAAGTCCACAATGGATAATATAATCTTCCTCATGCTTTAAATCTCTTACTTCCTCCATCTCTAACCTCTATACCCAGATTTAAAGGGCTCTTATGGTTAGATGATACCTATCTGTTTTGTTTTGTTTTGTTTGTTTTTTTAGGGCCACACTGACAGCATATGGAAGTTCCCAGGCTAGGGGTTGCATTGGAGCTACAGCTGCCGGCCCACACCGCATTCACAGTAATGCAAAGATCTAAGCCACGTCTGCAACCTACCCCATAGATCACGGCAATGCTGGACCCTTAACCCACTGAGTGAGGCCAGGGATTGAACCCACGTCCTCACGGATACTAGTCAGGTTCATTAACCACTGAGCCATGAAGGGAACTCTGAGACCTGTCTTTTTTTCAATTCAAATTCAACTGACTAGTAACCTTAATTACATCTGAAAAAATCCCTTCAGCCACACAACAAGCATAATCATGAGAGTGACAGCTTATCCCATTCACAGATTTTACCCACACTCAAGAAAATTATAGAGGGTTCCCATCATGGCTCAATGGAAATGAATCTGTCTAGCATCCATGAGGATGCATGTTTGATCCCTGGCCTAGGTCTCTGAGTTAAGGATCTAGCCCTTGCCATGAGCTATGGTATAGGTCACAGACTCGACTCGGATCTAGCATTGCTGTGGCTGTGGCGTAGGCCGACGGCTACAGCTCTGATTCAACCCCTAGCCTGGGAACCTCCATATGCCGTGGGTGTGGGCCTAAAAAGACAAAAGACAAAAAAAAAAAAATTATATAAGACTGAGGATCACTGAGGGTTATTTTAGAATTCTGCCTACCACGCTGGGCTTATGAACAAAGATTCTGACAGAACACAACCTCATCAATCATGCAGAAGTCACCCCCCCTTAGATGACAGCAATAGTTTTCTAACTCCTCTCCCTAAATCAACATTTGTCTCTTCAAACCAAAAAATACCAGAAAAGTATTCTCAAGTTAAAATGTATCTTAAACTATTAATTCAAGCTATTTTAAATACATTGGATGTAGATTCCTTGAACACTTTTCTTGATGTACATATGTGAAAAACTCACACTCTAGCTCACTCACCAACCCCGGCTTCATCCAGCAAACAAAACTAAGATGGATTTTAAACTCATCATCCAAGCTGACAGGCACAAAATCAAGCACTGATGCAGAATCAGATGGGAAGAAAAGAAACCTAACCAGCTGCCCCTGCCCCATCCCCGGTCTTCTGTGAACATTATCCCACTTTTAGAGCAGAAGAAAATTTATGAAATAAAAATTCTTATTCCTGTTTTATAAATAAAAAATTTGAAATTTTGGTTATGTAACTTGCTCAAGGAAAAAATATGAACAAGAGGCAGCACCTGAATTCCAACTCAGATCACTCCAATTTCAATTCACATATTCTACCCAGAGATCCAAAATCAATAAATGTTGGTTCTCACTCTGTGACTTCAGCCATACAATGCCAAACAAAAACAAAACAAATGCAAAAACTTCAATCAGCAAAACAGGGCAGTGTCCTTCATGCAGTCTTAAAAAATAATAAAGTACTACGTTTTGTTCTTGCCCTAAGTCAAACTAAATCTTGCCAATAGTGTCAGATGTATTACTAATTACACAATTACACTATACAGTCATGCTGGTAATAAAATTCTTGGAGTGCTTTCAACAAATTCAAGTTTGGAGAAAATAATGGCTTGCTTTAAAATTATTTACTAAATTAAGCAATTCTTTACTCAATATTGTTTTTAATAATTCAAGAACAAGATGTTTTATTGTGAACGTTTCCCAAAAACAAGCTAAAAAAATTCCATTCTTATTAGTATGCACGTGGTTCCTCCAATAAGGTTTTTTTATTTAAATATTTAGTATTCCTACTTTGCCAGTCAGTGAAGAATTTTTCACTCTTTCATTCTTTCAACTGAGCTTAAATTATGTCTCGCTTCTGCCCCCAGAACTGACAAAGCTGGGAAGAAAAGGCCACAATTTCATTTACTTTCCTCAGCAGTTGACCACAGATGATTTCCTTCTTTCCAAAGACAGCTGCAGCATCTCACATCCCCACATGCTCTCCTCAAAGTAACTTTGCCACGCCCTCATCAGGAAGTGGAATCTACTTGATCTCCGTGAATCCTGGTGAGTCTGTGACTGCATAAACCAGAACAATATGGCAAAAGCCAAGTGGACTCAGCCCTTGGCTGGCCTGGCAGCTTCGACTTCCTTCCTCGTGACACAGTCTTTCTTGAGATGTTCCTTCTCAGAACCCGGCCTCCATGCTGTGAGACCCCCAACCCCCCTGGACAGACCATGTGCAGGCACTCTAGTTGAGAGCCAGCCTCAACTGTCAACGTGTGAGAGTACCATCTTGGGTACCCAGTCCGCTCCAGCCTGCAGACACCTGAGCCTCAGCAAGAACCCACCAGCCAAGCCCATTCAACCCACAGAAACATGAAAGATGCCAAATGATTGTTTTAAGCCCCTGAACTTTGGGGAGATTTGTTATGCGCAATAGATAACCCAATAGCCCTCTTCCAATTAGTCATATGTATGAGCCAAGATGAGATTTGGCCATTAAGTAACTGGCTGTGTCTCCACGAAGGCACAATTAGAAGTTTCTTCCTCTTCTTTGAGTCTCTGTTTCCCATCTATGAAACATGGAGCTAGGGCTAGATCAGGGTCATAGCCTAGAGGTCATCAGGGATAGTCACTGGCTTAGAGACAATATTTCTAAAAACCTGATGCAAGCTTCACATTTACATAGATACACTAGGCAACTAAAACCCAATTCCCCTTGTTTTTGGCTAGAATGATACAACCTGGTGTGTCAACATTGTTCCCTTCTGCTAGTGAGAAGCTGGTTACCAGTAACATATAGGCTTGATAGCTAAAAATGAAATAAAGAATTAAATGCTGCTTAATTCACGCTGTTCAGCTTAAAAAAATATTTCAAAATATGAACTTCCTGGCTGAAAAGGAGGCCTCAAGGATGGGGAAAAAAAACTGGTAATGACTAGGCAGCGTGACCTGTAATAATACTAATAGCTACCATGTCTTGACTACTGATAATGGGCCAGGTCACGTAATATACTAAGAGTGTTAGAAATATTAGCTCATCTAATCCTTCAAATAACACAAAAAGTGAGTACTATGACTATCCACATTTGACAGAGGAAAAAAAAACAGAGGCAAGAGGCACAAACTACGTTGTGTAAAGCTATTAAACTAATAAATGGCAGCACCAGGATTCCAACCCAACAGATTTCCAAGTCTGCATACTACTGGCTTCCCAAAATTCTGTATTTGTGTCAAACTCCAGTTAAATATCCCCAAAGATTGTTCATCCACCTCCCCTCCTCTTAGAAAATCTGTGCCAGGAAGACTGTTGGTGTTCGTACAAGAGTACAGGTCTTTGCCACGGTGTGAAGAAGTGGCCTAGGTGCTTCATGGAACTGGTCAGCATCACTCAGGGATGAGTTCTCACACACTGCTAGGGGCTAAGGGTACATGGTGTACATTGGTACCAACCCTTCAGAGACTTGTCCCAACATTTAGTAATGTTGCAGATACAATGATATCATGTCCCAGGGAGTCCTTTCCTAGGCATGTGCCCCCCCCCCAAAAAAAATAGGTAACAAGGAAGTACTTGCATGGAAGTTTATCAGAGAGTATTTGTCACAGCAAAACACATAGAAGCAACCTCAATATTCATCAACAGGAGAATGGCAAAGTAGACTGTATTACAGCATTAAAACGGATCAGCTAGGAGTTCCCACTGTGGCTCAGTGGGCTAAGAACACAACTAGTATCCATGAGGATGCAGGTTTGATCCCTGGCCTTGCTCAGTGGGTTTAAGGATCTGGCTTTGCCACAAATGCAGCTCAGATCTGGCGTTGCTGTGGCTATGGTGTAGTCCTGCAGCTTCAGCTCCAGTTCAACCCTGGGAACTTCCATATGCCGCAGGTGTGGCCCTAAAAAGAAATGAAACAAAATTTGTAAAATGAATCAACTAGATTACATATTTCAAGATGGATAAACACCAAAACAATATTAAAGGAAAAAGCAAATTAAAGAATTATACATAGAACTTGATCCATTTCTGTAAAGTGATATAATATACCAACTTTCTACACATTGCTTATGCATACCTATATGTATAGGGAATATAAAGGTACTGTAAGAATATTAAACACTTCAGTCATATCAGAGTTAGCTCTGGGACTGGGGGAGAATAGGGGAAGACAACATAAGAGTCTTATATTTTATTTGTAATATTTTATTTCCCAAACTTGGTGGTAAGTACATGAGTGTTCATTATAATATCAATTCATTTTGGATGCTTGGAAGATTTCATAAATGTTTTAGTTGTTTAGGGACTCAGCCTCCACAGCATACCCAGCCTTTTGGCCTGAGAGTCCTCTGCTTAGCCATGTTTCCCCGCCCCCACCCTCTGAATTGCATGCTTTCTGTCAATCAAAAGATGCTATTTACTTATAGCTTAAAAGGCATACAATCCTGAGATGGTTTGCTTTTTAAAAGAAGACCCAAATAAGAAGGGCTTTCAAGAGCTGAAGACCGAACATTATAACAGTGGGATGATTCTCACTGGGTCTGCTAAGCCTCTGTTCAAGTCATATTCAGTCATTCTACAAATGTTTACTGAGCACCTACTAAGTTCCAAGGATCAGAGGCTGCCACGTTGCCCATGCTCAAGGAAGGTGGTGCCCCTGCAGCCATGAACTGCAGGCCTGGGCCCCAGGTTCTGAGGGGTACAACAGTGTCAAGTTATGGAAGGGGCACGCTCCGTTCACACAGGTGAACACTCCAGACGGAATGAGAGCACATTCCATCGCAGATCATCGCTGTTGTCCAACTGCCTTATTTTACCCAGCAGGGAATCAGAGGCCCACAGGTGGGGCTGGAGTTGCCTAATGTCCAGAGCAGATTAGGGCTGAGGACCCACATCTCTGGACGCCAAGCCAGGGCTCATTTCTGCACCCTCTGTTGTATCTTCCTACACTCCAGAAGGCTGTCCCTGAGCAAAGCAGACAGATGGAGTAAACAAGAGAGGAAGAAAGAACTACTGGTTCACCTTTCCTTGAAACAGTCACTTCTCTCCCCACTTTCTTCCTTTCTCCACCTCCCCTTGCCTTCAATCATCAGGTGCATAAGGGATGCAGTTGATTCCAATGCTTGCCACACCCTTGCTATGGATCCTGTGTCACCATGAATCACCCACTCTACAAAAGCAAGCATTCAACCCTTTGCAGCAGGACTCAGCCAGGCAAACTGTTCTTCCCGAAGCAGGCCGGGGAGTTGAGGAAGCAAAGGTATGAGGAATAGAGAAGAGCCCAGAAAGCTGCATTCTCACTCCTGCTCTGCCATTCACAGGATGGGAGAGCTTGGACAAGTCCGTACTGTCCCTGGACTTTCGCCTCAGCACCAGTTTCTAAGACAATAGTGTCCTAGCATGCGTCTATCACTACAATAATCAATGGGAGTTTACAACCCTGAGTCGTACTTGCAACATAACCCGATTATCACCAGATAATCTGCCTGAACATAGGCCCGGAATGCAACACAGCAGGTCACAGCCATCTGTGGCTTATGACATCTTCCACTGGTCGCCTCACTCTTCTGATTTTCCCTCTTAAAGTCACATTCTCCACCATTTATGGCCAATAGGCTTGGAAAGAAGTTCTACTCCTAGTCCGTATGTGGATCAGAGAACCCACACTCTAACCCAGTCAGACCATCCCATTCCCCCTTGACACCATGATAGTTTCGTGGCGGGGAGGAGGGGGGACATGGACTCCAGAAGGAGCCAGTGAGAGAAACTGCCTTTTGCTGGGAATGCTGGCATCAATGTATAAACTCTTCCCTTCTGGGCATAAAGCTGAGACGATGGTGGGTCTTGAGTTTCTGCTCTGATCTTGGTGCCTGAATGCAAACTTACACAGAGGAAAATAGAGTCAAGGGACAGAGAGAATAAACTGGTCCCCAGTGGCATTATTTGAACCCCAGTTTCAAACCATCCCTGAAGCCCGCCGTCCCTATGCCTGGGTTTTAAATGACCTGAACTACTCCATTTTCTTTTTTAGTTACTTAAGATGAGTTTTCTGTCACTCACAACCCAAAGAATCCTGCATGATACACAGTCCCACCCAGTAAGGTCATTGCGGGAGTTTGCTTCATGGCTCAGAGGTTAACGAACCCAACCAGGATCCAAGAGGATACAGGTTCTATCCTTGGCCTCTCTCGGTAGGTTAAGGATCTGACATTGCTGTGAGCTGTGGTGTAGACCGGCAGCTGCAGCTCCAATTCAACCCCTAGCCTGGGAACTTCCACATGCTGCAGGTGTGGTCCTAAAATGAAAGAGAAGGAAAAAAAAAGTCATCGGGCCTCTCTTTGATTACCTTCGATGATGGGGACCGCTTTACCTCTTCCTATTTCCTCCAAGCCTATTTTTCACTTGCCTCTCCAAGCTACTCCAAGGGAGCCATCAAGGGGCGCTTGAGAGAAGAGGGAGGAAATGACAGATGTGAAGAGTGAGACCATCCACAGCTGCAGGGCTGGCTGACATTTGTGGGAGGTGTTAAATCACTGGGGTCTTCCAGGTTGTTTAATACCATCTATTGATTTGCTTTCGTTTCCCCGAAGGGAAGAAGGATTTGACTAACAGCCAATGTTCCCATGAGAGCAAGTGCCAGAAGGGTTTTACCGAACACAGAAGAATGGAGACCCAGAAAAGAAAAGAAAAAGGGAAGAACGATGGGTTGTAAAATTGGAAAATAATGTGTACTTCACTGGGGCAAACACGGCCCTGAACAAGCAGGTGAAAAAGGAGAAATTTATCTTGGGCATCATACACTTCCTCTAATTGCATCCCTGACCTCTTTTCTGCTTCACGGCCCTTCTCCTCAAGGGGGCATCATCTTGATGCATCAGGAAAAGAAAAATTATTAGAGTCATTCTTTTTTTTTTTTGTCTTTTTTTGCCTTATCTAAGGCCGCACCCGCGACATATGGAGGTTCCCAGACTAGGGGTCTAACAGGAGCTGTAGCGGCTGGCCTCTGCCACAGCCACAGCAACGCGAGATCCGAGCCACGTCTGCAATCTACACCACAGCTCATGCAACGCCGGATCCTTAACCCACTGAGCAAGGGATCAAACCCGCAACCTCATGGTTCCTAATTGGATTCGTTAACCACTGAGCCACGAAGGGAACTCCTAGAGTCATTCTTAAGTACGTTTCACATATTCAGCACTTGGTCCATTCACAGGCTCTCTCATCTACCTAATAAGTATTTGTGAGTTGTCTACGATATGTCAGGATAATCTTTTTTATTGTGGTTGCTCACTTTAGAACACAATTAGAATTCATAATTAAATGTTCCATTATAATTTAAATTGCTAATCCTTTCTCTTTCTGTGAACATCTGACCCTCAAACAGTCCCCACATAGTGAGCACAACGGAGACTGCTCTGCTGGACATAGAAAGGGAATGAGGATGTCTGCTGCATCGCCACACCTAGTCCAGTGCCCGCACTTCACAAATGAATTACTTGACCACCCTTTCACGGAGTAAGGAACAGAAAGTCAAAGAAGAGATGTTCCAGTCCAAGGGACCGGCAAAGAGATTAGAACCCAGGCTGCTTAACACTTCCTTAACCCAGCTCCCCTCACTCTACACCCCATTCCATGCTGCCAGAACTCCATCCACCGCAGCCTGGCTGGCTGCGGCTTGACAAAGGCTGAGAAGTACGGCCGCCCAGCCCAGTCTCCCAGCCTTCTCTCTTTCCTCCACCCCAGTCGCAGAGGAAGGAATACACCACGCAGAAGGCATGCACAGTAGTTTCTGCCAGACTCACACCCCACAAACACCACACCAAAGAGGGAAACGAGAGGGGCTGATTGATGGCAACGTCCTGGAACCACTGCCTGGATACCCTTGACCCACTCAGATCTAATTTTCTGAATGCTACCAATGTCATCATCATCTTCATCACCACGGTCACCAATGATGTTTATGGAGAACTTACTATGTATCAGACACTGTCCCAAGCCGTCTCATGTGTATTACCTCATTTAATTCACTGACAATTTTATAAGGCTATGATAAAATGATGAATAGTGATAAGCTGTTCTGCATTTGCCAATGAGAGAACTTCATTCGGCTCAGAGATAGATGCAAAGTCATGAAGCTACCACTTGGCAGAGTTCAAGTGTGAATTTAAGTCTCTTACCCTCTCTCCTCCCAACAGGGCCTTTGCTAACGAATAGCCGAGGTGGGGCCGGCGGGGGAGGACACCTCGCATTCTGCAATGCACACAGCCCTTGACTTCTCACCGGCTTCTTTCTTTTCCTCTAAAACAAACTTGCTGTGTGACTTTGAGCAAGTCATTTAGTCTTTCTGGGCTTGGGTCTCTACATCCCTAGAAGTGAGAAGCTGAACTAGAGCCATGTGGCCTTGAAGTGCCCTTCCAGCCCTACCATCCTGTTACCAGATATCCTTTCTTCCTCTGATGCCCAAATGCCACCTCTGCCTGTTGAGGGGTGAAGAATACCATCATAAAAGTGAAAAATTCCTAGGGTTCCTCCTTCTCAGAAATCGTTAAATGAGATTGAAGCATTTTGTTGTAGCAAATCACATAATCCTAGAGAGTTTAGAGACTATTCCAGATATAAGTTAATGATAAAAAGTCTACTAGCTATCACTTTAGTATCTATTCCTTGTACTGTCCCACTGAATCCTCCAACAACCCTGTAGATCTGTGATTGTATCACCTACGTAGTTTAGAGGAAGAAACTGAGACATGAAGTGATCAAGTAATCTGCTCATGGTGACCCAGCTAGTAAGTGGTAAAGCTGGACTTGTAATCCATCCGGGCTTTACTCCAAAGCATCTCTCAGAAAACTTCTCACCAAAGTGTCCAACTCAGAGCAGATGTTGTCTCTGAAAATTCCAATTAACAGACTCTGTCTGAAGACCTGCAATAGTGAGCAATTTCTGAAATACTCAGCCTTTCGAAAATGGAGATTACATGCAAACAATACCGTAGCCTTGGACCCAGGTAAAGAGAGAAATAAGTGTGCCTCTTTCTGAAGTGGTCCAGCAAAAGTATTAGGAACTCCATCTTCCTCTTGCTGGTATGTCTGCTTGGAACCAAAAGAAAAGGCACTAAAAAATGAAAGATATTTTTCTAAAAAATATTTTAAGTGTACCCATCATTCTGTACAGTGTCACATGATTAGTCTAATCAATAAAAGGCAAACTAATTGTCAACAGGATGACCATCAACAGGCATTAGACTGTATTTCTTGCCTCTAGACAGAGACAGGTATGACGGTAATGATTCCTATGGCAATGACCCAGACAGGAGAGGGGCTTATGATAGAATTTTGCCTCAAAGACCTGGCTTCCCAGACCTCTCCCCAACTCCGAAAACCTCACATCGTTAGGAATGCTGCTCTCTCTTTCCTCCACCTGACCAAGTCCTCTTGGGTCCAGATACTTCCAATCTCTCTGCTTTAAAGCCTTCCCAGAGTTTTCCAGCTCCCACTCGTTTAGATCTTCACTGCATTCTTATTCTCTTGTGTGGTAGTTTTATCCTTCCACCAAAGAGTGTGTGGTTCTAATTCTTCTCAGCAACATGACTTTGGGCTAGTCACTTTTACCCCCTGAACCTCTGTTCTTCATCTACAACAAAGTGGCTGAATAAAGAATGGGAGATCAGTTCTATCTCATGAATTTCCACCATTCATTCACTAGAGGCAATCTGGAAGTGGAGTGCTAAGAAGGATTATGAAGCCAACTCTGAAGACAGTTTAAAAGCCTGTAAGATTGATTGGTGATGTCTGCCATGGGCATAAGAAGGGTGAAAAGCACGCCTTTACTATGTTGTGGCCATCCATGGACTAAGTGCTGTCGAATGTTCTTCTGACAATTCTTTATTTCTCTTCTTTTATATCTAAAACATCAGGAGTACATTCAGTTGGATTTTTTCAAATTTTTCCAACAAAGTATCCCAAGTGGCAGAGATGAATTAACTAACACAAACCTTCAGGAGACAAATGGAAAAAAGATATATATAAAAGCATGATGAAGGAGTCTTTACCAGGTCAGGCCCTGCAAAACCAGCTGGGTTGTATGTCCTGTCTTTGGTTTCCTTGAAATTGCCTGTCATATTCTTCAATAAACCTTCCTTTATCTGAACTAGACTGAGTTAACTGCTGTCGCTTCCAACCAAATTAGCTCTCCTCTTGCCAAAGTTCTATCATAGTCTCCACTTATTGAGCCCCTAGAATTAGCAAGCATTGTGCTAAGAGCTAAAATTATTTTCATCTAGTCTCCATTTTTATTCTGTGAAGTAGGTATTACCCCCATTTCACACACAGTGGAATTAAGATTCAGAGAGGTTAAATCACTTGCTGAAGTTTGTTAAGTGCTAGAGCCAGGATTTGATGCAGTTTTCCTAACAACAAAGCCTGTGTTCCTAACCTCTACATTTGCTAAATAGCTTCAAAATTTATATCCCTGTTAATTATAATCTTTAAAGGAGGAGGGAGTTGCCAGGACTAAAGAACATGCCATGTCTGTTCTGTGAACTCACATGCCTTCTGGGCACAGTGCCACAGACTCCCGAGGAGGCTCTGGTGCCAGTTGGACACATATGAAATAGGTCAATCAAAACTTACTCAGGAAGGGCTATTCTGACATCTTCCAGAGGGCAATTGGGTAGTTTTCTGAAATTGCCAGTGCCCCCAGGCTGGTGACCTCGGGCAAACACCTTCTCAGTAGTCCACACCTGCTATGACAACCTGACTTCACTCGCTGCAGAAGCAGCCTCCTGGCTTTGGGTCCTCTACTCCTGTCCTCTTTCTCAGAAAAATCTTAGAACTTCCAAAAAGGCAGCCAGAAGTGTTTCATATGCTTATTTATTTGGGAGTGACTTAAAAGTGGGAATATTTAATTCCTTCTCTCATTTGTTTTTTCCTTCTCTCATTTTTCAATCAAGAATTTGATCTGGAACACCCCAGTACATACAACAAATATTAGCAGACATAAAAAGAGAATCTAACAAACAAACATTGCCACAGAAAGGAAACTCATGGACTTGGAGAACAGACTTGTGGTTGCCAAGGGGGAAGGGGAGAGCATGGAATGGACTGGGAATCTGGGGTTAATAGATGCGAACTATTGCATTTGGAGTGGATAAGCAATGAGATCCTGCTCTATAGCACTGGGAACTACATCCAGTCACTTGTGATGGAGCGTGATGGAGGATACTGTAAGAAAAAGAATGCATATATGCATGTGTGACTGGGTCACTTTGCTGTACAGTAGAAAACTGACAGAACACTGCAAACCAACTATAACGGAAAGAATTAAAATCATTAAAAAATTAAAAAAGAAAGAAAGAAGAACATAAAGTTGGTGAGCTGAGCAATAATGTGCCCAAGAGTGAAGAAATACTGTGTTATTAATGAGTGCCTTCAAATTAATTTGAGGATATCTCCAACATAAAAATGCACCTCTTAACACCCTTATGTATTTAAGCTCATGCGCCTGGCTGTGGAAGAGATTTATACTAGCAAATACTAAGTTCTAACAGAGTAATATTTCTGATTTAACCAAGCTTCAAGCTGTTCCTTAAAAAAAAGAAAAGTAAAAGAAGGAAAGAGAAAAAGGAGAGAATTGCATCTGGCATTGAGATTTGTTTGGTGCAGGGAGGTGGTATTTGCAGGGACGGAGGAAGAAGGTATATTTAAGGACTAGCATAAAAAGCTGGAAGAGCTGATTGTTCAGAGGATTTCAGAACAGACCCCATAGGAAGAAAGACTTTCCAATTTCTGCAAATTTAGTTGGTTGTTATTATTTTTTTGTAGGGTTGAGTGGGTTCAACCAAAAAAGTCTGCTGCTTCCCTCCAGGTAAAAGTATGGAGGCAAATAAGAACTACAGGACAATAACAGATGATTATTAAAGCTGTACCATGTGCTGGGCACTGTCTTAAACTCTTTACTTTGCATTATTTCATTTAGTTTTAATCCTCTCAGCAACCCAGGAGGAAAGTCCTGTTATTACCACTATTTTATAAATGAAGCAAATGAGAGGTGGATAGACTCAAAAACTTGCCCAAAGTCACACAGGGAGCAAGGGGCAGAGCTGGGGCATTTTGAGGTCATGGTGTAATTCTACCATTATGGAAAGGTCCTCAAGGCCCCAGAAGCTAGAGTCCTGACTAAGGTTACCTTTGCCAGTCCTAGAAAGGAGTCCTGGGGCCCCCAGTGAAGATACCTGCTCTGTGTTTTTCTCTGTTCCTCCACAGACCCTCAGACTCAGGTCTGGAAAACAGCCCTGAAAGATAAGTTACACCTCCTCCCCACTCCGTTTTACCATGAGGTCACCGAGGTCCAGAAAGTCAAAAACAACCTGTCCAAGGTCGGAAGTAAGATCAGGACCATCTACTTCCACACTGCCCATCACACCGATTGCACCAATCACAGGATATCTACGTCAAGGCTACTTCTCCTACAGCTGCTTCCCTCATCAAAACAGCCAGTGAGCCTCCCAACGCTGCCAGCTTCTGCTAATTGACTCCTGTTATGCTGAAAAACTGCAAGATTCCTAGAATGCCAATGTAGAAAAAAGCCTTTAACACGTAATCTTATCCATTTACCTCATTTTTCTTTGTCTTTTTGTCATTTTAGGGCTGCACCCGGGGCATATGGAGGTTCCCAGGCTAGGGGTCTAACAGGAGCTGTAGCTGCCGGCCTTCGCCACAGTCACAGCCACGCGGGATCCGAGCCGCATCTGTGACCTACACCACAGCTCACGGCAACGCCGGATCCTTAACCCACTGAGCGAGGGGATCAAACCCACAACTTCACGGTTCCCAGTCGGATTCGTTAACCACTGAGCCGCTACGGGAACTCCATCCATTTCCCTCATTTTAAAGATGGGAAACACTGTCCCAGAGAAGAGAGGTAACTTCATAGAGTCCATGAACCTCAAGGAGCATGCAGGCTTGGAGTACAGAAGAAAATAAATCAGAACCTCTTCTGATATTCATTTTTATGAGAAGGAAATTAAGCTTTGTTACTATATAATATGCAGATTGGCACTGTTTCACTCCATCCGAGGTCAGGAAGTCACTTTTTTTTCTTTTTTCCTTTTTTTTCTTAGCTGCTACCACATTGTGTAGAAGTTCCTGGGCCAGGGATTGAACCCAAGCCACAACAGTAACCCAAGCCGCAGCCGTAATCCGCTAGGCCACCAGAGAACTCCAGAGGTCACAATATCAAAGGTCCAGAAAGAAAGATGGAATTATGAAGCCCAGAGATGTCAAACCACTCCCCCACCCTCCTCGCTTGCCTGGCTTGAGAATATTATAGTGTATTGAAATTTGCATACTCCAGAATGTCACTAAGGTTGTTAATCTATAAAAAAAATAAGACTACTAAATAGAATATTTACACTACTTTGTAATGAGGTAGGAAGTAATCATGAAAATCTTGAGTGTCCTACTGAGATTAGCTGATTAATTTATGGGAAAATATTGAAGAGTTGTTGAAATTAAAGTTAAGCTACTCATTTTTTATTAAAAAAATTTAGAGATTTCCAAATTTGCTTTGAAAAAAAAAAGCAATTCCTGCTATGGAGAGATCATTTTGAAAACTGATGTTGGTAATGTTTTCCCAACTATTTATTCTAACATGGTTTTCTGAATAAAAACTCTACTTCCTAATCTATTTGATAGTCTTACAGATGAAGAATTTCAGTGGTTTTTAGCCCAGCTTTAAAAATAAGCCAACTAATTGACATCTAAGGAGATAAAAATTTACTAGTTAAATTTCTACCAAAACCTTTACATAAAGGGGTGGATAGAATTTTTAAGTGAACATCATGATTTACAAAGTACATCCAAATATACCCTTCCTCTCTTTGGATCAATGCGTCTCTGGGTAGTATCTTTTTTATTTGAATAGTCAGTAAAAATTAAGTATCAAAATAAACTGAACTTGGACAAGAATTCATAAATATCAAAATCTTAAACCAATCTTTTTTAAAAAGCATAGTGAATCATATTCAACCACATTGATCACTCTATAATATATGATGTTTACAGGAGTTCCCGTCGTGGCTTAGCGGTTAACGAACCCAACTAACATCCATGAGGATGCAGGTTCCATCCCTGGCCTTGCTTAGTGGGTCAAGGATCCATCATTGCCGTGAGCTGTGGTGTAGGTTGCAGACGCGGCTTGGATCCCACATTGCTGTGGCTGTGGCGAAGGCCAGCAGCTACAGCTCCGATTAGACCCCTATCCTGGGAACCTCCATATGCCGCAGGTGTGGCCCTGAAAAAGACAAAAAAAAAGATTAAAAAATGCATATATATAATGTTTATATGCCGAATGAATAGTAATACTTAACTAAGAGCAAAATAGATTTTTTGTTCTGAAATGTGTTCCACTCATGCTTTTAAAATTTCTGTTCGCTGTGTGTTTTATAATATATCGAACATCTAAGACATCAGTTTGAATGTCATTCTAAAGTAAATGTAACAATCTTTTGCTGAGAAGGGAAGCGATTTGGAAAGTGTGGCGGCTTCTGGCCTTAAAGCTCATAGCTAGAGGTTTGGACACCAGGGCCCAGAAGCTCTCCTGCCTCCAGTCCTCCTGCCAGAATCAGAGCAACTCAAATCTAGGTGCCAACTTCCTGCCATGGCAGCGAGTAGATAAGAACAACTAAGCCATTTGAGCTCCCTGAAGCCAGAGGAAACCCCGAGGGTCCCCCTCCAGCCCTATTGCAAGCATAACAGGCCACAAGCTATTTGAAAAGCTTCACAGAGTTGGATGTTCTGTGCCAAGCTGGAATCCAGTCATGTTAATCCCCTCATTGAAAATCTTCAAAATGTTCCCCTTGTCCAAAGTTTGCAGACCAAGGACCTTTTTCCCATTTTCCCATTTTCCACTGGGTCTCTTTTATGAAAAACAGAATAAATCTAACCAGAGGAAATTGTTACAAAACTTGGAGGTTCCTCACCCCAGGGGAGATGTAGGTAACCATTAAAATAACTAAGGAGATATATATAATTAATGATATGATATAGAATTATATCCATGATATATCATAAAGCAGAAAAAGCACATATCCGGATATGTACAAAATGTATATGCTGAACAGCTTCCCTGCACACACACACACACACACACACATACACACAGTTCTAGCTATGGTTATCTCTGAGCGCTGGGTTTAGGGGCAATTTTCTTTTTTTTTTTTTTAGTGTTTTTTATATTTTCCATTATAGCTAGTTTACAGTACTCTGTCAATTTTCTACTCTACAGCAAAGTAACCCAGTCACACATACATGTATACATTCTTTTTCTCAAGGTATCCTCCATCATGCTCCATACAAGTGACCAGATATAGATCCCTATACAGCAGCATCTCATTCCTTATCCATTCCAAATCCAATAGTTTGCATCTACTAACCCCAGATTCCCAGTCCCTCCCACTCCCTCTCCCTCCCCCTCGGCAACTACAAGTCTGTTCTTCAAGTCCATGAGTCTCTTTTCTGTGGAAAGGATCATTTGTGTCGTATATTTGATTCTAGATATAAGTGATATTGTATAGTATTTGTCTTTCTCTTTCTGACTTAGTGCGAGAGTCTCTGGTTCCATCCATGTTGCTGCAAATAGGGGCAATTTTCTTACTGCTCATTTGTACTTTTTTTTCCATTACAAACTTGCATCACTTGTGTAAAAAAAAAAAAAATATATATATATATATATATATATATCTTTTTTTACTTGAATTGCTCCAAAGAGACAGCTACCAAGGAGAATTAAAACTACCCCTTACCAAAAGAGGGTGGTTTTGTTTTAAAAGCCTGTTTTAGTACATAGCTCCTTCAACTTTTACTACACAGTGATATTCCCAAAGCACTGTCCAAAATTATCTCTCCTTTGCTCAAAATCTTTTCTAATTCTAACCACTATTTCAGGGAAAAAAATAAGTCCAAAATCATTTGTATGACCTTCAGAACTTTTGTAATTGGGCCTCATCCTACCACCTCAGCTTCACATCTTTCTGCTTCTCACCACCAAACCTATTCTTTAAAAAAAAAAACTTTTTTCTTTTTTTGTCTTTTGAGGGCCACACCCTCAGCATATGGAAGTTCCCAGGCTAGCGGCTGAATTGGAGCTGAAACTCCCAGCCTACGCCACAGCCTCAGGACCACAAGATCTGAGCCACGTCTCCCAACTACACCATGGCTCACGGCAATGCTGGATCCTTAACCCACTAAGTAAGGCCAGGGATCGAACCTGCATCCTCATGGATACTAGCCAGGTTCATTACCACTGAGCCACAACGGGAATTCCCAAGAGATTTCAATTCTTACCAGATGTGGTGAGATAACCTTACTAGTGAGGATTTTCAGGCAGGACCTACAGATTGATGGACCTACAGACCTATAGATGGAGGGCTTGGACTGCCCTCTGGACTAATTCTTTTTTTTTTTTTTTTTTGGCGTTTTAGATCCACAGTCTCAGCATATGGAGGTTCCTAGGCTAGGGACAGAATCGGAGCTGTAGCCACTGGCCTCTGCCACAGCCACAGCCATGAGGGATCTGAGTTGAGTCTGCAACCTACACTACAGCTCACAGCAATGCCAGATCCTTAACACACTGAGCAAGGCCAGGGATGTAACTTGCATCCTCGTGGATATCATTCAGATTCATTTCTGCTGAGCCACGATGGGAACTCCCGGACTCACTCTTAACCTTAATCCTTGGGACTAGCCAGTCTTGTGATTTCTCCAGTTATGGCTCGATCCCTAAGACCAGACTATCTAAAACTGAGTTTAGTAATTAAGCATGGAGGAATATGTGCAAGGAGTACACAGAGGTGAGAGTAGACCCTTTGTAAGTTTATGAGAGACAAATATAAAACCCAAGAGAGTCCAATGGAAAGCCCATAACCAGACCACTAGAATGTAAGCTTCACAAAGTCAGGGACCTTTTCGGTCACACTTATTACTAGATCTCCTGTGCCCATCACGGTGCCTGAGTGTATTAGGTACACAATATATACCTACTGAATAAACAAGTGGGGAAAATGAACAAAAGATATAGTTGTGTGCAGATGTACCTCACACACCCTCAGCTACTGGGAGCACAACTCACCAAGGGCCCTTGATGCTGCAATCCCCCAAGTTTCTTCAGCATTGCTCTGGACCAGTGACTGAGTGTGGGAAACCGTGGCCGCCTCTTCTTGGGATAGCCTTACTGAGCTTGCCTTTGATTTCCCATTGGTCTATGATGCTTTCAACAGCCTTCCTTCCCTCGCTCCTTCCTTGGGGGTCAGATTTGATCTGCAGTCTCTCCTGCTCCCTCCCTGTTTTTTTCCTTCCAGTCCTTTCGCCTCACGAAATCCTTGGATATTTAATCCCATCTTGGCTTTTGCTTCTTGGGAGACCCATGTGAAAGAGGTAGGGTACCACCAACTGAGCCAGATACCATGAGCATCTCTTGCTCCTGTGGGGTTATCTACTTATGCACTTCCTCCAAAGGAGCAATCAAAAGCAAACTTGAATCCAAAGGAGAGGACAAATAACTGCTTCTAAACAGAAAGGGAAATTAAGAGGGAGAAGTTGGAAGAACATTCTGAAAAAAATCTTCCTTCAATTTCCTCCTATTTCTTACAGTACTGAAGCTACTTTATATCCCTGGTTTAAAACCCCAGTAAATTCAATTCTAAATGTCTTAAAAATTTGTTCCTGTGTCGCTTAATTTCCATAACTCAAAGTGTTTGAACAGGAAGCACTTTCTCATCTAGTCCCCTGAATTGCAATTTGTAGATAAAGGAATCAGTGATTGTGGATTATAAAATATTTGTGCTGTACTTTAACATATGCAAATCTCTTATGCATCTTTGATCAAAATTTATACTCCCACAACCATGTAAATTAAGTGGAGCAAGGAATATTATCCCCATTCCACAAGTGAGGACCCTGACTCACTTTAAGAATGCAAAGTAATCTCTTAGTAATTTGCAGAATACCCAGACCTAGGTCTTTTGCCTAGGAGCACAAGGCTCGTTCTATGTAGCTAGTCCATGGAGCAGGACTTTTTTTCCTTCCCAGCTAACACTCTGCTTTCTTCTGATAATAGAATCTTTCCTCCATTTTCAGATGTGTTAATTATAGGATGAATTCTATCACGACTCCAGAGGTGAACATGTGACCCAAGATAGCCCACTCATAACAGTGAACCCCCATAAATAAGCACATAATGCAAGCATGGCCACTGAGAGCCACCTAAAATCCATACTGAATTCACTGGGGAAAAGGTAATTTCACCTGGGTTGCTAAACTAGCAGACTGTAAATCATATCACCATCGCATGGACAATCCCTGCCTATATGACTCATTACAGTAAAAATCAGGGCTGAGAGGTAGGAAAACATGAATTCCCAGTGATTTCATCTGAGCACCTGGATCCAGCTATGCCTGAAGGTATGGATTCTAGACTTTAAGTTGTGAAAGCCAATAAATGCCCTTTTTAATTTTTTTTTTGTCTTTTTGCCTTATCTAGGGCCGCACCCGCGGCATATGGAGGTTCCCAGGCTAGGGGTCTAACGCGAGCTGTAGCTGCCGGCCTTCGCCACAGTCACAGCAACGCAGGATCCGAGCCGCGTCTGCAACCTACACCACAGCTCACGGCAATGCCAGATCCTTAACCCACTGAGCAAGGCCAGGGATCGAACCCGCAACCTCATGGTTCCTAGTGGGATTCGTTAACCACTGAGCCATGACGGGAACTCCTAATTTTTATTTTTTATTGACATAGAATTGGTTTACAGTGTTTCAGGTATACAACAAAATAATTCATTTATACATAATTTTTTCAGATTCTTCTCCATCATAGTTTATTATAAGATATTGAATATAATACGCTGAGGAACAAAGTAGCAGTAAATGCCCTTTTAAAGATTAGATAGCTTGAGGGAGTTCCGTGGTGGCGTCATGAATCATTGTTAGAATAAAAACTTTCTTGGAGTTTCCGTCGTGGCGCGGCATAAACGAATCCGACTAGGAGCCATGAGTTGCAGGTTCGATCCCTGGCCTTGCTCAGTGGGTTAAGGATCCGGCATTACCATGAGCTGTGGTGCAGGTCGCAGAGGCAGCTCTAATATGGTGTTGCTGTGGCATAGGCCAGCAGTTATAGCTCCAATTCTACCCCTAGCCTGGGAACCTCAGTATGCCACAGGTGCTGCCCTAAAAAAGCAAAAACAAAAACAAAAAGCAAAATAACCTTTCTCTTGGCAGCATTGTTTTTTCTTGAGCCAACTGTTTAGTCTTCACAAGGTTATACATTTTTTATGCCAAGGATTTCCAGTAGTGAAATTTATGACAAAGCAAATGCCACAGAGGGTAGCCACAACATGCCCTGTGTACAAGAAATTTGTAATTCATTCATCTTTAGACCAGAGGTGGTTTGATCTCTCTCTCTCAAAAAAAAAAAGAAGTCCCGCCTCAAATCAGCAACACTGAAAACATTGGCTTTTCTCAGTCCTTACTCTCTGGTCACAAAGCATTCATAATATTCTCTCTTCTTGAGATTCCTATTTCACTTTTCAGCCACTTCATATGTTTTCTCATCTGGTCGTGCTAACAGAGAGCCTGTATTTGTTGCCTAACTCCTGTTGGTGTCTGTTTCATCTCTCTTCTTCTGGAGTGGGATTAAATTAGGGTTCACACATCTCTCTAACCCAGCAATGGTTTCAGAAACAAGGCCTTCTAATTCTTTGCTTCAGTCCTGGTTCTCCAGTGATAATAGTTGGAAAGCATGAATGAATCTACCTAAATCCCCAGGAATACTAGCGACACTGTTCAACTGATTTCTCAAAACTGAAAGAAACCCAGAGGTTCTGCCCCGATTTCCCACAATTCAAGATGTCAGTGCTACCCAGGACCCTTCCTTTCACCTGCCCAGGGCACCGACTAGATCTGATTATAAAAGGACTAGGAAGGGAGCGGGAGGGACTGGGAGGAACTGGGAGTCTGGGGTTAATAGATGCAAACTATTGCATTTAGAGTAGATAAGCAATGAGATCCTGCTGTATAGCTCAGGGAACTATATCTAGTCACTTGTGATGGAACGTGATGGAGGATAATGTGAGAAAAAGAATGTATATAAATGTATAACCGGGGCACTTTGTCATACAGCAGAAATTGACGGAACACTGTAAATCAAGTATAATAGAAAAAATAAAATCTTTTAAAAATTTTTTAAAAAAAAAAAGGACTGGGAGGCAGGAGAGCAGATAGTGTGGCCCTGGAAACAGGCACTTCAGAATCACCCAGGATGTTGTGAAAAGCAAAGATCACCTTACAGTTTGAGAATCAAGGGAAAATGTAACCAAAGGTCTGGAAGGGAAAACACAGGGAGAATACTGTGGGAGAATGAAACTTGCCCAAAATAGATCTTTGGCATGTGGACAATTTCAACTTGTAAACAATCAAGGCTCTGAAGACTCAGGAAGAACCTTAGACCTTTCCTCGACACCTAAAAGAATATAAAGAGAGGGGGAGTTCTCATTGTGGCACAGCAGAAATTAATCCACCAGCTAGTATCCATGAGGACGTGGGTTCAATCCCTGGCCTCACTCAGTGGGTAGGGGATCCGGCATTGCCATGAGCTGTGGTGTGGGTCGCAGGCACAGCTCTGATCTGGCCTTGCTGTGGCTGTGCCCTAGGCCGGCAGTTGCAGCCCTGATTCAACCCATAGGCTGGGAACTTCCATATGCCACGGGCCCAGCCCCATAAAGCAAAAAAATATAAAAATTAAAAAATAAAAGGATGTAAATAGAGGGTCTATTGCAGGAAGGAAGCTACCACCACAGACGAACTAAATGTGTAGACAAAGAAGAACCTAGCAAAGGTTGTTTGTTAACACCCCTCTCTGTATCCCACAGTCTCCACATGGCCCAGCAAACACTGGTATAGCAAACATTTGCTTTTCCATCCCCCTATAAACTGCTTTCCTCTCAAACAACTACCCCAACATCCTCCTTCAGGTTTTTGCTGAAGAGCTTCAGCCATCTGCGTGAATTACTGTTTTCCCAGGGCTCTCCCACATATACATGGTATCAAACTCTCATTTAATTTTCCCCTGTGAATCTGTCTCATGTCAGTTAAACTCTTAGACCAGCCGGAAGAACACAGAAGGATGGAGGAAGATGCCTTTCTCACCAACATGACTAAGAGAAAAGCAGAGAGAAGGGCAGGCAGGAGCCATCCCAGAGGGTAGAGTAACACAAAAGCTGGACCCTCATCTCTGTTCCCCTATGCAAATTTCCCACCTCCTGTGCTTTTTTTTAGAACACATTGCACGTTGTACAACACTCATGAGTATATTGTCCCCTAACGTGTCTTCACCAAAGACAGCTGAAGCTCTGTGCCAGTGTTTGCAGAAAATAAATAAGGGTGCACCACAGCTGCAGAGGAGGGGCTGTGGATTCTTGACAAAATGAAAGCATGAAAATAATAAAAAGGAAATAATATAGACCAAGAATCACCGTCTTGAGCATACAGGCACTTTGGGAACAGCAGCCAAGCTGAACCTCATAAATATACATATGACTCCAAAGAGAGGAAATAAAAGAAAATAAAAAAGCAACAAGCTTTACGAAAAAGGATAGAGACACATAGTAAAGGAAAAAGAAAAAATGTTCAGCTTACTTGTAAGAAATAGATCTGTACTTTGGGGTCTGGAGTGGGAACAACAGCTGTGGCTGAGAACTTGGAGTCATGAGCAGATTTAATTTTGGAGGCCTTCTGTGAACAGCTTCCCTCTAAACCCCGCAAAGACAAGGACTACATCTCCTGCAGCCTTGCTCCTCTCAATGCCTGGTGCAAGAGTGGTTAGCTTGAGGACTGTATTAAGGTTCTGCAGAGAAAAAAACTAATAAAAGGTAGACAGATTAGATAGATAGATAGATAGATAGATAGATAGATAGATAGGTACTTATTGCAAGTAATTGATTCACATGATTTTAGAGGTTGAAAAGCCCCAAGATCTGCAGGGCAAGATTGTTGATCTCACCCAGAAATACCCTCAAACATCTTCAAAGACACACCCAGAATGTCTGACCAAATACCATGGCCCAGTCAAGTTGACACATACAATGCGCCATCATCAGGACCCCTCTCCCAATCTGTGGCAAATGCACTCACAGTGCAAACTGCAGCTACAGCTACAGGCCCCAGGATTTCACTTTAGAATATTAGCATCACCAGCTCCTGCCCAGGAGGAGCTGGGTTTTTTGTAGTAATACATCATGAAAGTTAAGGAGATCCAAACATCACACTTTTGTAAATCACCCCTCAATTTAAAAAAAAAAAAAAAAAAAAAAGCGTAAAGAGGGCTGCTGCTACAATGGCTACAGTGAGACCTTGTATTTCTACAACTGTTAGAACAACTGCAGGCCCTGGACGGATGCTTCGCTGGAAAGTCTAGAGCCCCAAGCTAAGGAGCAACCCTCCCCTGGTGAGGGTTGGGGGATAGACCCCTCCAGACCACCCCCAGGTTTGATCATTCACTAGAATGACTTACAGGACCCAGCATACAGTTGTACTCACAGCTAGAATTTATTACAGTGAATTTTTTTTCTTTTTTTTCTCTCTTTTTTTTTTTTTTTTGCTTTTTAGGGCCACACTGGCAGCATATGGAAGGCAAGGGGTCGAATCAGAGCTGCAGCCACTGGCCAACGCCACAGCCACAGCAACACCAGATCTGAGCCATGTCTGGGACCTGCACCATAGCTCGTGGCAACGCCAGATCCCCAACCCACTGAGAGAGGCCAGGGATCGAGCCCACATCCTCATAAATACTAGTCGGATTCGTTTCCACTGCACCACAATGGGAACTCCATGTTACAGTGAATTTTATTCCAAGATACAAAGCAACAGGAGTGAAGGGAAAACACACATGGGTTGAAGTCCAAAAGAAACTAGGAACAAGTTTCCCAGAGTCCTCTCCCAGGAGAGTCACATAGGATATGCTTAACTCCCCACCCCCATCTCGTATCAAATTGTGACAACAAGCCTAACACGTTGTCTACCAGGGAAGCTCAATAGACTCAGCACCCCAAGCTTTTTACTGGGGCCTATTCATACTGATTCACTCTGCTGCCACATACCAAAATTTTAGACTTCTAGGGGAAAACAGGTGCAGGGGAGGAAGAAATGGTTCGCTCTCCTTCTTAGTTCTTCTGGCTGTCCTAAAAATTAAATTGTCATCCAACAGATAAAGAGAAGAAAATCCAACACAAGTTTGATAACATGTGTACACGGTAGAGATCCAGAAAAACTAAGCAACCACTGACATGGCCAAAGTCCAAACCTTAAATACCATCACCAAAAATTCCCATTGTGGTGCAGCTGAAGCAAACCCAACTAATATCCATGAGGACTCGCGTTCAATCCCTGGCCTCACTCAGTGGGTCAAGGATCTGGTGTTGCCATGAGCTGTGGTGTAAGTCCCAGACGCGGCTCAGATCCCTCATTGCTATAGCTGTGGCGTAGGCTGGCAGTAGGAGCTCTGATTCCACCCCTAGCCTGGGAACTTCTGTATGCTGAGGGTGCGGCCCTAAGAAGAAAAAAAAATAATACCCTCATCAGTTAAAGACAAAAGAGGTTGTTACAGGGTAGTGATTTGGGACTTTAAAGGTGGAAGAAGGCAATTCACCTAGAGATGGAAAGCCAACATCTGGGAGATAAACGTTTGCTGGCCATGCAGAGTCAACAGCACACAGAGAAAACTCTGATATCTAGACCCTGCTGAGTTTCCCCCAGCACGTCTAGCCCATATTCTTGGCAGACAGCTCTATTCTGGGAATAGGAACTCCATCTAGATTCTTATAGGCACTTTGGGGAAAAGTCAAAGTTTCTTCCTGAGTCTTTTGGGCCTTGATTGTTTTCAGCTTGACATAACCTTAAAGCCAAAGAAATATTTGGGGTGGCAGGTCTTGTTCCCCTACCCAAGGATGCAGCATAAACCTTGCCATTTGTACAAAGAGTTTAGGCAGAATGAGGTGTGGAACCCAAGCCACAGCGTGTTAGCTCAAACACAGAACCTGAAGATGACGTTCACGTCTGGCCTGGCTCTCGTCTGATAAAGAAGTAACCTGCCCTAGACAGCTCTCCTTTCCTTGGTAAAGGGATGGCTTACTCAAGCAGGCCCTTATCCAGAAAGAGGAGAATTTCAGACCCCTGGCTCATCAGTAAAACCACCCTTTCCCCCACTCTCCGGCTATAAAAAGAAGCAGCCACCTTCCATGATGGCCGGCTCTCCCTGACCATCAGGAAGACGTCCTGCTGCGCTGGCAGCATTTCTTATCTCAGTAAACTCATCTCTCTTCCCACTTTGCTCTGTGTCCGGAAATCCTTTTCCCACCCGCATCAGGACCACAACAAGAGGGAATCCGTTAGGGAATGGCAGGAACCTCCCATGATCCTGGTTCTCAGACACCAGCCAAGGGTCCATCTCATCACCAGGCCTCTCTGAGCAAAGCATTCCCAAGCCTGATATTTATTTAATCTTTTTCTGCACAAATAGCAAAGACTTCCCCCACCCAGTTGAGGAAGAATAATAATTCAGGTAGTTAGTGTAGGAACATGGGCTTGGATATATTCTTTGATATGGTCATTGATTAACATCCGTGACTTAAGCATTCCAGGGAGTAACATCCCCACAAGCCTTGTTTGCTGTAGGAAGTATATCTGTTTTACGCCCAGGTGGATGTTAATCTCTAACCCACTCAACTGATGGAAAAAGAATGTAAAGAATGGCAACTCTAAGTCCAAGGGAAAGAAGAGCAAAAGGACCATAAAACCTATGGAGTAAACCCTATACGGGATGAGGCCCAACATACATAAACTGGGCAAGGCCAATGGGAAAAAGAACTGATATCTGGGCCCCACATTGGTACCCCTGTCTTTAAGAGTTAAAAACTCCCATAAAACAATAGAAAGGGGGACCCTTCTTCCCCCTCCTAGTGTCTATGCTGGGAGCTATTTGCTTTCCTGTAATAAAGTCTTTTGCTTGCTTGCTGCCTGTGTGAGTGTGTTTGCGAAGTTCATTCTTTGGCGCCATGAACAAGAACACGGATTCCGATAACATCTTTCCAGTAGCACAGCCACTGGGTGTATGATGGAAATTATGATGGAGGAAAGGCAGACCCTTCAAAAAGGATGTAGAAAAAAATGAAACACAGAAACAGAAGTTTGAACCAAGCACTAGACTTCCTTCTGCCACAATGTAAGGAGCTGAGAGATACGGTGTCACCAGCGTAGAAGTCTGCGGAGGGGCAGATTGTGGCCAGCCTCTTCAGTGGTCACGTAAGGAAGGCGACAGACCTTGCCCAATCTCAGAGGATGTGGCTGCTTAGCCAGAACACATGGACAGAGATCACAAGGTCTTCAATGAGCCACTCAGTACATCCAGAGGTCCTTCCACAACTACCGATGTGCTCCAGCAGAAATGCAAAGTCCCAAAAGCACACATGGACCACCTGCTGCGGGTTGAGTAGAAGGAGCCTCCCAGAGCGGGGAAAGGAGATAGACAAGGATGGTAGGTTTATAACAGGGATAAGGGACACAACTACCAAACAAACACTTGCAGGGTTTTTTTTAGCCATGCCCACAGCACGCAGAAGTTCCCAGGCCAGGGTTCAAATGCAAGCCACGCAGGAACATGAGTCACAGCAGTGTCTTAACCACCAGCCACCCAGGAACTCCCAAACACTTGCAACTGAATGAACTGATGTTTAGGATGTGACTTTTTGTTTGTTTGGTTGTTGTTGTTTTTTTTTTTTTTTTTTTTTTTTTTGCTTTTTAGGGCTGCACCAGAGGCATATGGCAGTTCCCAGGACAGGGATGGAATCGGAGCTGTACCCACGGGCCTATGCCACAGCTACAGCAACCCCAGACCCAAGCCACGTCTGCGACCTACACCACAGCTCGCGGCAATCCCGGATCCTTAACCCACTGAGCAAGAACACTAGTTGGATTTGTTTCCACTGAGTCACAGTGGGAACTCCTAGGATGTGACTTTTGAATTACTCATTACACACAAGTCCTAATGATGCCAAATAGAGTAGAATTTGCTATTACTGGAGTTGTTGTGGTTGCACTAAAATATTCTTTTTGGTCATTCAGAAAATAAAATTGAAAACTCACCTGTAATTCAGGTGCATTTGCAGAAATATTTTTGCTTTGTTTGGTCATCAGGTTAGAAACACAAATATGTATCACATGTTAGCAGAAAACTGCCCTTACGTCAACAAGATATTAGGGCACTGACATAGACTGTGGGCAGGGATCAGGGGGTGAGTTATCTCTGATGGTATGCAACTGCTCTAGCTTTAGCATTAGGGGTGTGTGTATTTAAAAGGTGACTGTTTTTATTTTTAAAAGTGATTGACTGAAAATTCTTGGCACCCTCTTGGGAGAATAACCTCAAGGACAAAGAGAAAATCTAAATGCAAAAAAGCCTTGGATGGCGCTGATAGCACTCAGCCTCAGACTAAAGAGCTTTGCTATGCTTCCGCCCCAGCAGCCTTTGCATTCTAGCTGAAAGGATGTTCCCTTTAAACATGTAAATATCTTTTATAATCAGAAAAATGCTTCAGATACAAACCCCAGGGGAAGATTGAAAAGTAAGATGGGCCCATCTGTTAGCTTGATAGCAAAGTCTTGGAGCCTGAGAGGGTGTAAATAACTTCTGAAGAGCTTCTTATTCCTTGTCTCTGATTCTATTATACTGATAGTCATCTATTAGCAATTTGTTTTTGAAAAGACTAGGAAGTTGAATGTCTGAAGTCAAGGGGAGCCACCATCTTTGTTAGGTCAGACAGGGTCTAGGGAAATGCCAAGAGAAGAAATTTCTGCCTGGATCTATGAATGAACAATAAAGGAGTCTGTCCAGAGATGTAATCATCCATAAAGAGGGCTGTGTCCCACACCCATGGGAAGGATGCTCTCAAGGCCTCATCATTGCGAGTGCCTTGAGTCTTCCTCCATCTTCCTTATCACTAAAAAGTGGTAGAAATAGCTGTATTTGGTTTTTACCTTTGGGAAGAAATCTTGTTATGTTAAAATGCACTTGACGATTCTATCTACCATTATTCTGAGTGTAAAGACACAAAACACGGAGGACGGAAACTAGATTGTGTTCCTGCTGAAAAGCAGTGGGTGGGTGCGGAGATGCTGATCAAGTTATCTTCATCTTTCAACAAGGCTGGGGGATGACAGTTTTTTCCATCATCCTCTTAGTTCCCAAACCGTATTAGACATCTTCCTGGCTGTCTGTAATGTCTCCCCCGCACCAGATTTCTGACTTGCGCTGGAGACAAAATGAAGAAAGCCTAGCATACTCTCACATTCTAGACTGATTGTGTCCAGAAATTTATCAGATTTCTTGTGAAAAAAACTTCCAGGGTCAGAGTTGGGATGTACTATGGGATGCGGAGTGATTATCCAAATGGATTTCCCCAATACCCCATTGTTCTTTAGAGGTGCTCCCAAGGAGGTGAAAGGAAAAGCAGAATGGTAGATCTGCCCATCACCCATACATTAACCAGTCACTCCGCCCTTATCGGAATGCATATGCATGCATATGTATGTTTCTGTACATGTATATGTGTGTATATATGTACCGCTCATATGACTGATTTGAAAAAAAAAAAAGACTCTTCTGCAAAAAATAATCTAAAAGTTCATAAACTATTTACAGAGACAACAAAGCAGGGGACTAGGAATCAAAAGATTAATTTCCTATGCAGCCTTTGGAATGGATAAACAATGAGATCCTGCTGTATAGCACTGGGAACTGTATCTAGTCACTTAGGATGGAGCATGATAATGTGAGAAAAAAGAATGTATACATGTATGTGTAACTGGGTCACCTTGCTATAGAGTAGAAAACTGACAGAACACTGTAAACCAGCTATAATGGAAAAAAATCATTATAAAATAAAATAATTTCCTATGTGGTCTCAGGGAAGTAACTTCACCTCTCTAAACCCTTCTACCCTGATCAGCTAAATAAAAGGGGTAGCCTTTCTGATGTCCAAAGTTCCCTCTAGCTCTGGAAGTTTATGATGCTTTGATGGAGGAGGGAGCAGTCAGAGGGAAGGAGTCAAACTGTCATGAGTGTAGAGAGCTTTCCCCAGAAATCAGAGCAGCCATCAACACCTTCAGAAAAAAATGAATTGCCTCTTCCTATAGTATATCAAATGTAATACTTGGCAAAGTGCCACTCTAAGCCATGTGTGAGTCGCCAGACACTTTGTGAGACAGCTGGTGGGCTAGAGGAAACAGCAGTCCAAGCCTTGCATGAAATGTAGTGGCTTTTCCTCCCTGGAGATGCCACTGCACTTCTGTGCCCTTCCTCACATTGCTGTGCCAACACTAGCGCACCCATGAGCAAGCAAATTCTGCGTCACCCTGGAACATTCAGAGGGACAACGAACTGACACAGGAGATTGATGGGAAGCCAATCTAGGCAGCCAAGCCTCTAGAAAGGGTCAGCCTATCAGTAAATCATGAATGGGGCCAAAGTATCTTCAGCCTATTTAGCCACACTTTCTGGAAACTTCTCCTCTTCAAGCACAAGGCATTAATCTGACATTGTGTGATCTATGCTAGATGCCAAGTTTACAGAGATGAGTAAATCATGACCCCCACTTTGAGGAACCCCTGGCCTATAGGTACTTAGGTACAGTGCTGAAAACTTTGATAGGCAAGAGCAGAGATGCCTTGGGCATCACTCTCTACTCAGTGTCTAGGGAAAAACATGATACTCAGTGTTCCCATTGCGGCTCAGTGGTTAACAAATCCGACTAGGAACCATGAGGTTGCGGGTTCGATCCCTGGCCTTGCTCAGTGGGTTAAGGATCTGGCGTTGCCGTGAGCTGTGGTATAGGTTGCAGACGCGGCTCGGATCCTGCGTTGCTGTGACTGTGGTGAAAGCCGGCAGCTACAGCTCCTGTTAGACCCCTAGCCTGGGAACCTCCATATGCTGTGGGTGCAGCTCTAGATAAGGCAAAAATACAAAAAAAAAAAAAAATGATACTCAATAAATAGTAGGTACTCAAGAAAAGTTTGTGGAAAGAATAAATGAACCGAAGAGAACATAATAGAGAGAGTTATTCCTTTTGACTGGTTGTAGATGGTAGAAAAAGCAACTGGAACTATACTACTTATCCACTGGAAGACTCTAATAAAGTATGAAATGCCTGATGAGATTCGTTGCTGTTCTAAGTAGATATTCATCTTTTCAGGAGGCAAGCAGAAAACTGTAAAACTACAGACACAACTGGGTAAATTTCTGAGGGTTGTTTTGTTGAGTTTTCAGTGTAGTAAGGGGAACACTGAAACGTTTAGCCCAGGTTCTAATATTAACACCACGGATCTGCCCGTTTTTGCATTGCCCTCAACCTGCCTGCCAAGAATATACACCCAAGGTAATAAATGACTTTTTTAATTGCTTTTTCAGGGCTACACCAGCAGCATATGGAAGCTCCCAGGCTAGGGGTCTAATTTGAGCTATAGCTGCTGGCCTACACCACAGCTATAGCAACGTGGGATCCGAGGCATGTCTGTAACCGCCACCACAGCTCAGGGCAACGCCAGATCCTTAACCCACTGAGTGCGGGCAGGGATCAAACCCGCAACCGCATAATTCCTAGTTGGATCAGTTTCCACTGCGCCACAACAGGAACTCCTGATTTAGAATTTAATGCCCCAAAATACTCATTTATTGAGAAGTGCCAAAACACCAGAACTTCAAAAATGATTAATCAACTTCAATTTACTCAAACCTTCCTCTCCAAGTAAAACTAATGGTGTTGAGTTTAGGATTGCCAGGTAAAATACTGCATATTCAAACTTCAAATGAACAGTGAATACACTTTTGTTCAAGTTATGTCCTAAATATTGCACAGGACATACATAAGCTCACAGAACAACTAAGTCTGTCAACCCTAGTTGAAGACAGAATAATTAAACACAGTGGAGAATTATGTCTTTAATAAAAGTTACCATTAATTCGAAAGCTCAGGTGTTAATTGTTCTACACTTTCCCATATAGTCCCATATCCGTGGAATTTCATTAGTCCTGCAAACATATTCCTCCCTTGGGATTTTCTTGTGGAAATGCTTCACCAAAATGTACAAGATCCAAATTGAAGATTCTAAAGGAAAATGCTCAGAAGAGTTTGGCTGATGAAAACCACCTATTTCACAGAGCCCACGGCCTGGCTCGTGGTGGTAAATGTGGATCCCATCAAGGTGTCTACAGACACCCCGAGGTCCCTGTAAGTACTCATCGGGCTACAAGCCCCCACAAGCCATGCTTCTATAATATGGTCCTGCCCCCTAAGTCACAGAGGCTTGGCCCTTTTCTTTTGGAAATCTGGAAATGAGATTGAGATTCTATCTAATTCAGCCTAAGCTAGTCTCTTGAAGAGAAGGGATACAAATTTAGGAGCTGTATCATGGCTATATACTGGCATCCCTGTGGCCCAAGAAGAGAGGAAACTGGCCTTTAGGGTTAATTTTAAAATAGGCAAAAGCATAGGTCAGTCTCCCAAGGCAACAGAAATAAAACCAAAAATAAACAAATGGGAAGTAATCAGACTTACAAGCTTTTGCACAGCAAATGAAACCACAAAAAAAAAAGTAAAGAGAACTTATGGAATGGGAGAAAATAATTGTCAATGATGGGCATAATCTCCAAAATATACAAACTCATACAACTCAACAGCAAAAAGAAACAAACAAACAAAAAAAACCCAATCGAAAAATGGGCAGAAGATCTAAATAGAGATTTCTCCAAAGCAGATGTATGGGTGGCCAGTAGGCACACAAAAAGATGTTCAACTTCGCTAATTATTAAAGAAATGCAAATCAAAACTGCAAATCAAAACCTCACATTGCCAGAATGCCCATCATTTAGAAGTCTACAGATAAATGCTGGAGAGGATGTGGAGAAAAGGGAACCCTCCTACACTGTTGGTGGGAATGTAACTTGGTGTAGCCATTATGGAAAAGTGTATGGAGGTTCCTCAGAAAACTGAATAGAGAACTAATATATCCACTCAGAACTGTATGTTCATTGTGTGCTATTCAAAATAGTGAAGATATGGAAGCAACCTATATGTCCATTGGTAGATGACTGGATTAAGAAGATGTGGTACCTGTATACAGTGGAATACTACTCGACCATAAAAAAGATCAAAAGAATGCCATTTGCATCGGTATGAATGCAAGTAGAGATTCTCACCTATAAAACTGAAACAGACTCACAGACATAGAGAAAAGACTTGTGGTTGCCAAGGGGGGAGAGAGTGGGATGGACTGGGAGTTTGGGGTTAGTAGATGCAAACTATTACATTTAGAATGGATAAGTTACTGTATAGCACAGGGAACCATATTCAGTCTCCTGGGATAGACAATGATGGAAAACAATTTTTAAGAAAGAATGTGTATATATATGTAGCAGAAATTGGCACATTGTAAATCAAATATATTTAATAAAAAAATTTAAATAAAATATTAGACAAAAGTAGACATTCAAAGGGAAAAAAAAGTCCAGAAACCAAAGTCTCATCACCTTCATTCTAGACCCTTCCTAGAGTCCAGCTGCATCTCTGCCTGTGATTCCCATGAAAACAACCTACAGCCTTCCAATAAGTTCCCCCATTTTATTTGATCTAATTCAAGTCTATTTCTATCATGGATAGAGTTCTAGTTAATACTTGCAGTGAATTCATTTTTTTAAACGTTCTCTTTTCCCAAGGGATTTCAGGCACATGTGAATAAAGAATGGCTGGTCAGATGGATAGAAGATGGACAGGCTGACTTCTTCCTAAGAAGGCAGTCCGTCAGGGCAAAGCAGCTAAACCACCCATCCTTTTCCCCTAATTCAGCTCTTCATTTCAAAATAAATTAATTGAGCACCTATTCAGTTTCCAGGTCTATTTTAAATGCCGGGATACAACAGTCAGTAGATGATCAAAGATCTGCTTGCCTTGAGCTCTATGTTTACACACATTCTCAAACACACATTATGCACACCTGCACACGTGCATAAACACGTGTGTGCACACAGATGTGCACATGCACACACATTGTAGCAGTCATTCAGACCCAGACAGTGTTGGGAAAAAGAGAACCAAGTTCAAACACAAGGTAAGACTCCAAGGAAGAAACTGAAAAAGTTGATCACTGAATATATGAAATGAAGAAACACAAATGAAAGTATTGTTTTCACGTATTTTGTCCAGTATGGAGAATGGAGTTGCCACTTTGTTTAAAAAAAGCGACTAGAAATCAGAAAACAATGAAAATAATTCTCTGTTATGCTCCACGTACAGCACAACTCTTTCTATCATTATCTCCAAATTATCAGCCTTTCTCCATCTTCCAACAAAACCGTGTAATCCCCAGATTTCAAAAAGGTAACTCAGAAATGACCTCCTCATATCTAATCAGAAAATCAGAAAGAAAGAAAATATTCATAGGAATAAAAACTGATAGAATCGACTATTTAAAAAGAAAAATAAACGGACTTCATAGGAAATGATAAATATCTCAGTATAAGCATCCCAAAAGAAAACTGGAGCACATGTGGACAAGAAAATGTAAAAGAAGGAGTTCCTGTCGTGGTGCAGTGGAAACGAATCTGACTAGGAACCATAAGGTTCCTGGTTTGATCCCTGGCCCTGCTCAGTGGGTTAATGATCCAGTGTTGCCATGAGCTGTGGTACAGGTCACAGACGAGTCTCGGATCATGCATTGCTGTGACTGTGGTCAGCAGCTGTAGGTCCAATCCGACCCCTAGCCCAGGTACTTCCATATTCCATGGGTGCAGCCCTTAAAAAAAAAAAAGCCCTCTAATAACAAAAAAATACATAAATAAGAGTAAGAAACTCACTTTTCACCTATCAGATAGGCAAAATTATAAAAGAACAACAATGGAGCATTAATGACATAGTGAGAAACATACTATGATAGAAATGAGGATTCCTTTTTTTTTCCTTACCACAACAGTGACATGTGGAAATTCCCTGGCCAGGAATCAAACCTGAGCCACGGCAATGAAAATGCCAGGTCCTTAACACCCTGAACCACCAGGGAACTCCCAGAGTGAGAGTTCTTAACACTTCATAGACAGCACTTTGTCCATACATATCAAAACAATAAACTTGTTTACCCTGTGACCCAGCAATTCCACCTCTCAGAATTATTCCTCAGAAAATAGGATGACAGTGGCATATAGTAATAATGACAATATATTCACTAAGGTACGTTTACATCAGAACAAAATGCAACTTTTCAACAACATATTAACTTAGAGATTGATGAAATAGATAATGTATCTATCTGTACAATAAAATACTACCCAAATAGTACCTATGATAATATAGATCTTGTTACATTTTTTGGCATGGAAGGTATGTCTACAATCTACTGTAGGAAACAAAGGAGCTGCATTGCAATGCCATTTTTCTCATTTTTGAGGTAGATTACTATTTATATGCATATATGTGATCAGGAGGAAAAAAATCTGTAAGGATATTCATAAAATCAACCACACTTATCTTTGGATGGTTATATTATAACTGTTATTTGCCTTCTTTTTTAAAAATGTATCTTTATTTTCTGATTTTTTTCAAAGAGAAACCTTATCAGAAAAAAGTATATATATAAATATGTATACTAAATGTGTATTTTATATATATATATATATATATATTGCTATTTAGGGTCACACCTGCAGCATATGGAGGTTCCCAGGCTAGGTGTCGAATCAGAGCTGTAACTGCCAGCCTACACCACAGCCACAGCAACACAGGATCTCAGCCATGTCTGCAACCTACATCACAGCTCACAGCAATGCCAGATCCTTAACCCACTGAGCAAGGCCAGGTATTGAACCTGTGTCCTCATGGATGCTAATCAGATTTGTTAACTGCTGAGCCCTGATGGGAACTCCAAAAATAGCTATTAAATATCATTACTACATAAAGAACTCACTGGATAATAATACAGTAATTTTGAGAGAAACAATTGGTCAAAGGATATCAGTGAGTAATTCATAAAAGAAATTTTTGTGTGTGTGTCTTTTTAGGGTCGCACCCATGGCATATGGAGTTTCCCACACTAGGGATCTAATTGGAGCTACAGCTGCCTGCCTACACCACAGCCACAGCAATGCCAGATCCGAGCCGGGTCTGTGACCCTACACCACAGCTCACGGCAACGCCAGATCCTTAACCCACTGAGCGAGGCCAGGGATCAAACCCACAACCTCATGGTTCCTAGCTGGATTTGCTTCCACTGCGCCACAACAGGAACTCTCATAAAAGAAATTTAAATAACATACAAACATATGGAAAAATATTCAGTTTCACAAGTAATCAAAGAGATGAAAATTAAAATGTTTCTAGCTTTCAATATAGCAAAGGTTTTTTTTTAGTTTAGAATACACAGCACAGGAAAGAGGTATTTAAACAAACATGATCAAACACTGTTAATGAACATGTAAAGTGCTATTATACTTTTGTAAAGCAATTTTGCAATATTTTTTAAAAATTTAATTCTTTAAATTTATTCAAACACTTTGATGCAATATTCTACTTTCGGTAGTATCTTAAAATTAATCTAAGTACAAATATATACATTTGGAAAATGTTTACCATCCATCCTTCCACATGCAAAATGTTTACCAAATCATGTTTATTATAAATAAAAACTTTTTTTTGTCTTTTTGCCTTATCTAGGGCCACATCCGTGGCATATGGAGGTTCCCAGGCTAGGGGTCTAACAGGAGCTGTAGCTGCTGACCTTCGCCACAGCCACAGCAACATGGGATCCGAGCCACGTCTGCAACCTACACCACAGCTCACGGCAATGCCGGATCCTTAACCCACTGAGCAAGGCCAGGGATCGAACCCGCAATCCCACGGTTCCTAGTTGGATTCGTTAACCGCTGAGCCACGACGGGAACTCCATAAATAAAAACTTTAAAATAAAATAAGTATCTATACAGATTTAATGCAATCCCTATCAAATTATCCATGACACTATTCACAGAACTGTAACAAATTCTCTTAAGAGTTATATGGAGTCATAAAAGGCCCAGAATTGCCAAAACAATCCCAAGGAAAAAGAACAATGCAGGAGGCATAACTCTCCCAGACTTCAGACAATACTACAGAGCTACAGTAATCAAAAAATGTGGTATTGGCACAAAAATAGACCTAAGAATCAATGGAACAGAATAGAGACCAGAAATAAACCCATAAATCTATGGTCAATAAATCTTTGATGAAAGAGGCAAGAACATACAATGAAGAAAACAGTCTTCTTCAGCAATTGGTGTTGGCAAAGTTGGACAGCTGCATGTAAATCAATGAAAGTAGAACACACCCTCACACCATACACAAAAATAAACTCAAAATGGCTTAAAGACTTAAAAAATAAGCCACAGCACCATAAAACTCCTAGAAGAGAACACAGGCAAAACATTTTCTGCATAAATCATACTAGTGTTTTCTTAGGTCAGTTTCCCAAGGCAATGGAAATAAAAACAAAAATAAACAAATGGAACCTAATCAAACTTACAAGCTTTTGCACAGCAAATGAAAGCATAAACAAAATGAAATGACAACCTACTGAACGGGAGAAAATATTTATAAATGATGCAACCAACAAGAGCTTACTTTCCAAAATATACAAACAGCCCCTACAACTCCAAAAAAACAAAACAAAACAGGAGTTCCCATTGTGGCTCAGCAAGTTGGGAGCCCAGCTGGTAACCATGGGGATGAGGATTCAATCACTGGCTTCCCTCAGTGGGTTAAAGGATCCGGCATTGCCACAAGCTGCAGTGAGGTCAAGGATACAGCTTGGATCTGGCGTTGCTGTGGCTCGACCCCTGGCCTAGGAGCCTCTGTGTGCCACAGAAACAGACCTAAAAAGACAAAAAAAATTGAAAAATGGGTAGAAGGGGAGTTCCCATCTGGCACAGTGGCAATGAATCTGACTCAGAACCATGAGGTTGCAGGTTCGATCCCTGGCCTTGCTCAGTGGGTTAAGGATCCAGCATTGCCCCGAGCTGTGGTGTAGGTCACAGACCCGGCTCAGATCTGGCGTTGTTGTGGCTGTGGCGTAGGCAGGCGGTTATAGCTCAAATTAGACCTCTACTCTGGGAACCTCCATATGCCAAGGGTGCAGGCCTAAAAAGCAAAAAAAAAAAAAAAAAGGGCAGAAGATCTAAATAAATTTTTCTCCAAAGGTGCCAATAGGCACATGAAAAGATGCTCATCATTGCTAATTACTAGAGAAAGGCAAATCAAAACTACAATGAGGTACCATCTCATACCAGTCAGAATGGCCATCATTAAAAAATCTACAAATAACAAATGCTAGAGAGGGTGTGGAGAAAAGGGAACACTCCTACCCTGTTGGTGGGAATATAAGTCAGTATAACCATTATGGA
Source organism: Catagonus wagneri (assembly GCA_004024745.2). Lineage (NCBI taxonomy): Eukaryota > Metazoa > Chordata > Mammalia > Artiodactyla > Tayassuidae > Catagonus > Catagonus wagneri. The sequence continues at coordinate 17,930,799 of PVHT020000165.1, read as the reverse complement.
AGAGTATGGAGTTTCCTCAGAAAACTAAAAATGGATATTTTATTTATGAAGAGTTCAAAATAATGCAAAAACACATTTTTAAAACACATTAAGTTGAATATGTACATTTTATAGAAATTATACATATAGAAATTAATCTAAAGAAAATAAATTTTAAAAATTATGACAAATTAAAAATATCTGTGAGTGGTTAGGTTACTCACACAACTGTAGGTAACTATAGTTACTTTATTCTTCTTAAACTTTATGATACTTTATAAGCATTAGCACTTGACTGTATTATCTAAATGTCAAACAATGAAGATAAACTTGTGTGGCCACAGCATGTGGAAGTTCCCTGACTAGGAATCAAACCCAGGCCACAGCTGTAACCAGAGCCACAGCTATGATAATACCAGGTCATTAACCCGCTGAGCCACCGGAGAACTCTATGAAGGTAAACTCTTTTTTTTTTTTTTTTGGCCTTCTTGCCTTTTTGCCATTTCTAGGGCCGCACTCGCGGCATACGGAGGTTCCCAGGCTAGGGGTCTAACAGGAGCTGTAGCCCCCGGCCTTCACCACAGCCACAGCAACGCGGGATCCGAGCCGAGTCTGCAACCTACACCACAGCTCACGGCAACGCCGGATCCTTAACCCACTTAGCAATGCCAGGGATTGAACCTGCAACCTCATGGTTCCTAGTCAGATTCGTTAACCACTGAGCCACAACGGGAACTCCGGTAAATTCTTTTTATAATTGAATTTTTCCCCTACTTTTTTTCTCTAGACTTGGTAGTTTTTTCTACTCAGCACTTAAAAATTCAGTTTGTCAAATACAGTCACACCCATCTTCTCAAAAAACCTCCTCTATCTCCCCAATGGCTAGGATACTAGGTTCAAATGCCGTGTTGGAATGACTTCCAAAGACTCAATAAGCTGTCCCCAACCATCTGACTTCCCTCACGTCTTTCTCTCCTCCTGATGACACCCACGTGATCATTCCTAGCCTCAAACCTGGGTCCAGACTCTCTCCCCACCCGAATGGCTTCTCACCCATAACCTCTGCCTCTATCTATCATTTCTAGAACTATCACTCCTTGTAAATTTCTAACAAAGTCCTACTCCTGCAGGAAGCTTTCTGTGGTTACTCTAGCTGTCCTTTTCTAATGCAGTCTACACTGCTTATGAATCACTGTAGCCCTTACCTTCTACTGCCCTCTCTAGTTTTTTTTCAGGTGGGCTATGTATTGGCAGAAAGAAATTCCACATACTAACACCACAGAAAATGTCTGGGTATTTTCTAAAACAAACGAGAAATTTAAGCCAAAGCCAAAGTGGTCATGCAGAGAAATAAACCAATGCAGCGTGTCTCAGATGTCCTCCAAACCCCCTTGTGGGGAACCCTCAGTCTCATATGACTTCCTCCACCAAAGCTAGGATCTTCCCTGACCTGAAAAATTTAATTTTAGCTGTATTCAGGCCCCACAACCCCATTCATGTAGAATTTACCCAAATAATCTGTGCACGTAATCATTCCATGCGAGAGAGTATTTCTAGATATCAGGCTTTCCTTGAAACAATCTCAGTATCAGTAAGGCCCCATGTTGCCCCCAGGAGAGGAAAAGTAGATTTGATGCCCAGAAAACATGGCTCTTTCAAGCCCCCCAGTAGCCACTGCCCTTTCCTTGGTTATTGGATTATTTGTAAGTATAGGGATTTACCCCCAGGAGACTGGAAGCGCAGAGGAAGGGGAACCAGTGCTCATTGATCTCTTATCCAAAACATCAGGACTACCATTATATTAAGCACCACCAGTTTGGTTGTTTTCAGTTTTTTTCCTTTTTACAATAGCACCTGTGGCATATGGAAGTTGCCAGGCCAGGGGTCGAATCAGAGCTGCAGGTGAAGCCTCACCACAGCCACACTAGATTGAGCTGCATCTGCAACCTAAACCACAGCTCATGGCAAAGCTGGATCCTTAACCCAGTGATCGAGGCCAGGGATTGAACTCGCATCCTCAGAGGGACAACGTTGTGTCCTCAACCCGCTGAGCCACAACAGGAACTCCTAAGCCCCACCAGTTTTAAGCCCCTTATGGGGGCCAAGAACGTGGTATATATTATCCTAGCCTCCTGACAAGGCTGTGAGGTGGGTATACCACTTCTGCTTTTTCAGATACGGACACAGGGTCTCAAGGTCAATATCTTACCCAAGTTTGTATACCTCCAAAGTAACCTGACCAGACAGACTCTCAGCCTCAAAGCCTGTCATCTTTCCAGTACTCTGCGGGCCTCTCGGTAAATCCTTCATCTCCACACGCAAGTGTTAAAGACCATCTCAGTCAAGAAATCCTTGCATTTGTCTAACCTAGTTCCTTCCTGCTACAGCTTCAGGTCCTCCCTTCCTCTTCTGTTTGTGGAGAAACTGGTCCCCAGACTTGAACTGCTCTTCTGCAAGATTTTAACATCACCCCTTGACCAAACGTTAGGCAGAATCGCTCCCAGTCTCTCCAGGCCTGATTTTGGAGGATATTAATCATTTCCATCCTCTCGACCCAAAACATCTTCTGATTCTCTGCAGCCCTCTGACATATACTCTCCATTCTGAAAGTTTCTTAAAATTGTCCAAGTGTTTTGGAGCGATGGCGGGAGTAGGGGGCAAGGGAGGATGACACCTGGGGCTAGGGAACTGTTCCATCTGTCCAAATAGAATGCCTTGTTTCTGAGGGGAGAGAAATTAGAAGAAAGCTCAGAAGGAAACAACACAGAGAACAAAAATAGAGGAGTTCAAATGAAGATAAATCAAAAAACACGGTATTAAATTTCCCTGAGACCTTCAGTCTTACCAAGAAATGTGCTGGATAAAATAGATTAGGATTTGATTTATCAAAAGCAATACGGTTTTTTCCTTTAATAGAAAAAATTAGGCAAAGGAGTTCCTGCCGTGGCACAGTGGAAATGAACCCGACTAGTATTCATGAGGACACAGGTTTGATCCCTGGCCTTACTCAGTGGGTCAAGAATCGAGAGTTGCTGTGAGCTATGGTGTAGGTCGCAGGTGCAGCTCAGATCCTGAGCTGCTGTGTCTGTGGAACAGGCTAGTGGCTGCAGCTCTGATTCAGCCCCTAGCCTGGGACCTTCCATATGCTTGATGGTGCAATCCAAAAAAAAAAAAAAAAAAATTAGGCAAGATACTTTCTACTCTTCTAGACCACTCACTGTTGGAATTAAGCACCACAAAGCCAGCACTGTTCCTGGGTAGGAGTCAGGTCAAGGCTGAAGGGCCTGCCTGCATTTCCCTGGAGGTAGCAGTTTCCTGCAAGGTGACTCTCATCAGCACAGGAGGCAGAAGGGGTATGGAAAAGAATTCCATGCCGGGAATCAGGAGACCTGGGTTCTAGCCTTGGCTCTTCCACCAACAACTGGATGACTAGCAGGTCTCTTCCCCTCCCTGGACCTCCGTGTCCCCACATTTAACCCACAGAATTCAGACCAGCCAATCTCAAGAATCCTTCTGGATCTCAAACGCCATAACTCTCCGATGATTATCAGCAATTTTCAAAACGGGGTCCACCCAACACTGAACCTACAAGATGCTCCATGAAAAGACAGTTCCTTGGTCCCCTAAGTTTGGGAATGCTGCCTATGTGAACTCCCTCAGATCCTGTGACAACCTAAGGTAAAACCAAAAAACAACAAATGCTTCCTCAACCCAACAGTTCCCAGTCTTCATCCTTTAGGTACCACACAACCCTATGGAATGTATTTTGGGAAACAGGACGTGCAATGTCCTCTGCCTCCTCTTCCCTTCCTACCTCCAGGGTTTTGTCCTCACGTGTGTCCCTCCTGCCCAGTCACTGCAGGATGTAGACAGTGCCCCCAAGTCTGGGAGCTGGATGCTCCGAGCACCCCTGTCCTTATAAGAGCATACAGAGTGGCACGCAGTCGGCCCCAGGATAGCTGTGTTTGCAGACAGAGCCAGAGCTAAAAGGGCAGGATAACGCATTAGCCGTGTGTGGGTGTTTTGGGCACCATCTAAGCTGCAGGTGTTTCCCATCTCTGAGCACCAATCACCGCACGGTCCCTTTCCTCAGGCCTTGGATGCTTCTGGATGAACAGAAAGAGCAGGGAGGACATCCGAAGAATGACTTCTATTGGGGAAAAACTGTCCCTGGGATGGTGCATTAGTCTGTCACAGTTGCCATAACAAGGTACCGCAGATTGGCTGGTTTAAACAAGATAAATACACTCTCTCACCATTCTGGAGGCTGGAAGTCCGAGGTCAGGCTGCCGCAGGGCTGCTTTCTGATGAGAATTCACCTCTGGGCTTGCGCACTGTGGGATTATTCCTGCCTACTAACCTGGCCTCTTCTCTGGGCCCACAGTCCGCGGTTCCTCTTTCTCTTCTTTTAAGAATGCCGTTAGGACCCCACCTTAATGACCTTACTCAACCTTAATTACCTCCTTAAAGGCGCCAACTCCACGTAGTGGGGGAGCGCAGGCAGGAGTGCTTAGGGCTTCAACTTGAGGATTTAAGGGTGAGACACTATTCGGTCCTCAACAGGGGGATTCTTCTGGACTGTTACTCAGAGGGAGAAAGAAAGATGAGTTGGGAGTTTAAGAAACAGAAAGAGAGAAGAAAGCAACAGAAATCGTCCTCCAGGGCTGAATGGATCCAGTGGGCTGTGGGTGCCTCCCACCCCCCATGGGCTGGGAAGTGTTAGGAAATCCAAGGGGATGCCTTGTGACACATCTTGAGAGGCTGCACTGTGTGTGACTCCCAGGGGCCAGCTTAGCATAGAAGATGCAGAGCCACAAGCCTTTGACTTGGACCAGGAAGGTATCAGCCATGAGTGTGTGGACACAGGGTCCGAGGCACCCCCCAGTACATAAGACCTCAGGATCTTTCCTGGGACAAGAATGGGTCCCAGGCATGACTGAAATGGAATTCCCCACCACCCAGGACCATGACATCTTGCAGCAGGCTTAACTTGTCTTAGAGACATAAACAAGCTTTGGTGCACACCTCTGCTTGCAGGCGCTCTCAGCCCTGACACGACATTACTCACTGTGGACTGGGGCAGAATCCATGGGGAGCAGAGCCGGAGGTAAGGCCTCCAAGGGCAGGTCTGGATCTGGGGGAAGAAACTGGGGGATGCCGAGCAAGTGACGTGTATTAATGAGCAGCATAGTTGATGCTAACCCCCTTTGGGACAACCCGGCCTGGGAACTCACCCAGGCTTAGCCGCTCTCTTGCTCTCGGTGGAAGCAGTATTAGTTTCCTGCTGTGAAAAACTACCACTGCCTTGGTGGCTGAAAACAACAGGAATTTGTTCTTTCACAGTTCTGGTGGCCAGAAGTCCATAATCAAGGTGTTGACAGGGTCACCCTTCCCCCATGGCCTCCAGCAGAGAACCTGTTCTTTGCTTCTTCCAGCTTCTGGTGGCTGCAGGCGATCCTTGGCTTGAGGCCACTTCACTCCAGTCACGGCTCCATCTTCACACGACCTTCCCTTCTGTATGTCTGTCTCAAAGCCCCCTCTTCATCCCTCCTATAAAGATACACGTGACTGGAGAGAGAGCCCACTGGATCATTCAGGCTCAACACCCTGTGTTGTCAGAATTTGGCCTCTGCTCCACAGTGTCAAATAGAAACACGGTTTCAGAGTTTTGGGCAAAGGAGAAAAAAATAGCTTTATTTTTTGACAGGCAAAGGAGGGTCACAGCAGCCTGACTTAAAGAATGTGCCCCCCTTTGGGGGAGATTGGGAGGTGGTTTTATAGTTTGGGAGTAGAAAATAGGGCCACAGATAAGGATCAGGGTAGAGGCAAGCTTGCATTGTTTTCAAAGCTGGTGTTCAGTGGTCTGGCAGTTTTCTTTCCAGAATGAAGAATGCTTCATTAGCATTTCCCATTTGTTGGGGGTTTTAGTTCTGCAGAAGAATTGCTATCTGTATTCCCTAAGGAGGGACCAGGACCTGCCCCAGGGCTGCTCTATTGTTTGACTGCTCCTCCCTGGTCACTGCAACCCCTCCCTTCCCTGATTAGCAACTGTTTGAACCTGCCCTTTAGAACTCAGGGATGGTCCAGGAGGTTGAATGAGGCCTACTTCCTAAAAAGGCTTTTGCTTTTATGTGCAGGAGCCCCCCAGGGCCCTGCTCAGGTTTTAGCGCTAAATGGAAACAGCGGAAATATTGTCAAAGGTTTCAGAGGTAGGAAAAGAGGCCAGATTGAGAGAAGGAAAGGAAGAACAAAAGAGGTAGCTTGATTGTGTTGAGGATGCAATTAAACCAGGGAGAAGCACAAGGAATATAACTTTCATTCTCATGGAGGTGGAGGTGCCCGCATCACCTCCACTCAGAGAGGCTTAATTTAATCCCAGTGTTTGCAAAATGTCATTCACAAGTTCCAGAGAGCTGAGGTGGATATCTTGGGAAGGGTCACTGTCAGGCTACTACAGCAGGGTCAAGGCTTTGGGAAGCTTGACCAAGTGTGACGCATCCCTCACCAGCCAGACCCACCACCATAGCTCCTGGGACATGCATGGCCTGGCACAGAGTATGGTAGGCTCTTGAGACCTGCTGAATGAAGAGTTTGTTGGGTAAAAGCCAACGTGATAAGAAGTAAAGGCATGGGTTAGGAGTTCCTGTCGTGGTGCAGCGGAAACGAATCCGACTAGGAACAATGAGGGTGTGGGTTCGATCCCTGGCCTTGCTCAGCGAGTTAAGGATCTGGCGTTGATGTAAGCTGTGATGTAGGTTGCAGACGCGGCTCAGCTGGTATTGCTGTGGCTGTGGTGTAGGTTGGCAGCTATAGCTCCAATTAGACCCCCAGCCTGGGAACCTCCATATGCCACAAGTGCAGCCCTAAAATGACAAAAAGACAAAAAAAAAAAAAAAAAAGTAAAGGCATGGGTTAGGCTCGCCCCAAAGCACTTACCTACTGGACCGGAAAATGGGTGATTTTTATTGACTAGATAAACTTACAGACACTCGAGTTAGGAGTGGGAGGAGGGCCATGCACAGAAAAGCTCGCACATAGAAATTCCAGCCTTTTAAACTGCCAAGTGAGGAGAGTGAAAGAAAATGTACTTTCATGATCATTTCATAAAAGGAAGAACATTTTAACACCGAAAGGGAGGTCATTGCCTCAGAATAAAGGACAGTCCTTGAAATTAAATAAACTTATCCTCATTAAAAATTCACTCACAGTGCCTTTCTTTTTTTATCAGTGTGCCACAGACAAATGAAAATTCCATCACAGACCCATTCCAGTTTGCAAATGGAAGCAACTGCAGAGAAAAGGTGTTAGAAGGGGAAAAACCAGTTCTAAAAATGAAGGAACGAGCATGTGTTGTTCAGAAAGGCCACCCTCCCTACAATGCCCTGCACTGGCCACCAGAACTCCAGGGCATCAGCCTGACTGTGACCTTTCCCTGCCGTGAAGCAGACAAGCTCATCCTTCAAGAGCCTCTCCCCTCACTAGGAGCCAGTCCAGGGTTGTGCCACAGCATCAGCTTCCAAAGGACCTAACGTGAACCTGTTCCCCATCACCAGGCCCAGGTGAGGTGAGCTCAAGGTGTCACTGTGGGGGAAGCCAGCCCCGGAAGGAGGCCCCTTCCCCCAGGTGCTGTGTGACCAGGGGATTTCGCTACTGGGCTCCATGAAGCTTTCAGGACACCGCACAGAAAGACGCCCCTGCATCCCATAAGTCAAGCCTGTCAAGTCCCTGGAGCTAGGCCAAAAGGCCCCTCTGATTTGTACGTTGCCGACTGACCCAGAATTCGCACAACCATCTGGAAGACAAAGAAGTCCAAATACGGAGTTCCCGTCATGGCTCAGTGCTAACAAACCTCACTAGTATCCATGAGGATGCGGGATCGATCCCTGGTCTTGCTCAGTGGGTTAAAGGATCCGCGCTGCGGTGTAGGTCACAGATGCAGCTCAGATCTGGCGTTGCTGTGGCTGTGGTGTAGGCCAGCAGCTGCAGCTCCTGTTCAACCCCTAGCCTGGAAACCTCCATACGCCACCAGTGTGGACCTAAAAAGACAACAACAACAACAGCAAAAAAAAAGACCAAATACCTTAAAAACAAGGCAAAAGAGGAGCTGATGGGAGAGGGACATGGGTGGCGTTATCCGGCATGTGTACAGTTTCTGTTATGCAAGATGTAAAGTTTTCAGTTGCCAGAGATCTGCTATAAAACACGTAACTATACTGTATGTACACAGACGTTTAAGAGGGTAGACCTCATGTTATCTGTTCTTACCACAATAAAAAAAATAAGAGAAAATAATTTTTAAGCTAGACTCTTTGATCTAGTAATCCTGAGAAATTCTGAGAAAACATCAGAGTTCCATCTGCATTTTAGGCATAAGAGTGTTCACTCTAGTTACACATCATAGGAAATTGGAATTATCTGTGTATTAGAATATCTTGCAGCTAATAAAGTTTACCCTGTAAGAAAGAATTCTTAATTACAATTAGAAAACAGTCACAGGAGAATAGTAAATTGAGACATTCCCTGGTGTTGTCAGGGCATAGAGGGATGAGGAGAAGAGGAAATATCGTGTTTTTTTCCTCACCTATACAAGCCAAGGCTGTGCTCAATGGCCTCAGGGGAGATTGCTGTTGCAAGGCAACCTCCCTTCTGAGTTTCAGTTCTAAATTCTAAAGTCCCTGGGCCAATCTGCAGGAGAAAGGGAGAAGCTATTGATGGGAGAGAAAGAGGCGAGAGAAGAAAGAGGTGGAGAAAGATGGATCTGCAGCCACTCTTTGCCCCTCCCCCCTTCTCCAGGCTCCCATTCCCTGACCTCACCGCAGGCAGATAGTGGCCCCAGAGGAATGGCAGCAGCCTGCCCCAGAGGACTTGACCCAAGTTCCAGCCCCTGCCCTGCCCCATCTTGACAAAGATCCCTTTGCCAAACCCAGCACAGAACCTGCAGCAGGCCCACCATCAAGGAGTATCTGTCAATGAGTCCACCACCTAGCACATGCAAAGGACTCGCTATTTTCAGGCCAGTTCTAGGGATACCAAAGGGGTGGACATGGGGAGCCCACTGGTGGGACAAGGTGGACACACAGAGAAAATATTTGACTTAAAGAGCTAATCTACCTCTTTTCACATGCCCCGAATTATGGAATAAAATCAATACTGAGTATAATAGCAAAGTGAAAGAAAAAAAAAAAAAAAACAGGTCACAGAATGGTGTCACCTGTATCATCCTACAAGGAAGGTGATGCCATGATCCCCATTTCACAGATCAGGAATCTGAGGCACAAGGAAATCAAGCAGCTCTCTGAAGGCCATCCAGAACAAGGTTTGGGGAGCTCCCTTTGTGGCTAAGCAGGTTAAGAACACAACATAGTCTCCATAAGGATAGGAGTTTGATCTCTGGCCTCACTCAGTGGGACAAGGATCTGGCGTTGCCACAAGCTGCAGCACAGGTCTCAGATGCAGCTCAGATTTGGTGTTGCCATGGCTGTGGTGTAGGCTGGCTGCTGCAGCTCTGATTCAACCCCTAGCCTGGGAACTTCCATATGCTGCAGGTGCAGCTGTAAAAAGAAAGAAAAGAAAGGGAGGCAGGGAGGACGGAAGGAAGGAAGGAAGGAAGGAAGAAGGAAGGAAGGAAGGAAGGAAGGAAGGAAGGAAGGAAGGAAGGAAGGAAGGAAAGAAAGAAACAAGGTTTTGAACCCAGGGTGTCCAACTCTAAAGTGCCCCTGCCCCCTCAGCCCCCACTGCCAAGGCCACACACATGCAAATGCACCTCACAGAAGTATATGGACTAACCTTGGTAGTAATCATTTTTTCTGTGTTCTTGTCCATATTTTCTGTAATAAACATGCATTTCTTTCATAATTAAAGAAAATTAATTTATATTTAAAATGGGGGCAGGAGAGGGCTCTGTATGCCCTGAGGTCCCAAGAAGCTCCCAAAGCTCAGAACAGCCCCAAGGGAGGGCAAGTCCTCCCACAGCATCCCCCTCCCCCCATACCCACCCCGACTCCCCCCCCAGGCTCAGGACCCTGCTCCTCCCTGAGTAGGACTGAGCCCAGCTGCCTCTGTGGGGCCCAGGAAGAGAGCTACGTAGACACAGGAGTCAGCTGAGTAGCCTTCTCCATTCAGAGAGTCTAAAAGGGACCCCAAAGAGCAGCTCCACACTGTTCTGCTTCCCCTCCCACCTCCAAGACACCACACCCTGAAGCTGCTAGCTCACCGGGCGGGTGGGATCCTGGGGCCTCTCAGGCCTGCAGACTCAAGGCTGGAGGGCAGCCCAGTTCTGACCGTGACATCAGACCCAGCCAACAAGACCAGAACTGGTGAGGGAGACTCAGATTCCACTGAGTACGGATGGTTTGCTGAAAGCTCCCCGAGAGAGGAGGACAGAAGTTTCCCTGAAGGTCAGAAACAGGTGTGGGGAGAGCCCCGCAATTTTCACCCATCCCTGAGGACAAGGTCAGCCTCAGGGCAGAGACACCTTGAGCCATTGGCTGCCCATCCCACTCAGCCTCCCACAGCTCTGTCTTCTTATTTGCATCTACAGTGGGCTCTTTTTTTATTTTTTTATGGCCCACCTACAGCACGTGGAAGTTCCCAGGCTAGGGCTCAAATCAGAGCTGCAGCTGCCAGCCTGCACCCCAGCCACAACACAACAGGATGCAAACCACATCTGCCACCTACAGCCACAGCTCATGGCAACGCCAGATCCTTAACCCACTGAGCAAAGCCAGGGATCAAACCTGCGTCCTCATGGATACTAGTCAGGTTCATAACCCACTGAGCCACAGCGAGAACTCCCTATCTATCCCAGCTGGGATAGGTTTCTAACCTGTTCCAAAAGATCCTCTCTCCTCTTCTCGATGTATAATCTGTTCTGAGCACTCCATTTCAGGAGTTCCAAGAGCCCAACAAGTCCTGTCCTGCCTCCGGGCCTTTGCACCTGCTGTACCTTCTGCCTGGAGCACTCATCATAGGACAGGCTGGGTCCTCAGGTCTCAGCTTGGAGTCATCACCGCCAGAGCCACCTAAGTAGCGAGCCAGGTCCTGAGCACACCATCCCCAGGCCGAAGGTCATCAACTCAACAGGATAAAACTGGCCCAGCCTAGGTGGATAGATGGCTATGGCACTGAGCTGGATGATGACAGTGAGTAATGGGGACAGTATCAGACCAGAGAGTGGATGCCCTCTCCAAAAGGGATGACAACTGGTACATGGTCTGTGGAGCGGAGTGAGGGGGCTGCCTTGTAGAAAGATAGGCTGTGCTGCTGAATTTCTAGTTTAACAAGAGGAGTCAGAAACCTAGATTTCCATGGGAACTCTTTAGGTCATTCCTATCAGCTTTATGCACTTCACACACCAACAGGTTCTCCCCCGAGTCCCTGGGGCTGAGCTCCACCTATGGCAGCCCGAGCTCCCCACCCTCCAGGCCCATCTCCTGCTTCTACACCTCCTCTCACCACCGTCCTCAGTTCCATCCCCGGGATGTGCCTGGTACCCCACTCTGGCCTTGCCAACCCCTCCGCCCAGAGGGCAAAGCTGGTGGCCTCACCTCAGATCCAACAGAAGGAAAGGGCTGCACAGGCTTTTTCAACCCCACGTGAGTGCCCAGCGGCATCGCTGCCAAACCACCAGTGAACACAGACAAATGCCACCCCCGCCCCTGAGTTGCCATGCTGTTCCCCACCACATCCTGTCCTCCGCCTACGCCTACGATCTGCAAACCAGCATGTGTGCCTCTGTTTTGCTAATTACAGGCTGAAGGATGGCGCTGGAACAACGCTCTGGCTCCTAGGTACCAGCAAGCAGAAGCCAGTCGGGAGCCTCAGGAAGGCACTGCCTGGTCCCAAGTGGGCCGGGACAGGGAGCTGACTCCCTTCTGGCTCCATGAGCCCTGGGGTCCTTTACCCTCGTGGGCTAGAGCAGATGCCAACCTTTCCCCAGCTCCAGAGTTCAGTTCCTAAACTCTCCAGGAAGGGACTTCCAGCTGGAATAGGGCTGTCTGTCTTCCGACCTCAGCAGGCCCTTCTTCCACTAATCCACAGAGACAACCGAGATGCCAGCCACAGAGGAGACGGCAGGGAGACAGCGTGACCTTCTCTGCCGGCAGGTGGAGTGAGGAGACACCCCATGCCCAAAGCCAGCTTCCAGGCTAAACTCGATGTGCAGAAGCAGGGGTTCGTTCATTAGTTCAGCAAGGGCAGCAACCACGCTGACAGAGACTGAGCCGAGCTGGCGCCAGGTGAGCTGTCTGTATCAGCTCATTCAGTCCTCACGCGTTGCGACGGTACCATCTCCATTTACATACAAGGAAACCTAGGCTTTACCCTTAAGTAACTTTCCCCAAGTCACATGGCTAATAAGTGGCAGAACTGCTATTGAACCCCAGCCAACAGGAGGTTCCAAAGCCTTAACGCTGCCCTGTACTTGTCAAGAATCTACTGGGGCAATTGTTACTATATACTTGTTCACATGGAAACATGCTCACAATCTATTATTAAGTGAAAAAGAAAGTGTCAAAAGAATACATAGAGAACAATCCTTTGGGGAGGAAAAAAATATATATATATGAACATGTGTTTCAGAAGCTAGGATATGAAAAATCATGTCACAGGGACAAGGGGGTGGAGGGTGGTGGGCCAGACAGACCTCTGCAGAGTCCTGGCTGCTCCACACTCTCCTTTGTGTGACTTCCAGCAAGTCATTTACCCTTGCCAAGCCTCAGTTTCCTCATCTGTAAATGAGAAGCTGCATCATCAACCGACATACGGATAAAGCACAAAAGACCACCTAGGGTCTTCCATTTAAGTGAAATGTCCAGAAAAAATAGTAAATGCAAACAGCAGATAGAGTAATGGTTGCCTGGGCCTGAGCGTTAAGAATGGGTATTAACTGCAACTGAGCCTGGGGGAGTTTACTGGGTCAATGGAAGTATTCTAAAAGTGGACTGTGCTGATGGTTGCACAGCTCTGGAAATTTACTTAAAAGTCACTGCATTAAAATGGCTCATTAATTAAAATGGGTGGATTTTATGATATATAAATAATACCTCAATAAATTTCCTAAAAAATTATATGAAGTGGCCAGTAGTCAGCAGACCCTCAGCAAAAAGAGACACTTATTGCCATTTTGATTGTTAACAGAATTCTTGACAGGCTGATGAAGTGGTATTCCAAGTGAATTAAAACATCTTTGCTTCTTCGTACTTTTTATGTTTGTACAATAAATATGTATTTCTTGCATAATAAAAGACGGAAAAACTCAGTTCCACTAAAATGTCCTCGACAAAAAGTATCCTATTATTGTAAATTAAATATAACTCAATAAAATTTTTTGAAAGGAAGGAAGAAAAGAATCCTATTGTCATGGAGATAATTTTAATTTTCTTCCTTTGGTTTATTTTCTCTTTGGCAACTGCTTGGATAAAAGAGATACTGTTGTTTTCGTATAGAGCTTAGCTTGTTTGTTTGTTTGTTTATTTATTTATTTATTTATTTATTTATTTATTGCCCTTTTAGGGCCACACCCACAGCATATGGAGGTTCCCAGGGTAGGGGCCCAGCTGGAGCTGGAGCTGCTGGCTTACACCACAGCCACAGCAACACGGGATCCCAGCCACGTTTGCAACCTACACCACAGCTCACAGCCATGTCTGCAACCTACACCACAGCTCATAGCAACGCTGGATCCTTAACCCACTGGGCAAGGCCAGGGATTGAACCGGCAACCTTACGGATACTAGTCAGGTTCGTTAACCACTGAGCCAGGATGGGAACTCCGAGAGCTTAGTTTATAGTCAACCTTGGGCTAGACACTGGAGCATACACACAGGAACAGAGAGACTGTCCCCTAGGGTCTTTCCATCTGGCGTGGAGGCAGAGCAGTTAAAGAACCGATCCCGTAAGCTGAGACAGCCTCTGCCAAGATCAAGTGCACACCCTCGGCAGAGCCAGAGGAACCCACAGAGGAGGAGCACCTGCGGGCTGAGCAGCCAGAAAAGAGGGCCCGAGAAGACCCGCCAAAGAGGGAATATTCGTCGCCTCCATAAACATTAATTGAGCACCAAGTGTATGCCAGACCAGGCTAGGAGCTGGGGACCACATGGTGACAGGACTGCCAGAGTCACAGCCCCACGATGCCTTGGTGCTCATCGCCAAGCATCCCGTACCTGGAGAGGGTGGTGGCAGGGACTCCCTGCTGCCCAGGCCTCATCCACAGCTGGGGAAGGCAAGGGGACAAGAAGGCCTGGAATTACGTACCAACAATGCTACCAATTCCCGGGAATAAGTTCCTTTCTTCTCCACCCGGTCATTTTCCCCATCAGGATAAATGAGGGTGTAACGATTATGTGCACAGACTCGAAGCCAGAAACTTGCAGGTCCAAGCCTGGCTCTGCCACTTAACCAGCATCTTGACCTCCACTAAGGGGCTTAACCTCTCAGAGCTCCAGCTTCCCCTTCTGAACAGATGGGTGACGGGATAGCACCTAACTGAGAGAGGGTTTGGGAGGTAGGGAGGATTAAACAAGGTAAGGCATGGAAAGCACATGAGGGCACCAAGCTTGTACTTGACAAATACGTACTATAGCTGGTGTCCCCCAGACGATGGCTGGAGGAGATTCAGAATTCCTGGGCCAGCCCGGCCTGGAAGGCCTGGAAGATCAGATCTGAGGTAACGAAGAACACCAGCTCGGCAACTGCAAATCCAATATCCTAGTTTGGCTAGAATGAGGGAGGGGAAAAGGCTGTAAAACCGCTTGAGGAAAACAATAGGTGTTTTCCCCTTAGCCTACATACTTAGTCCAGCACTGCCACCTGCTGGCAGTAAAAGAGCTTTGCAGGAAAAGACATCTTTCTCACTGGCTGAGGATCTTTAATTCCAACTGGAAAAGATGGAATGGGAGCCTTAGAGATGGAGGCAGAGGGATATGCAGATAATTCCATTGGAAAGGTTTGGGTGGAAGAGTTTTGGGCTCTGGAGCTATAAGATTCATGTTCAAAGCCCGGATCTGCTATCTACCCAGATGTAAAACTTTGAATAAACTAACCTACTCAGGCTTCAGGTTTTTAATCTGTGAAATGGGAATAACAACCTCTCCTTCTAGGGTGATAATGCATGTAAAGAACCTGACACAGTGAGAACTCAGTAAAGGGTTGTTCCCCTGGATCTCTCCCAACACACCACACTGCTAGGGTTTAGAAGGTGAGATACTGGGCAAGGGTCAAGGTCTGGGGTGTATCATCAACTCTGAGTGCTTGTGAAAAATACAGATGTTTGGGCCCTACTGAGGTTGTTCTTGATCTGCTCTCTGGGGGTATTAGCCTAGGATTCTGCATTTTACCAGCGTCTCATGTGATTCTTATACTCCAAGGTTAAGAGTCACCAGCAAGAGCAAAGATCACCAGGCGAGGAGTTCTGGTTCTGACTCTGTGAGAAGGGTATGTCCTTTGGCCTCTCTTAGGTTCTGTTTCCCTCCTCCCATCCCAGAGTCCTGTCCAGTGTACCTCACAATGGGGCCGGGGGGCAGGGAGGATGTACGTTGGAAACTGTGATGCCAGAGCTGACAGGAGAGGCAGGGTGGTCAGAACAGCAGGGATGGAGAGGGGTGATGGGGCAGAGGAGGAGCAGCACGGCCCCTCCCTGCAGCAAAGGCCAGGAAGCCCTGACTCTCAACCCCCACGGGAGCTGGTTACCTGGGAGCCATGTAACCCTTCCCATCGGGTAAAAGGGAAGAGACAGAATTCCAGCCTTGGGCCCCCCAGAAGCCACCACAAAAGGCTGACAAACAGAAGGAAGAGGGATCCTTTCTGAGAAAACAGTAGGAAGAGGGGAGAAGAACTGGGTTACGCCTAGAGCAGTCCCTCCCACTCCCCCGAGCCCTCCTGGGTCACTTTCCTCTCCCTTCCAAGGTGCTGATCTCCCGGCTGGACTCAGAGCCTCCCTTCACCCTGATGACAGATAGGGTCTGCATTTTGCAGACAGTAAAATCAAGGCCCACAATGGAGATGAGAGCCCCTTGCCCAGCCTCTGTTACTGAATGCTCAGTCCAAGGCTCACTAAATCCTCCTGACAATTATAGAGTAGGCAGGGCAAGGATTAGAATTTCTATCACACAGAGGAGAAATCCAGATCAGAGGTGGTTTGCAATTTATCCAAGAACACACAGCAGAGTTGAGCCTCAGACCAGGCTCTCTCATCAAGGCCCGCATGTGAATTTGCACTGCAGGGAAGACACTGAGCCAGCTGACCCCCAGGCCTCCTCCAGTTCTACCTTTTATGGTCCCAAGACCATTCTCTATTCTTTCAGGTTTATTTCTCTCCCCTTCTCTCAACAAATCAAATACTCAGGCCTCCTCTCTGTCCTCTGAGCAAACCTCAAAGCTTTCCACTTGTTTTCCTGTTCCAAACCTCCCTTCACTCCATCCAATCTTGTGCCCAGTCTTGCATATTTTTAGAAACCATCCAGTCCCTCAAAGGCCAGCTCGAGTCCCACCTGCTCCAGGAAGCCTTCTATGATGCTCCCAGTGAGAAATAATATGAACTTGGTGTGGAGCAGAGTAATTTGGCCAAAAACGACAGCCATTTAATGAAGGAGCACGTGAGCCAGGCACAGGGCTCAGAAACGCATGTCCCTATAGTAGACCGTGTTATATTGTGACAACCTGCATCCTATACCTGTATACACACTACTTCTCTCATCCTCAAAACTCCCCATGGGGCAAGAACCGATGGTATGGCCACCTTGCAGATGAAGAAACCAAGCCTCAGACTGCTAATGTGATGCACTGGAGGTTATCTGAGGCTGTCGTCCTGAAGATAAGGTTCAGGAAAGAGTAAAGCCCACGTGAAGAGGGGAGAGCGTTACAAGGAAGCAGGCTTCAGAGCAACACAGAAAGAACAAGGAACTAAAACCCCGCAGGGTCCAGAATACCACAGGGTGGTCGTTTTTCCTGTGTGGCAACCACTGGTTAACTAGCACAGGACTTGGGCAGGCCTGGTCTCACTTAGTACAATCATCTTTTCATTTATTTATTTTTTTGTCTTTTTATTTTAGGGCTGCACTCGCAGCATATGGAGGTTCCCAGGCTAGGGGTCTAATTGGAGCTATAGCTGCCGGCCTACGCCACAACCACAGCAACACCAGATCCGAGCCGTGTCTGCGACCTACATCACAGCTCACGGCAATGCCGGATCCACTGAGCGAGGCCAGGGATCGAACCTGTATCCTCAAGGATGCTAGTCAGATTCGTTTCCACTGAGCCACGAAGGAAACTCCACGATCATCTTTTTAGACAGACAGTCTCCTCATTCTACGGAGAAGGAATCAAAGGCTGGAGTAAGTCCTAATCAGGTTCGTACCATCCATGAGGGACCTGCGACTCGAAGCCAAGTCGATTCCAGAATTTGAGAGCTTTATCATACAGCCCCCCCCTTGTCTGTGGGGACCCACACCAAGACCCCCAGTGGCTGCCTAAAACCATGGATAGTAGTGACCTGTATATACACAGTTTTTCCCTGTACGTACATTCCTGTGATCAATTTAACAAAAATTAGACACAGTAAGAGATTGACAACTGCTAAAAATAAAAGAGAACAATCAAAACAACGTACAATAGTAAGTTATGTGACTAGGGCCTCACTCTCTCTCAGAATATCTTATTGCACAAGTTTAATGCCTTTTCCATCTTAAAGCACTCATCACCCACTGTGGTTGTAACTTTCACAATTTTAGGTGCAACAGTAAAACCTGCACAAATTCCTTTTTCCTTCTTCACAATTTCAGAGAAGATCACTCTTACCAGATCTTAGCAACCTCAGCATACAATTTCTTATCTTTTGTCATTCAATCGAGAATTTCTTTTCCCTTAAGCAGAGCGCTTTGGGGCTTCTCTTGGCCACATCTGAATTGCAGCATGGCTACTCTGAGACTTTGGGGCCGTTGGTAAGTCTAAGAAGGGTGACTTGGACACAAGCGCTGTGATGCCCCGACAAATGGTCTGATAACGAAGTTGGCTGCTGATGAAATCGCCTTTACCCCCTATCTTTGACTATGCTGTTTGTTTGAGGTGGGACAGCTGGACAGGAGTCCTGGCCGGGACCTGGGCAGGACCAAGTGGGACAACGCAGGATTTCATCACACAACTCAGAACAGCACCTAGTTTAAAACGTATGAATTATTTACGTCTGGGATTTTTCATTTAATATTTTTGAACCTCCCCTGCCCACGGGTAAAAGTGGTGAAAGCAAAACCAAGGATAAGGAGGGACTGCTGTACACAAGTGATATACTGTTTACAAAGTTACTCAGAAATACTTACCCAGAAGGTCCCCCACTGCTGGTGTGGCTCCTGGCCATGGTCCTGACCTGCCGCCAGTCTGGGTACCCAGATGCCCTCTTGCTGCACAGATGACTCTGACAGAGTCCAGGATGCCTGATCCTGTGAAGACTCGCTTGTGCTCTTCTAGAGCTCCACGGGAAAACGCCAGTGTTTCTGGAAGGACTTGCCCCTCAGTAGATTCATGGAGAGATGCCAGAACAAGGCCCTGGACAAACGGAAAGCACAGCGGGGAGAAAAGGGTTGGAGAAGGGGTGGACGTCCATCCACTCAGCACAGCCTGAGGGTCCCTCTGCTGGTGTTCGGGTACAGTGAGCACAAGACGAAGCTGCCCCAGGCCCCGGAGTCCCAGACACAGACACTTTGCTGAGCGTTAGCCATGGAGAGAGCGAGAACCTGAGACCCCAACCCGCCCCACCGGCCTGGGGCCCCTTCTTAACAGCTGCTTTGGGCTCTCCATAGCCAGCGAGCGGGGATGGGGGTCAAGGTACCCCAAGTGTTCTGCCAGCTCTCGGCTGCAAGTTCCACCCAGCACCTCTTGTCACCCCCCAGGCCAGCTCTGAGGCTGCCCCCTTGAGTGATGTCCCAGGATCCCAGCTCCCCCACCCCATCCCGCAGCTGGAATTGAGCTCTCCCCCCATCCTCGGTGCTTCCCTCTTCCCTGTGTGTCCATCTGATCCACCCAAACAGACCCCGGGCCAGGGGCAGGCTCTGATCCCCTCGAGGGCCCTTCCAGGTCCCATCCTGGAGGCACTGAAAACATTTTCTAAATGAGTGAATCAGTGACACTGAGCAAGGACAAGAGGGCCAGCTGCCCCCATGGTCCTGATCCCATAAAGGAAGCTGCTGGGTGACAGGGTGTCCAGGCAGGAGAACGTGAGTTGTTTGGGTCAGCCTATCTTGACTACCCGAGAAGTTACCTGACAGGCAGCACCACCAATGCAAATGAAGGGCAGCCAGTTGTGTGTCCACGGGAAGCGGTAAAAAACTAGAAACTGTGGTGAATGGTGACTGGGTTATTCAGTGAGTTCAGGCAGCATTTCTACAAAAAGCGTCATGGAAGCCTAATCAGAGAGGTAACCTGTAAGAATAGAGTCCACAGTCAGTGTGTCTAATGAATACATCACATTTCTTCCCTTCTTACAGACCTGCAGTGCCCCCCAGCATGCTAAGGCACTGAGCAGTCCTGCTGCAAAGACAGCAGCTTAACAGCAGTTTAACAACCCAAGGAACTAGCATTCCATAAGACACACACTCAGAAAAAAGGACCGTGTTGGTTATTCAGATGTCTGTCTTTCAAGGGGGCAATTTATGACTTTCTTCTTCCTCTTAAAAAAGAAAACATAGGGAGCTCCCCTCGTGGCTCAGTGGTTAACGAACCTGATTAGGATCTATGAGGTTGCAGGTTTGATCCTTGGCCTTGCTCAGTGGGTTAAGGATCTCGTGTTGCCATGAGTGGTGGTATAGCTCGCAGATGTGGCTCAGATCTGGAGTTATTATGGCTGTGGTATAGGACCGCAGCTGCAGCTCCAACTCAACACCTAGCCTGGGAACTTCCATATGCCACTGGGTGCAGCCATAAAAAGCAAATATATATATATACATATATATGTGTGTGTGTGTGTGTATGTGTGTGTGTATATATATATATATATATATATATGAATTATATATATATTGGAATCACTATATATGTGTGTGTGTGCATGTGTATATATATGTATATAGAATTACAGCTTTAAAACAAAAGGACAAAATTCCCATGGTGGACTCTTAGGCACCAGCCAGCCAAGTGGGAAGGGGAAGAATCTGCCATGAAATCGCCTTTACCCCCTATCTTTGACTATGCTGTTTGTTTGTTTGTCTTTTTAGGACCTCACCCGTGGCATATGGAGGTTCCCAGGCTAGGGGTCAAATTGGAGCTACAGCTGCCGGCCTTCACCAGAGCCATAGCAACGCCAGATCCTTAACCCACTGATCGAGGCCAGGGATCGAACCAGCATCCTCATGGTTCATAGTCGGATTTGTTTCCGCTGCTCCATGACAGGAGCTTCATATCTTTGACTATAGATGTGACCTTTTGACAAGTGAGTTTTCAGTGCCCCTGGTCCCGGTTCTGTAAATAATCAGATGAATTACTTGATACAAAAGCTGGAAGATTCACAGCATCCAAATAACCTTCTATATTATGAATAGTTCTATTGTATCCCAAACACACAAAGTTATTGATTCCTTTTCCACTCACATGGTAAGCTTGCTGGGCTTATAACTTAGTACAATAGCCCTTTATGTGACATAATTATGGAGCAATACACACTAAAGGACAGACGAGCAATAAGAGGTACTGGAAATGTTTAGAAAGGAAGGACCGTGTGCCAGAGGACTGACCATTAGGAAGGCTTCCTGGAGGAGTGGAAAGGTGACTGGGGCTGGCCTGGGCAGAGAACAGTCCCACCAAAAGGAAGGGCATCAAGTGAGTGCAGGCCTGGAGGTGCCAGTGAGCAGAGCCTGAGCCTCATTAACGCAACTCTAGGAGTCCGCTCCCAGGAGGACTGCCTCCAGCGGGAGACCAGCCAACCACTGGGAGCTGGCGGCCGTGCTGCCTCTGCGGAGGAATAGAGTCACCCCAGGTACTGGAGGTAACGAGAAGTGACAGGTGGCCTGGTGAGCAGAATGCAGCATTTGTCTCCCCAGCCTGTGACCTTTGCTTCCTGGGCAGATCTGTCAGGCCCCCGCCCGTCCCCAGAGCCCCCTCCAGGGCCATATTGGTTAGGAATTGCAAGAGGCAGAAGCCTGCTGAGGCTTGCTCAAGTGTATATAAAGGTGGTTGGGGTAAGATTCTGGGCATCTCGGGGAAGGCAGTCAAGGGCAGGGTCAGCTGGACCTCGGGAGAAACTGGAAGAATACCAAGTGTCAAGGGCTCGGGCTCTGTCTCTCTCTCTTTCATTGTCTCTCTCTGCCTCTCTGTCCCTTTCTCTCTCCTTCACGCATACATCTCTACTCCAGTCTCTCCGTCTACGTCTCTCCGTGTTTATATCCCTCTGTCTCACTCCATCTCTTTGTATGGGTGTGTCTCTGTCTCTCTCTGATCATTATCGCAATCTCTGTCCCCCTCTAAGTGCCTCTCTCTCCTCCTTCTCCCCCTCTCCCCCCGCCCCACTTCATTGCACAGTCTCCCTCCTCCGGTCTTTCTCTCGCTGCAGCTCATCTTTCCTTACCTGTTCCTCAGCACACATTGCATACAAATTGCCACCCCAACCCTAGAGTCCGCTTGACCTCTCAGCCCCAGCGCTCAATAGCATGGGATCCTCGCCAACAGCTCTTTCAAGAGAAGATCTGACTGATCCAATTCAGAGATCAGATGACCGCTCCTGGTCCAGTCAGATTCGGCCAGGGAGGGTCCTGGGATGACACCAAGATGCCATCACCCAGGAAGGGGTCTGGAGTGGGCATTCGCCCTACAATGGACAGAACTGCCTGGTGGGAAGGGCACTCACCTGGAGTCACGGGATTGGGTCTCCTATTAGCAGCTCCTGTGGAACAACTGTGACCTGGGGCAAGACACTGCCCTTTCGGGTCTTAGACACCCCACCTGTAAAATGAAGAGTTGGATAAGGTGTTCTGTTAAGAACATCTGTAGCCCCAAAATTCTATGATGTTCTATTTACAAAACAGTCATGGAGACTAGGAAAAAGAGAGAAGAACGTGTAAAGTGACAGAGCAGAATGTTGAAAAAAGAGAAAAACACGTCCTGTTAGGAACAGCCGGTAGAATTGTCTTCAGCGCATGCCCTGAGCTGAAGGGGCTGCCACTCCCAGTACAATGGCACTGGGCCAGTGGCTCCTGACGTCCATCATGCTTCCACATCTGCAGAGACGACTGAAAAATGCAAACTGCAGGGCTGTCCCAGATGGTCTGATTCAGCCAGTCCCAGGTGACTGTGGTACAAGTGGGCTCAGAATCACCCTCTAGGATCAGTGAATGGGACTTTTCCAAGGGTTAGAGCTACCCGAGGAGGAACTGGGCTACCTAGAGAAAGTAGTGATATCCCCGACTTTGGGGGCATGCAGGAAAGGCAGGGCTGCTCTGAATGACCTCAACCACCCCCTCTTGCCTACTGTTTCTCCAACACCCTGAAGTCTAAACAGAATCATGACTGCACTGGGAGCTCAAGACCCAAGTGGGGCAAGGTTTCCCCTCCCCCTCAAGCTGCGTATCTGGGCCCCCGTCATATAAACCGGGGGCCATGGATCTTGTCTCTAGATGAGAGAAGGGGTGACACTAGGGAGAACTGACCCTCCTCTGCCTCTCCCCGTGCAGCTCCTGGGCCTCCAAAGGCCAGCTTCCGGGTCAATGGGAGGGCCTCTAAGATATTCTCTTGGGCATGTACTCATTCATCTTCCAACAATAAGCAGGATCTGGGTAGAAGGCGGGAATCGACTATACTCTGCCAGGAAACCCCAGATCCTGAAGCCACGAGATGAGAAGAAAGTCTCATCCCCTTCCTCTGAGGCCCCATAGCCTCCAGGCTAACTGGGTTCCAGTTAGTAGCTGGAGTCCGTATGTGCCTTGGGGCAGACAAAGGCAGATCTGGAAATTTAATCCTTTGAGAGAGGGCTCAAGAATTCACAAAGCACCTTCATATCAGTCATCCATTCCTCTTCTCAGGAAACCTGCTGTATTATGTGCCGGACGGAAAAACTGAGGTTCAGAGAGGCTGGGTTTGAGGGGGCACAGATATGGAGGAGATATATGCACCCTGGTTCTGCAGGAAAGTCCTGGCTTGGAGAGGTGGAGGCTCCACCTAAGCCAGTCAGGGCTGGCCCTGGATCCAGGATAGAATAAATTGTCATGGGGAGTTCCTATTACGGCTCAGTGGGTTAAGAACCCGACACTGTGTCTGTGAGGATGTGGGTTCCATCCCTGGCCTTGCTCAGTGGGTTAAGGATCCGGCATTGCAGCTCTGATTCAACCCCTAGCCTGGAAAATTCCATATGCCATAGGTGTGGCTGTAAAAGAGAAAATAATAATAAAATAAAAAATAAACTCTCATGGGAGCAAGTTGCTGGAGCAGGGAGCTGATAAAGTAGATGCTCCTCTCCCAGGAGGACAAAAATAAGTGACCAGTGGGGATGGAATCCTCAGAGAAGGGGGAGGCAGCTAGGTAGAGAGGAGGCCAGTGGATGTGGGTGTCAGGAGACCTGGAACCCACGTGTGTGGTTGCAGCGAGTCCCTGCTTCTCCCCATGAGTCCTTTGGTGGGGTTGGACTCCGTGCTCTCCAACGTCTCTCCTACTCTGGCCCTGAGAGCTTCTCCCCAACAGGCTGCCTCCCTGAGTCTCCACCCAGCCACAGGCAGCAGAAGGCCAGTGTTGCCGAGAGGTAACAGAAGTTCCCTGGACTTTCAGGTCAGCTCTGGTTCCACCCCACCACATCCCACAACCCCCACAGTGACCAGAGATTTCCTAAAAGCTTCATCAACCTGATGTCCCTAGTGGAGGGCCACACTGCAAAAAGCTGCAGTGATTAGAATTGACCAGGAGATGGAGCCAAACACCCAGGAAACCTGAATTTTACTTGTGTGGTTTACTATCTAGAGCTACAGGTGCAGAAAAAAAAAAAAACACAAAGGCAGCTAGAGATGCACTCAAGGTACCCCACTTGCCCAGTGGCAGGACTGGGAACCGACACCCTTCTCCTGCCTCTGGGTTAGCAAGGGTCCTTCTACCCGACTCTCTTCTCTGCTTAGGCCACAAGATTCTGGTTCGGCTGAAATTGTTCCAAGATGCCCTGATCTAGTTGCAGCTCATGTGTGTTGGGCTGATGGGGCTGGGACGATCCTGAGGGAGATACAGTGAACCTTTAAGTGGAGGGTCAAGTTCTCGTGTTTCACGTGTGGATAGGCAGTAAGGCCAAACACACTCATATGTGAAGCCCTCTTCCCCGCACACACTCACCCACCGCACAGCTGTGTGAACTTTGGGCAAGACTCTTAAGCTCCTTAAACATCTCTTCCCATCTGTAATTTAGAATGGTGATACTGCAGACCTGCTGGGTTGTTTGATGGATGACATTAAATAATGGAGAACAGCTCTGCACGCCATGCCTGTGGCATAGTAGGTGCTCAGGAAACATTAGGGCTCTGTGGCTGCTGGGACACTTATGTCCAGAAGGACCTAGATGACATGATAAAGCGAAGATGAACAGGAAGATCCTACTAGCATAAGCAGCAATTTCAATGTGTGACCTTCCTCCTTCACTCCCCCTCCCTCGGCGCCCTTTCTCCAATCCCTCCTGCACTCCTGCTCACCGCTCCCATGTCAGTCGCTTCCTACAACTAATTGAAGCATTTCTTCTTTTTCTTGATCATCTTTTGCTTGATATTCTGCGTGACGAGGACAGGAAGAATCAGACTTTGCCAAGGAGACGAGGCAGAATGGGAGTGTCAGGGGCTGCACGGGCACTAGGACTGGAAACAGGAGCCAGGGCATCTCCTGGGGTGGGGGAAGCAGCAAGAAGGTGTCTTCAGAGAAGCCCAGTGTTCAGAGGACTCTCATTTGGCCTCCAAATGCTTTGTTAAAAATCTCAGTCCTCTTCCTGCCAGTCTCTACGTTAAATCTCACTGTTCACAAAGTGGATGGAAGCGGGGTGGGGAACAGAAGCCCACCCAGCAACCTGGACTCCAGGATGAAGGAAATAAGCAGATCCAGGACACCCAAAGTGGTTAGGGTGGCCAGAATGAACCTTGGTCATGGCTTTACTTACTCTGCTGCATCTCACAAGGTCGCAAACCAGGAATGTTGGAGAGCTTAACTAGGAAACATGACAACAGATAGGGACAGTGTGGGTAGCAGGTTCTAGACTGGAATTGTGTTCCAAGGGCTTTATCAGCTGAGTCCTCGCTCTGGGAGTTAGGGATTAATACGTCTATTCCACATCGGAAGAAAGAGTCTCAAGATGGGAATCACTTACTCAAGAATCTCTTTTAACATTCTAGGCCTTATGGTGCCTAGTCTCCTAAAAGTGCCGTCATATACATTATCCTAGGAGATGCGCAATTTGTGACAAGGCGAACAGAGGAAGATGTCAGTATGCCCACATTATGGGTGAGGAAACTGAGACTCAAAACGAAAAGCCAAAGGATTAAGGCAAGAAGCCCCTTTTATCTTCTCTCAGCCCCCACGAGGATCCAGAGTCTCACTATGAAGATAGAAACAAATCTGGCTTGCAGAATATCAGGAGGCTCTGGGAGGCCAGACATCTTAGTCGTCATCGTCAGAGCTCACATCTATGGAGGGATCGCCATGGCCAGGCACTATGCCGAGCACCTGTGTATCACCTCTCCCAACTCTGTGGGCCAGGTGACATCCCCAAGCTGTAGGTCATGAAATGCAGATTGAACAACTTGCCAGGTCACACAGCCAGTAAGAGGTGGAGCTGGGATGTGAAGTAAGGCTGTCTGACTCTAGAGCTCACCTTTGCTCCTAAACATATTGCTGTTCAACTTCCTCAGGGGAAGTGAGCAGGGTAAGTATTGCAAGAAGTGGATTTTAAATGGCCACTGACAGCTGATGGGTCTGCCCACTCTAGGTGGCAGTGTTTCCTCACTCCAATTCCATTTGAGTGGCTCTCCTTTTAAGCCATGCCAACCCTGAACACGTAGGAGAACCAGGAACCACCCAAAGGTGGTCTCCTTAGACCCCAAGAAACAAGATGCAGAAGGAAACACCTCAGCAGTATTTTGTTTGTGCTATTGTGTATTTTCTCCCCTCTCCCACTGGATCTTGGTATTTCTCACCTTGGCCCACAGGCATCCTGTCCTGGTTTCCTTTCTAGTTTATTAGCAGTGCCAGTCGCTTTTCCTGGAGGGCTTACTGTGAACTTGAACGAGCCAGCACACAGGTATTTTATCTTCCCATCGCCTGTATTTTAGGTAATCAAAAGAGACAGGCTATAATATGCATTCAACCATCAGGACTCATTAGAGACCCTAAGTCTATTGGAGAGAAAGGACTTATTTTTCACATTCAACCAGGATATAACAGGAAGTCCTAAGGAAGTCACATCCCTTTGAAGAGTGAAAAGTCATTCTGTTACCCTCTCTGCCCCTCGGCCTGCCCAGGCTTATCTTCCTCCCCATAGGGCAAGATTGGTAGTTCTTAAATTATTTCTTTACTGCTCCCTGCTAGGTCTTGGTCAGAATTAGCTAATTGGCTCAGGATCCATGGAGAATCCAGACCCTCTGGCCCAATCTCCTCTTTTCATTGCTGAGAACCAAGAAGGAGTCAGTGCAGCAGTGATGAGACCAGGCAGGGCTGGTGGCATCTGCTCCCCTGCCTCACACCATGGGCCCCCAGGCTGTCATCTTCATCTCTGCGGGTCCTAAGAATAGCCCCAGCTTTGTTAGGCTGTTGTAAATATAACTGGGATAATGTATTTAAGACCTTCATCACAGTGGCATGGCACACAGTAGCCACTCAGTTAACATTAGCTATTATCATTATCAAGATTAATAAAATGAGGAGTTCCCATCGTGGCTCAGCGGAAACGAATCCAACTAGGAACCGTGAGGTTGTGGGTTCGATCCCTGGCCTCATTCAATCGGTTAAGGATCCAGCGTTGCCATGAACTGAGGTATAGGTTGCAGACGCAGCTGGGATCCCGTGTTGCTGTGGCTCTGGCGTAGGCTGGCAGCTATAGCTCCCATTAGACCCCTAGCCTGGGAACCTCCACATGCCGCACGTGCGGCCCTAAAACAACAAAAGACAAAGAAAAAAAAGATTAATACAATGAAAGGGTTTCTGTATAAATCTTTTGAGTTAGGGACTAAACCAGCATTAGAACCCAGCTGTCCTGGGTAGCGGCTGTCAAAAAAAACTTTGCTTATAAAGGACTTTTATTTAATTTATAATGCTTTCTTCACCTGTGTGATGCACAACTTGGCTGTAATGATGCTGGAAACATTTCTATAAACATCTTTTCCACTAAATTGGTGGATTTCAGTGAACAGCAATGGATTAGAATCACCCAGGAAACCTTCTCAAACTCCTTCCTCTTTGGAACCTCCTACCCAAGTACCTGCTTACTAAGAGGAGCCAGAGAGAGCGCGCTTGGCACCGTTCCTGCTTCCGAGTGACTGTGACAGGGACATTCACCTAGAAGAGAGGGATCCTCGGTCTTTGTCAGACCCAGGAAGTGGGCAACGTTTCTAGACTCTTTGGCTCCCTTGACCAAAGTCCTCCTCCTTCCCTTTTTTTTTTCCCCCCACTGAAATAGGTATGGAGATAATTGCAGATTCACATGCAATTTTAAGAAACAGATTCTGGGAGTTCCCATTGTGGCTCAGCAGTAACAAAGCCGACTGGTATCCATGAGGACATGGATTCAATCCCTGGCCTTGCTCAGTGGGTTAAGGATCCAGTGTTGCTATGAACTGTGGTGTAGATCACAGACGTGTCTCAGATCCCTTGTGGCTTGGGCTGTGGGACAGGCCAGCAGCTACAGCTCTGATTCAACCCCTAGCCTGGGAACTTCCATACACTGCAGGTGTGGCCCTAAAAAGATGGAAAGAAGGGAGGGAGGGAGGGAGGGAGGGAGGGAGGGAGGAAGGAAGGAAGGAAGGAAGGAAGGAAGGAAGGAAGGAAGGAAGGAAAGAAGGAAGGAAGGAAGGAAGGGAGGAGGGGGAGGGAGAGAGACTGATTCTGTGTACCCTTTACCCAATTTCTCCCAATTGTAACATCTTGCAAAACTAAAGTTTCACAACCAGGACAGTGACATGAACACAATCTATCTCACTCAGATTCCTCAGGTTTCCTTATACCTCATTTGTGTGTGTGTGTCTTTAGATCTATACACTTTATTACATAAGTAGGTCCATGTAGCCAATATCACAACCAAGTTACCCCATCACAAGGATGATGTGTTGCTCCTTTTTCTTTTTTTTTTTTTGTCTTTTTGCCTTTTCTAGGCCCCGCACTCCCAGCATATGGAGGTTCCCAGGCTAGAGGTCCAATCAGAGCTACAGCTGCCGGCCACAGCCACAGCCACAGCAACGTGGGATCTGAGCCATGTCTGTGACCTACACCACAGCTTACGGCAACACCGGATCCTTAACCCCCTGAGCAGTGCCAGGGATCAAACCTGCAACCTCATGGTTCCTAGTCAGATTCGTTAACCACTGAGCCACACCGGGAACCCCGTTGCTCTTTTAAAACCACACCTACCTACCTCTTCCCTGCCCCCAGTTCCCATTTCTAACCCCCAGCAACTATTAATCTGTTCTCCATTTCCATAATTTTGTCATTTCAGTGTTATATATAAATGGAACTATATATCTTACGCAGTTTGGGGGGGATTGGACTTTTTCACTCAGCATAATTCCCTTGAAATCCATCCAAGTTTTCACATGAGTCAAGTCTGTTCCTTCTGACTGCTGACTAGTAGCCCTCGGTGTGGGTGGAGCACGGTTTGTTTAACCATTCACCCCCTGAAGAACACTGGCAGAGTTTCCAATTTGGAGCTGTAACAAACAAAGCTGCCATGGACATTATTGTACTCCTCTCTCCTTTTTGATCACTAATTGATATAGATGTTCTCACTTCACTAAGATCGCTGTTCCTGCTGCTGCAAACATGAATTGTCTTCACACCATTCATTCTATGCCAACTCCTAGTGGCTTTGGATAATCTGCCCAGATGCTCTCCTACAGATACTTATCACTAGATAGGCGCCTTTAAGCCTTTCCCCTAAAAGAAATAAAACAGAACAAACATGGGTTTGGGAGCATGTCGACCTGGGCTCTGCCATTTGTAGTGATGAAGTCTCACACGAGTCCCTTAACTCTGAATCTGTTTCATAATCACATTAACATAGCTGACAGTTATCAAGGCTTCTTTATCAGCATCTTGTGGTGGCAGTGTAAAGGTCATGGTTAAAAGCAGGAATTCTGGTACCAAGCTGCCTGGGGTTGAATCCTGACTCTACCACTTGTTGAGTATGCAGCCTCAGGCCACTTATTTAACCTCCCTATGCCTGTTTTTCTATCTGTAAATAGGTATGCTAATAGTTCCTATCCCATGAGGATTAACACACACAAAATGTTCAGAACAGCTCCTGGCACATAGTATTTACTAAGCATTAGCTCCCATTGCTATGTGGCAGGCACTATTTTAAGTACCTACACAGATCATTTTATTTAATCCTATCAGTGACTTTATAACACAAGTGCTATTATGCAATCAGTTTTACAGATGACAAAATTGCAATTTAAGGTATTAAGTCACTTGCTCGTGATCACAGGGCTGGAAAACGAGGGAGCTGAGATTCAGTTTTGAGTCTGTCTTTGCTCCTCACTTCTAAACCATCCTGCAGGTCCATGAACTGGGGGTGGCAGTGCCCTGTCCAGCAGAGCAGTTCTGAGGATTTACAAAAAATACCTTCCATGGTGCCTGGTAGTCAACCTGCTCCAAGTGTGTTAGTGTCCGTTTAAACTGCTGTTGGTTGATGAGCAATAGATCATTCTGTAGTTGAGCAGAAACTGGCCTCTTAAGACACAAACCACCAAAACAGAAGTAGCAATTTGAGGGTTTTGACAGACGAATCTGTAAACCTTCCCAGTGCTGACCAGCCCCAAAAGTCACAATCAGATTTGGGACAAGTCCACCCAACTCAGTCAGAATCCGTTACAACAGAGCAGCTGCCTCACTTCCTTTTTCAGAAGCTACCACGTAGAGACTGCTCAGACAGTGACACCAGTGTGAGCTCCTCCAGAAGAGGCCACACGTTCTGCAGTATTTCCCCAGCTCTTAGCCCTGCGTCTGGGATAGCCTCTCCATAAAGATGTGCAGAACCCACGGAGGTTCTGGTATCACAGAGGGGCTGGGTCAGGATCCAAAGACCTGGGTCTACTTCTCCATTGAGCCTCCTATCAGCCATGTCACTTCAAGGGTCACATCCTCTAATGAGGCCTCAATGTCCCCAGATGTGAAAGGAGGGGTTTCCAAGTTATGCACTCAGAGTCCCAGCTCCATATTCTCTTCTAGCCGCAAAGCACTAAATACCCTTTTGTTTTTCTTCCTTTTCTTTTTCCTTCTCTCCCTCTTTTTCCTTCCTTCTTTCTTTTAGTCAGACAACAAATATTTCCTGCCATGTGCCAAATTCTATGCCAGAAGCTGGGGACTCAATGTGAGCAAGATAAATACAGAAAAAAGATACTTACGGGTTTGATTTACTAATGCTCTAAATGCATAAGAATATTCAATTCGTACTTTGAAACTTTTGCTTCAACACATATGCTAACCATGCAGTTCTCATTATTGCCAATGACGTACGTGGAAGGAAGTAAAGGAAGATCAGGTTGTGCTAAACACACAAGCCCTTCAGTTCTGACATCAACAACTATAATTATGCAGACAATTCAGGCTTAAACAGGTTTGGGCTGAAATTGCCAAGTCAGTGCATCAGTTACCCAAGTGAGACTGACTGGTAGAAACTCTAACAAACTACTCCCATTCCAGCTTTAAAAAAAATTGCTGTACAGTAGAAAATTCACAGAACACTGTAAACCAGCTATAATGGAAAAAGCAAAAATCATTATAAAAATAAAAATAAATTAAAAAAAAATTCACCATACTGGTGCACCTGGGAAAATGATTTCCTCTTTAGAGCTAGCTTAAGAGCATAGCAATGGGGGAGTTCCCCTTGTAGCTCAGCGGAGGTGAGCCCAGCTAGCATCCACGAGGACGAGGCTTCCATCCCTGGCCCCACTCAGTGGGTTAAAGGATCCAGCATTGCTGTGAGTTGTGGTGCTGGTCGTAGCCTCGGCTCAGATCTGGCGTTGCTGTGGCTGTGGTGTAGGCCAGCAGCTGTAGCTGACTGGACCCCTAGCCTGGGAACTTCCATATACCACAGGTGCTACACTGCCCGCCCCCCCCCGCAAAAAAAGCATAGCAATGGCCACTGTGCACAGAGATAAAACACAGGGCTGATTAAGAAGATACAGGTGCATTCTATTGTTAGACTCTGTATTCACCCCTTACAGAGTAGGCCAGTCAGAAACTTAAATGTCTGGAAAATTCAACGGTGATGTGTGAGGGTGAAGTGATCAATCACTGCACTTTCCTTTACCTTTATCTTAAAGGACATGTAAGTTCATAAAATACTCTGATTTACAAAAAAAATTTTCCTGAAGAGTTGATTGGAGAAGTGACTGTTAGACATGAAGGAACTTTGGGATTTGGCCAGATGTAAAGACAAGAAAGGATATAATAAGAGCTGCAAGTACAACAGGGAGGGACAAGTGGACTGGTTGGTGCTTGAGGAATAGCAGGTTGCAGGTGAAAAGTGACACTAATGAGCAAGTTTTAAAAATTCTTCTCATGTATTAGCCAGAGGCCTTGATGACACATTAATTAAGAGGTTTGCTATTTTTAGAACTTCATTTCTCAGATGCCTCATTTAAAATCATTTATGAAAATGAGCATCACATTATATTGTTAAGATGTAATGAGATATTTCAACCTTTGACACTTGTGAAATACCATGCTTTTTGAGAGCCCACTGTGGGTACAATTTTATTCTGGGTTTTTCCAACCTGAAGCCTATGCTCACCTTCAAAATTTAGAACATATCAGGAGTTCCTGTTGCGGTGCAGTGGTTAACAAATCCGACTAGGAACCATGAGGTTGTGGGTTCAATTCCTGACCTTGCTCAGTGGGTTAACGATCCGGTGTTGCTGTGAGCTGTGGTGTAGGTTGCAGATGCGGCTCGGATCTGGCGTTCCTGCGAGCTGTGGTGTAGGTTGCAGACACGGCTCGGATCTGGTATTGCTGTGGCTGTGGCGTAGGCCGGCATCTACAGCTGAGATTCGACCCCAAGCCTGGCAACCTCCATATGCTGCGGGTGCGGCCCTAAAAAGCAAAAAATTAAATTAAATTTAGAATATATCAAAAAGTAGAGAAAAATGTCTATTTCTCAACTGATAACATCAAAAGTAACTACTTATAAACCATCTCTCCCTCAAATATGTCTTCAGATAAAAACAAGTACAAAATAGAGGGTCCTTATTCAAGCAAAGGAACCCACAATCTTGTCTCCTGATTGGAGGATGGGAAAATCTGTGCATCCATCCTGATTTCAGATTTGTTGTCATGCCACCTATGTGAATTACAATTTTGCATTTCAGAAGTCTTTCAATCTAGGCATCTATACCTTATCTTAAAAAAAAACAACAAAAAAACCAAAGAACTATGAAAAAAGTAAGAAAAATATAGCTTGCCCTTAACACATTTCCAAGATATTGTATAAAGGAAAAAAGAAGAAAAATTACTTCATGGACATTTCTGTTTCTTTAGATTAAATTAATAAAGTCTTTTGATCACAGCCTTTAAAGATCTCAATAGAAAAGAAGAAGCAAGTAATAACTGAATGTTTTCTCTATCAAGGTTTTAAGTGAATTGGGGGTGAGGGTAGCACATACTAAGATACAGTGGTAAATCTTAGATACCAGAAAATTCAAAGGAAGTGGCACCAAAAGAGTACATATCATCAAGAAACTACATCATGTACACACCCCAAACGGAATGATGAAACATGCGCCATCCAAAAACCATCACCATAACCCAACAGGTTTCAAAGAGCCCCCTGAATCTATTTTACCTATCAATGAATGTTTATGCTCTTATTTCCTTATCTTTACTGAATCAAGGAACTTTCAGTCTTTTTCATTTTCTTCTAGGTGAAAGGCAGGCAACGGTTACTCAGAATTAACTGGTCCTTTCACTATTTCACTAGTGGTCTCCTAAATCCACTGAAACCCATGTGGGAAGGTAGGGGAAGGTTACGAGAAGGATGAGAGAGAAAGAAGAGACAGTGAGTGACACTGGCTTTCTGTAAGGTCTAATCTAAAATAGGTCAAATTCAAGGCTGCAATCTAGACATGTGCATAAAAAGTCACTGTTCTGTCCCCCACATCTATATACCTCTTCTTGAAAGAAAGATATTACATATGTTTACAGACTGAAGAGTGAAAACTACAAATTGCCCTTGTATTCAAGTCTGAATAGGTAGTAGGCAGTGTGACCAGTTCCTAAACCTTGCTCAAGAAATACCATGCTTAGGGATCCAGGTTCCGACACAGCAACTCAGCTGAGGTAACAAATCAGGACTGGGGATATCAGCTTTATTTACCAAAACACAACCGTTTTTCTGAAATTTTAGAATTACTCAGTTTCAGATGAAATTTGTCTATAAAAACAAATATTCAAAAACTATTCCAGGAGTTCCCTTCGTGGCTCAGCAGTTAACAAACCCAACTAGGATCCATAAGGATGCGGGTTAGGTCCCTAGCCTCACTCAGTGCGTTAAGGATCCGGTGTTGCCGTGAGCGCTGGTGTAGGTCGCAGATGCAGCTCAGATCCCGCCTTGCTGTTGCTGTGGTTGTGGCACAGGCCAACAGCTATAGCTACAATTTGACCCCTAGCCTGAGAACTTCCATATACTGCGGGTGCAGCTCTGAAAACAAACAGACAAATCTACTCCAATGTTAGAACAAAATAAAAACAAGGTAACATTTTAGTGTTGTTGGTATACCTTTTTAGCCCAAATCTACTTATTTTCCTCCTTGCTAACAAACTGTCCCCTACCGCAAATATGGTGATCACATAGAAACAGTCTTGATATCAATCAATGTTACAGCTTTGCTTAGCTATAACATTACATATATTATAGCTTCGCTTCAATTCTTGGTCTGAGAAGATATTGTGACTCATATGTGGAAAGGCAAATGAAAACTGACACAATTATGACCTTTTATTTAAAAGTTTTAGAAGATGAAGGGCAGAGCTCACAAAAGTTCCCTGAATCATTAAAAACCACAAAGTTGGAAAACTTTTTTTTTTAAAGAGTGGATACCAAAATAACTTTTAAGAAGATGACAATTTGTAAGTCTCTTAAATTGTTGAAGAAGGCAAAAGGCTTAAGAGCTGAAGGATAAAAGTTATATTTATAAACATGCTAAAGAATACATTTAAAGAAACCAAAAAAAATGAGGAAAAATATACTGTCTTATAGGTTGAATCCTGTCACACACGAACATCGTTTCTAAAGGACTCTACAGTCCACTTCAACAATATTCAAACAACCAACATCCCATCACTGAAAAGAGTTTCAACACTCCTTTGGAGTTGGCTATTACAGAATTTATCCTGCATATAGCGTATGCATGAAAAACATCCTGGAGAATCAGAATATCTGCAAACATGGAACTGTTTCTCTAAACTGCACTTACTGGTCTCAAATCCAGTAGAATGAGGGTCAACTACAACTTGAAACTTGTCATCTTGGGGTGGGAGAGCAATCTGAAGCCAAAGAGCACTTTTCTATAGTTAACTCACATGGCTATCAGTATATTCTCTAAGTTTTTCCTCAGTGCCAAACATCCACTAAGAATTAAAGAGGAGAAGAGACTTTCTACCAATTCCAAGAATTCATGTAAAAAAGGTAAACCTTATGGAGTTTACATTGACTCAGTTTTCTTAAAGCCAAAGATTTCATTACAGAAAGGAGAAAGAAATTGGCACTAATAGTTCAAGCACGTGAATTGTAGAATACTAAATTCTTTTTCCTTTTGCTTAACAGTCATGTCCTTGGACTGCAAAATTATAACCATGACAAAACTTTTAGTGTTTTACCCCCTGTCAAAGGAAGACCAGTATTTCTGCCTGAGTGTCCCATTAACCTTTACCTAGAGCCTTTATTTTTGAACTTTCTATAGAAGTTTTTTTTCAAATAAGTTATTAATTATAACAACTGGGAAGAACAGTGTGAGGACCTGAATACTTCAGCCTGGCAATGAAGGCAGCAAACTTCCTTTATACCTGCTCTACTGCCTGGATTTTTAATACTAAAATAACCTTTCTCCCTCACTTCTGCAGGGGTACCCAGAAGAGAGTGGAATTTCTTGGCCATCTTAAGTATGGGGTAGAATCTTCTCTGTTTTTCAATGTTCTGACAAGGACCTCTGGACCTGCAGCTTATGCCTCTGGTAATTCAGTCTTGTTCTCAATAAGAGAGATCTCCAGCACAGGTAAAAGCAGCTGAAAGGCATCTTGAATGTAGGAAGCACTGTTTGATGCCTATAAGGATAAGGATTAAAAGATAAGAAAAAGAAAATATTATGGTCACTTAAAAGAGAAAATATAAGACAACAAAAGACAAATTAATTTTTATAAGCTAAATGATACTGTGGCCTGGCAAATGAGAGTACAGACTTAACCATTTCAATAGAGTTATAAAGGAAAGAATTATCTAGCTCTTACAATGATATGATAGCACAAAAAAAGTCAACATTTTTGTCCCACTTTCCCATCAGAAATGATAGTCGCCCTTTGGCATCCTGCTCAAATTCGGCATTAAAAGCTTATTTATTCCTTGACTGAATGGGCAGATCTTGTCACAACATTTTAGCTAATTACTCAAAGAGAATTTCAGAAGGCTATGAATCCCACATGAATAGGATTCCTGGTCCATTCTGACTGCTCTTCTTCCATGGACTCAACACTATCAGTGAATATGAGTCAGGTGCTCACAAATGTAAACAAAGAACTGCTTTCAAAGATGATAAAGTATAGGTATGTTTCTCTGTAGTTCAACAGACACATTTATGAAAAGCCTGGAATCGTTATGCTCTGAGTTTGCCAGACTTCATTTATATCTGACGAGTTCTGACCTTCCAGAGGAGTAACAACAGGGGGCTCATTAAAATAAAAAGTGTAATTTCAAGTTTAAGAGTGTTTCAAATCTAAAGCAAGAACAACCAACTCAAAAGCACAAAAGGGGGGAGTCTTTGTGGCTCAGCAGCTAACGAACCCAACTAGGATCCATGAGGATGCGTGTTCAATCCCTGGCCCTGCTCAGTGGGTTAAGGATCAAGTGTTGCCGTGAGCTGTGGTGTAGATCGCAGACATGGCTCAGATCCCATGTTGTTGTTGCTATGGCATAGCCAGCAGCTATAGCTCCAATTCAACCCCTATACTGGGAAATTCCATATGCTGCAGGTGCGGCCCTAAAAAGCAAGGATAAAAAAAAAATAGCAAAAGGGTTCCCATATCAAGTGAGTTTACCTTTTTTTGATTTCTAAGTAGTAAGTACTCCTATTTAAACTTCAGTGTGATATCTGATACCACATTTTCCAGCCGAAAGAGACCACAGAGAAAATCTAGTTAAATCTTATTTTGCACATAAAGGTAATGATACTGCCAAGAAGGTAAACACCAGGTCCAGGATCATACAGCAAATCAGGGAAGATCTAGGACAGGACTGGGCTCCTACACTGCAAACTTCTTTCACCTACACCACTCTGTAATCTACTAAATCACAATTTTTCTTTTGACCCCTTAAGCGATCAGAATAATTTTCCTTACCATTATAGGAAAACTAAGCAGTTAGAAATTAAAGGCATTCCCTCGGTGGTAATTTTAAAAGAATCTAAAACTACAGAAGTAACAGTCTAGCAGCAAAACTATTTTTTCACTCCATACTTAAGGGAGTTTCCATCGTGACTCAGCAGTAACAAACCCGACTAGTATCCATGAGGATGCGGGTTTGATCCCTGGCTTCACCAGTGGGTAAAGGATCTAGGGTTGCTATAGCCGTGGTGTAGGCCAGTAGCTGCAGCTCTGATTCGACCCCTAGGCTGGGAACTTCCAAATGCCACAACTGAGGCCCTAAAAAAGACAAAAAAAACCATATACATATTTAAAACCTGATTATCAAATGTATTTTCTCTCCTCAGACTTACATAAACAGTTTTGAACAGATCATTAAACATTTAAATTTTGTGCACAACTACTTTACAAGATAGTTCTTAAAACATGGACTCCCAAGAGCATCGCATATGGAAGCAATACGATCCATCATGGGATCCTCCTGCATTCACCCCCACTTTTTGTGGACCTAAAGCACCACTTCCTTAAATCTAATGAACTGACAAAGATTATGTAAACACAGGTACCTCTCTGACAAAATAAAGCAAATTTCTTGGGAAGGAAATGACAAAATGACTTGTTTTCATTTTTTTTAACTAAATTTCCTCTGTATAAACCTAGTCCTGTAGGAAGTAGTGTTTGCCTGTTTGTAATATTCAGGCCTTCATGTTTGCCAGCTGGTCTCCAAAGATGCCTTATTACTGAGAACTGTCCATTAACCACCAAGGAGTAGTACTAAGTAGTGAGAGCCTATTGCTTCTCCTTTGCAGTTTACCTGGCACCTTCATCTTTACACTTTGTGTTAATGAATGGGAAATATGGATTAAATATACCCCACTTTGGTGATATCTGCATCAACATGGCTAAACTACTAATCCAGTGAAAAAAAAACCAAAAAAGCCAAAAGATTGAAACTTAAGAGGAGTTAATTAATACATAAAAACCTAGAACTTAGAGACTTAAAAAAACAATTAGTACTACTAACCTCTAGAAATACTGCAGTGATTAATGGATTAAGGACATCTGCTTTTTCTTTGACCTAGAACAAAAGATAACGTGTTAAGGGAGCACAGCACCTTAAAAAAAACAATAAGCAAAGTTTATGATCCCACTTTGAAATACACACCTACACACAGCCATACATAAATGTAAGCATAGAAAAAGTCTGGGCCAGACTCAAGAAGGGCTTTAAATTTCCTCCTTTATATTCTACTGTGCTTCCAAATTGAGAGTGTACTCCTTTGTAGTTTTTTGTTTTGTTTTTTTGCTTTTTAGGGCCACACCCGAGGCATACAGAAGTTTCCAGGATAGGGGTTGAATTGGAACTGTAGCTGCCAGCCTATAACCCCAGCCACAGCAAATCATGATCCAAGCCGTGTCTGCAACTTACACCAAGCTCAAGACAACACCGGATTCTTAACCCACTGAGCAAGGCTAGGGATTGAACCCGGATCCTCATGGATCCTAGTCAGGTTCATTACTGCTGATCCACAGTGGGAACTCCCTCCTTTGTAGTTTTTATTGACTTTAAAAAGTATCTTCATTTTGGAAAAAGGGGTATAAATGGTACATCTGACCACAAAAAAGGAAAAATTTTAAAACAATTATATAGATATGGAACATGTGCTCAAAGTACTCAATGGTTTTTAAGACAGGCTGTTTGTAAAACATGGAAACAAATAATATAAATTTAATACTTGAGTGTGTTAGCACCTCAGAGATGACTAGCTGGATTAAAGTATCTTTATGAAACACATGAAAGATTTAGCCTCAGAAGGTTAACTTCAGGATCTCAGAAGCTCTCTTAAAGAAATTACTAAGAGAAAAAAATAGAAGTTATATCACAGAGTTATCCCTTAAAGGAAAAACCTGAACTTAAAGTGAGAAAAATTAATTTGGGGCATGCTATTAACTAAAATAAATTTAAGGGCCCAGAATAACTTTGCTGCCACACTGACACATACTTATTCTGAAGTAACTTCCTTAAAATTGAGGTATAACTGACATAACACTAATTGCAGATGTACAACGTAATGATTCACTACCTGCAGACACGATAAAATGATCACAATAAGCCTAGTTAACATCCATCACTTTACATAGTTAAATAATCTTTCTTGTGATGAGAACTTTTAAGATCTACTCTCTTAGCAATTTTCAAATATGCAACACAGTATTAACTACAGTCACATCATACATTATATCCCCTTGACTTACTTATTTCATACCTGGAAGTTTGTCCGTTTTGACTCTCTTCACTCATTTTGCCCATCCCCTACTCCTTACTTCTGGCAACCACCTATCTGTTCTCTGTATGTACAAGCTTGGTTTACTACAAAGTGATTTTTATTTATCCATTTTAAAATGCCCTATGGGAGTTCCAATTGTGGCTGGGTGGGTTAAGAACCTGCTAGTATCCATGAGGCTGTGGGTTCAAGCCCTGACCTCGCTCAGTGAGTTAAGGATCTGGCACTGCTATGGTTGTGGCATAGGCCAACAGTTGCAGCTCCGATTCGACCGCTAACCTGGGAACTTCCACATGCCACAGGCACAGCCCTAAAAAACAAAAAAAAATGGAAAAGAAAAAAATGCCCTTGATTGTATCCCAAGTCATAATTACTGATTTCTGAATCATTTTCCACAGTTCACACCATCAGCAATTTTTTATAATCCCTTAAAACAAAACAAAACAAAAATTTAGCTTTAACTACAACTCTTATATCGGCTGGCAACTGCAAAATACAAGAGTTGCCATAGTCTAAGTAATGCCCTACCCTCTAAAACCATAGTCAAACTTTGGAAGTTTTATCTTTTCAAAGTCTACATTTTCAGGGCAGGTCTCAAGAGAGCAACTCAAGATATACTGAAGACTGCCAAAAAAAAATGAGTTACAAAATTCAGTTAGACATAGATAAGCTGATCCTAAAATTCATATGGAAAGGCACAGAACCCCACACAGACAAAGAACAACAAAGAAAAAGAACAACAAAGCTTGAACACTTACAATTCTTGATTTCAAAACTTACTACAAAGCTACAGTAATCAGGACAATATGGCAGGATACATAAAGATCAGTGGAACAGAAATAAGAGCCCAGGAACAAAGCCATGTCTATGGTAAAGTGATTTTAGATAAAAAGGGCCAAGACAATTCAATAGGGGAAAACTTTTCAACGAATGGTGCTGGAACACTGTATATCCACAACACATGTGAAAAAATTTGTTGAGCTGCTACCTCACACCCTACACAAAAATTAATTCAAAACGGGTAATAAATATAAACATAAGAGCTACAACATAGGGGTTCCTGTCGTGGCTCAGTGGTTACAAACACAACTAGTGTCCATGAGGAAGGGGGTTTGATCCCTGGCCTCACTCAGTGGGTTAAGGATCCAGCAATGCTGTGAGCTGTGATGTAGATCACAGATGAGGCTCAGATCCCAAGTCGTTTTGGCTGTAGTAGAGTCCAATTTGACCCCTAGCCTGAGAGCCTAATATGCCATGGGTGCAGCCCTAAAAGGACGGAAAAAAAAGCTACAACAGAAAACTCTTAGGAAAAAAACACAGGAGTAAATCTTCTTATTGTAGGTGAGGCAAGGCTTCTTTTTTAGCTATAAGATGGAAAAAACGAGTGATAAAAGAGCATTGACAAGCTGGACTCTATCACCCTCACTATCGAAAAAGTAAAGGCAGAATTCTCTTGTAGTACAGCTGGTTAAGGTTCCAGCATTGTCACTGCAGCAGCTTGGATAGCTGCTGTGGTACAGGTTTGACCCCTGGCCCAGTTACTCCCACATACCGCGGGTGCAGCAAGAAGAAAAAAAAAACAGGAAAGGACAGTCTATGTGTGGTCTGGGAGAAAATACGTACATATCATATATCTGTTAAGGAACTTTTATCTAGAAAAAACAAAACTCCTATAACTTAACAGTAAACAGTAAATAATAAAAAGACAAATAATTAAAATCAAAATAAGACAAATAATAATAACCCAATTTATAAAATAATAATAAAAGACAACCCAATTTAAAAATAGGCAAAGGACTCAAAAAGACATTTCTCTAAAGTCATACAAATGGCTAACGAGCACATGGACAGATGTTCAACGTCATCACCTATCAGGGAAATGCAAATATAACCCACAATGAGATAAGACTTCCTACCTACCAGGATGGATAAAATAAAAACAAAATCATAATGAAAAAAAAACACACAACAGCATGTGTCAAGGAGGGATGTGGAGAAAAGTGGAACTCTCATACGTTGCTGGCAGGAATGTAAATGGTGCAGCCAGTTTGGAAAACAGCTTGCCAGTTCCTCAGTGGTCTGTATTACCCAAATGAACAAGCAATGCCACTATTAGCTATCCACCCAAAAGAAATAAAAACAGACACGCATGTTCCTAGTAACATTATTCATTACAACCAAAAAGTTTAAACAATCCAAATTTCTATCAAAATGATAAATTTGATGAAAAGATAAATGTGGAGTTCCTGTTGTGACTCAGTGGAAATTAACTTGACTAGTATCCATGAGGATGTGGGTTCAATCCTTGGCCTCACTCAGTGGATTAAGGATCTGGCACTGTTGTGAGCTGTGGTTCGGATCCCACACTGCTTGTGGCTGTGCTGTGTTGTAGGCAAGCAGCTGCAGCTCTGATTCGACCCCTAGACTGGGAACTTCCATATGCCACAGGTGCAGCCCTAAAAAGCAAAAAAAGACAGAAAAAAGAAAAATGTGGTAAATGTGCATAAAACAGAATATGATTTGGTAATAAAAAGGAAATACTTTTACATTGTGGATGAATCCCAAAAACACACTTACATGAAAGAAACCAGAGAGAAAATACCACATTACTGTATGATCCCATTTATATTAAATGTCAAGAATAGGCAAATCTATAGAAACAAAGTAAATTAGTGTTGCTTAGGGCTAGAGAAGTATGGAGGGTAAGGGAATAGTAAGTGACCTCTAATGGTTTTCAGGGAGATGATGAAAATGCTCCAAAATTAGGTGACTACGGTGACTGTTGTAACAACTCTGTAAAAGCACTGAATTGTACGATTAAAATGGGCAAATTTTACGATATATAAACTATATCTTAATAAAACTGTTTTAAAAGCAAAAGACATTAGCCCAATAAAAGTCACGAATTCTTACCCCAGCAGTTGTTAGGCAGGTAGTGAACTCTTTAGACAGAGAAGACAACTCTTTACACAGCAGGACTGTCATCCTAGAAAAGAAGCGTGAAAAGTTAGAAGGGTTCTTCTTTTTTTTTCCTTTTTTAAATAAAGCAACTGTCAGAAGAAAGAAAATCACGCCTGTTACTAAATGTGAAAGAAGGCTTTTAAAGGCAGTTAAGTATGTGTTAAATAAGCTACATAATACATTTAGGGGCCTATGCTACAGGAAGAAAAAGTTTAGTCCTTAGAGAAACATTTTTCTACCAAATCCTCAAGTTAAATCAAAGGAAACAACGAAGAAGCATTTTAAGTAGACAAGGTACTACTTAAAAGATCCTACATTTCACTTAGAAATAAAGTTAAATTAGGGAGTTCCCATTGTAGCTCAGAAGGTTATGAACCCAACTAGTTATCCATGAGGATGTGGGTTAGATCTCTGGCCTTGCTCAGTGGGTTAAGGATCCAGTGTTGTCATGAGCTGTGGTGTAGACTGCTGATACAGCTTGGATTCAGAGTTGCTATGGCTGTGGCCTAGGCCGGGAACCTCTAGCCTGGGAACTTCCATATGCTGCAGGTGTGGCCTTAAAAAGCAAAAAAAAAAAAAAAAAAGGAAAAGAAATACAGTTAAATTAAATATTCATTCATTCAACACATATTTACTGAAACTCTTTTATGTACCAGGTACTTCTGAGCACTAGGAATATATTAGTAAATCAGCAAAGTCCAAGTTTCGTGAATACTAATTTACTTGCTAATTAAGGGGGAGACTATATATAGAAAGAGATGGATGCTTGTATATGTCTATAGTTATATACGTATACATACATAAACACATAAATGTATACACATATTCATGTATATAATATGCACTAAATGGTGATGTGAGCTAAGAATATAAAGCAAGAGTTAGAAAAGGCATTGGCGGAGTTCCTGTCGTGGTGCAGCAGAAACGAATCCAACTAGGAACCATGAGGTTGCGAGTTCAATCCCTGGCATCGCTCAGTGGGTTAACAATCCAGCGTTGCTGTGAGCTGTGGTGTAGGTTGCAGGCATGGCTCGGATCTGGCATTGCTGTGGCTCTGGCGTAGGCTGGCAGCAACAGCTCCGATTAGACCCCTAGCTGGAAACCTCCATACGCCACAGGTGCAACCCTAAAAAGGCAAAAACAAACAAACAAAAAATAAAAGAAAATGCGTTGAGAAATGCAAATCAAAACCACACTGAGACATCACTTCACACCTGTAAGAATGGCTAACATTAAAAACTAAAAAAAAAAAAAAAAAAAGCATAAATAACAATGTTGGTGAGGATGTGGAGAAAAGGAAATCTTGTATGCTGGTGATGGGAATGTAAATTAGTGCAGCCACTGTGAAAAACAATATGGAAGTTTCTCAAAAAACTAAAAACAGAACTACCATAAGACCCAGGAATTCCACGCCTGGGTATATATCTTAAAAAAAAAAAAACTAATTCAAAAAGATACATGCATTGCAATGTTCATAGCAGCATTATTTACAATTGCCAAGGTATGGGAGCAATCTAAGAGTCCATCAACAGATGAGTGGATGGAGTTCCCATTGTGGACCAGCAGGTTATAACCCAACTAGTATCCCTGAGGACATGGGTTTGATCCCTGGCCTCAGTCAGTGGGTTAAGGATCCAGTGTTGCTGTGAGCTATGGTGTAGGTCACAGATGCAACTCGGATTCAGTGTTGCTGTGGCACGGCCAGCAGCTGCAGCTTCAGCTCTGATCTGACCCCTAGCCTAGAAATTTCCATATGCTGCAGGTGTAGCTCTGAAAAACAAAAACAAACAAACCAACAAAAAAAACAGATGGATGAAGAAGATGTTACATACACATACATGTACACACACACACACACACACACACACACACACACACACACACAGAGGAATACTACTCAGCCATAAAAAGGAATGAAAATTTGCCATATGCATCAATATGCATGGACTTGGAGGGTATTATGCTAAGTGA
Organism: Catagonus wagneri; assembly: GCA_004024745.2. NCBI lineage: Eukaryota > Metazoa > Chordata > Mammalia > Artiodactyla > Tayassuidae > Catagonus > Catagonus wagneri. The sequence continues at coordinate 17,886,832 of PVHT020000165.1, read as the reverse complement.
AATAAGTCAGACAGAAAAAGACAAATACTGCATATCACTTTTATGTATAATTTAAAAAATACAACAAACTAGTGAATATTACAAAAAGGATGCAGACTCACAGATAGAGAGAACTGGTGTTTACCTATGGGGAAGACTGGGGGGATAATATAGGGATGGGGGAATATCTTACAACCAAACTATTGGGTGTAAGATAGGCTCAAGGATGTATTACACAACATGGAGAATATAGCCAATATTGTTAATAACTTAATGGAAGGTGGCCTATAAAAACTGTATTAAAAATTTTTTTTAATTAAAAAAATAAAATTGTACTTCCCATCATGGCTCAGTGGTAATGAACCTGACTAATATCCATGAGGATGTGGGTTCGATCCCTAGCCTTGCTCAGTGGGTTAAGGATCTAGCATTGCCTTGAGCTGTGTTGTAGGTCCCAGATGAGGTCCAGATTTGGCATTGCTGTGGCTGTGGTGTAGGTCAGCAGCTACAGCTCCGATTCAACCCCTAGCCTAGGAACTTCAATATGCCATATGTATAGCCCTAAAAAGACAAAAAATTAAAAATAAAAAGAAATTAATTAATTTAAAAATAAAAACTTCTACCCTTGAGGAAGTTAAACTGATCTATGTGACAGCGTATTAGAATTAGGAAAAAAAAAAAAAAAAAACAAGAATGAGAAAATGGGAGAAGCAGCATTTTAGGTTGGCCAGTGAAAAAAGGCAGATCTAAATGGAAACCTGACTTTAGTGAGAGAAAGATCCATGACTGGAAGAGCGTTCCAAGCATATAGATAACTACTTTTCCAAATAGGCTGCTTTTCCAAATAGGGATTGAATTCAAGCTGCAGCTTCGACCTATGCCACCGCTATAGCAACACTGGATCCTCTAACCCAGTGCCCAGGGTTAGGGATTGAAGCCATGCCTCCACAACAACCTGAACTATTGTGGCTGGATTCTTAACCACAGCAGGAACTCCTCATTCATGTTTTTTTTCCCCCAATGAAAATTCTCATTTTAATTAAGAGATTTATTTATAAAGTAGTAGCCTTTTCTTCCCTATGACTACCAACATTCTATAATTTTTGAAGTTTTTGTTCAAAATCAGCAATATGGTGGGTAAAAAGGGGGGGGGGTGGGATTTGGAATTTGCACAACCTTGGCAAATTATTTAAGTTCTCAAGTCTGCTCTTCCTCATTTTAAAAACTGGACTGGTCACTTATCCTGAAGGTTGTTGCAAAGATTAGAAATGATACATGTAAATTCCTCAGCATGATACTTGGCCTATAATTAGCACTCAACAACTAATGTTAAGAATTGACAGGAGTTCCCTTCGTGGCTCAGTGGTTAACGAATCCGACTAAGAACCATGAAGTTGCGGGTTCGATCCCTGGCCTTGCTCAGTGGGTTAAGGATCCGGCGTTGCCGTGAGCTGTGGTGAAGGTTGCAGATGTGGCTCGGATCCCGCGTTGCTGCGGCTGTGGTGAAGGCCGGCGGCCACAGCTCCTGTTAGACCCCTAGCCTGGGAACCTCCATGTGCCGCGAGTGCGGCTCTACATAAAGGCAAAAAGACAAAAAAAAAAAAAAAAAGAATTGACAGAGTTCCCTTCATGGTTCAGTGGTTAATGAATCCGACTAAGAACCATGAGGTTGCAGGTTCGATCCCTGGCCTTGCTCAGGGGGTTAAGGATCCGGCGTTGC
>PVHT020000165.1:17854482-17877374 GCA_004024745.2 Catagonus wagneri | reverse complement strand
TATCAATCCTTTAAAAAATATCAGTGCTACCCACCCTACAAACCCAAAATTCAGTCTGAAACATCTCAGTGATAAGATCTAGAGACTTAAGAATTAAAAAGCACCTTTGTATTTAGCTGCTCTGAGCATTTACTTTTTACCAACTGAAAAAAAATGAGGCCTGGAGAAGGAATGGGATTTGACCACCTCACATGTGAGGATTAGAATAAGAATTAGAACTGTGTTCTCAGACTTTTGGTTCATTGCTTTTCCCTTGCATCACACAGACTCTCATATAAATCCCTGGAAATAAGCAGGCCCTGATCCTTAACCATTCTACATCTTAAGTCTCAACACCCAAAATGTAAACAATATGAAGGCTGTTTTCAGAGAATGACTAGGACTATGAGATAAATTAGGGGTTACTAACTTTTTAAAAGTAATTTATTTATTATTATGATCTCTTTGAGCACAGAAACAATGTCTCTTTCATTACTGCTTCCCTAGCACCTAGAAAATAAAGGTTTCCTTCACTTATATTTATTGAGCATCTTAAATGTATAACACACTGAGTTAGGTTCTTGAGGACCATAAACATTTACTATGGGCCAGGCAATTTTAAGAATTCTGTGTGTATTAACACACTAAATCCTCACAGAACCTTGTATTATTCCTACCTTACAGACAGAGAAACTGAGGCACAGAGAGAGGTTAAGCAACTTGCTCAAGACCACACAAAAAGTAAAAAGATGGCAGAGCTAGGATTTTAAGAAGTGATAAAGCACAGATCCAGCCTTGAAGAAATTTAAGTTTTAGAAAGGGAGATAGGATACACGCATTTAAAAACAAACAAAAACCTATCAAAATTTTATGAAAATACACTTGCACATGGTTTAAGTGAATAGAGTGCTAAAGAATATACACAGTATGTTAACACTTTTATATAAGAAAGAGATAAGAAAATTTTCTGCTTATCTTTATATCTACTAATCTAAAAAAGAAACACTGGAAAGATATGCTGGAAAGCAAGAAAGTTTAATATCTAAAAGGAGAGAGGAGTAATTCCCATTATGGCTCAGTGGGTTAAGAATCTAACTAGTATCCATGACGATGCGAGTTTGACCCCTGCCCCACTCAGTGGATTAAAGGATCCAAAGGATCCAACATTGCCATAAGCTGTGGTATAGATCACAGATGTGTTCAGATCTGACATTGCTGTGGTTGTAGTGCAGGGCAGTAGCTGCCACTCCGATTGGACCCCTAGCCTGGGAACTTCCATGTGCTGCAGGTGTGGCCCTAAAAAAAAAAATAATAACAATAATAATAATAATAAAAGGAGAGGGGAGATAGAGTGAATGGAAATTGAGAGGGACTAACACTTCTCTGAGTATATTTTTGATACAGTTTTGACATCTGAAAACATGTTAATACTCTATATATTCAAAGATAATATTAAATTAACATGGAGACAGTAAATACATAAAATATTTTTTGTAGATTGGTTTTATAGTAGTATGGGCAAAGCAATGAAATCCTTTCAGATGAATTACAGGATTGAGGATATTAGGAAATACAATAATATTGTTTGGAGACAGGGTTCTTACTTAGAGAAATATAAACATACAATGGGGAAAGGCAAGGAGGAACCCTATAGGGATGAACTGAAACAGGAGTTATCACTGTAAACTCATAATCTCTAAAATACGCAAGCACACATATGTATACACACACACACACACACACACACTTATATTTAGACACATATAGGTGCATGTGTGTATAACTGAATATACTTCCTAGCTTTGCCAACAGGGCCTAGAAGCAGATAGCCCAGTAGCAATGAGTACGCCTAGTATCCAGGTACACCAAAAAGGAACCATGGATCCTTGAAGAACAAGTTGATTCCAGGAGAGGAAATATAAAAGGTACAAGACCTTGTTATGCCAGAAAATGTGTCACTCCGTCTCAGTTCCCACCCACTCCACCTGCAAAAGCCAACGGGGTATGTTACACAGGAATCAGCTTGAAGCACAATTTAAACATCAAAATAATTAAAGACAGTAATGGATTACAAACCAATGGAAGGAAAAAAAAAAGAAATCCATGTGATCACACCAAAAACAAATAAGCAGATAAATAAAGAGATAAGTGGAGAAGAGAGAGCTCTTAACTGTAAATAGAATATCAAGAGCCAACTCATAAACATGGACCACATCAGGGGTTGAAACAAATCATCATTCTGCAGCCATCACAGTAAAGAGTTGGCGCAGCAGGAATCATGAATAGTTGCTAAATCCAGGATGCTAAATTATGAGTGGGATATTTGTATGGTTTTAAAATGTCTCCCCACGGAAAGCTCATTAGTAGCACAGGAACAAAATCATAACCAGCAGTGCGAAATCAGACAAAACATCACCAATAAGAGCCAGATGGACACCACATGCCCCTATAAAGGGTACCCTGCAAAGGACTTAACATCACGTATGAGACCTTTTGGCTGACAATGCACAGCCTGACTTTAATCATGAGGAAACATCAGATAACCCTAAAGTGAGGAATATTCTATTTTTATAAAGGGGAAAGGGTCTCTATTTCTCAAAAATGTCAGTATCATAAAAGACAAAGGCTGAGGAACTATTCTAGATTAAAAGAGACTAAAACAAACAAAAAACAAAAAATCACAGATTAAAAGAGACAAAGTATGTGACAAATACAATTCATAATCATGAACTGGTTCCAATGTTAAGTGAAAAAATTGAATATGAAGGACATTATCAGGTCAGTTAACAAAACTGGAATGTAGAAAACAGGTTAAATAAAGTATGGTATCAATGTTAAATTTACTGCACATGATAACTACAGCTGTTATGAAAGGGATTATCCATAGTCTTAGGAGACAAAAAGTGAAATATTTAGGAGTTAAGAGCTATAATGTTTACAATTTACTCTCAAAAAATAGTTCCAATAATAACAACATGGAGTTCCCGTCATGGCTCAGCGGAAACGAATCCGACTAGGAACCATGAGGTTGCAGGTTCGATCCCTGGCCTCACTCAGTGGGTTAAGGATCCGGCATTGCTGAAAGCTGTGGTACAGGTGGCAAATGCAGCTCGGATCTGGCATTGCTATGGATGTGGCATAGGACCCCTAACCTGGGAACCTCCATATGCGGCAGCTGCGGCCCTAAAAAGCAAAAATAAAAAAAAATATGTGTATATGAGGGCCGGGTAAAAATGGATAGGAAAAAAAAGAACACATGCTCAAGCACAAATGATGAAACAAATGAAGTAAAATGTTAACAACAGGTGCATCTGAAAAAAAAGGTAAACTTGCAACTTTTCTCTAAGTTTGATATTATTTCCAAAATATAAAATACCATGATACAAGCTAGAAAGTGCTATAGCTAAAGTGCCATAGGTGAGATGAGGGAGATAAGCTCTGAGGCAAAATTCTGAAAAGCTTTCTTGAAAAATGCTGCATTTTTTACTGGGCATGGGAGAGTGGCAGAACCTCTCTCAAATACCGCATTCCTTACCTAGGGGTACACAAGAGGTGACTATGATGACTATACAATGGCTATCAGCTCTTCCTGGCCAGGAAGCAATGTGTGCCTGCTGCTAACTGAGCCTGAATTGTTTCTTGAGTTTAGGAGACGAAGGTGAAAAGGCAGCAAGAAGTTCAAGACTCAGCTAACAGTGTCCCACCAGCTGGCACAGTCGTATATGCCAGGCAGGTACTAATCTTGAAACAGTCTCTCTCTATCCACTCTGAGCTATTACCGGAGTCCCCAGATGTGTGAAGACAACTCAGGCATCACCACCAAAGACAAAGGTCCAGGCCATGGACTCTCTTATTTCTACAAGCTAAATGTTCATCACATGAATTACTGGGCTCTGGGAAAAGACAACCTTCAGCTATCCAAAGGCAGGGGCCATGTCCATCATCTCTGAGTCGCAGGACTCAACTCTGAGTCCTAAGAACAGTGAGATCTCAATAGAGAACTAGCCTGTTGGTATCACGATGGCTGGTGAGGACTGCTAACTTTACCTGACCAACACCATAACCTAATTTAAGCTTTCAGACAAGCAGAGCATTCCAAATAAAAGCAAGTGAGGATGGCAGATGTGCTGGGGGGCTGGGGGCAGGGGGAGTGCAGTGTGAGCGCAAGAGCAAAAGGCAGACGGGGGTATGGAACTCAGAACCCTCAACTCTGGTGACATTTTTGCCAGGAATTTACAATCTTATATTTTATATCCATTAAATCCATATAAGTAAAAAATTGAAAATCACCAAGAAGGAAGAACTTACCCTGGCAAGTTTCTCTGGTTTGGAGGAGACATGCAGCTGGGAAAATAGCTCTGCTATCTCTCTGGTAAAGTCTTCATCCCCTAAGAAAAAAGTTCCATGTAAAACACTGCAGAAAGACTCGTGAGAATCACTGCAGGGGCTGGGAGGGGAAAGGAGGGGAATGGTAGTAAGAGCAGTAGCAGCAACAACAGCAGAAGCAAAGTATGTGAGCAAAGTGCCTTAGTGCTTACAGAATCCTTTTTTGTATATTTTATTAATGAATTCTTTCAATAGGCTTGTAAAAAAATTGTCACTATCTCATTTTGGGGACGAAGGGGAAAACTATAGCTTGAAGAGGTTAATGTATTTCCCCAAAATCTCATAACAAATTAGAAGTCAAACTTTGGCCTTCCCATCCCAATCCATAGCTTGTGCCCTTGGTATTACATCCTGGATGTATGAATGGAGAACTGATAAAGGGAGAGTACTAACTGGGCACTAGGCATGTGCTTCCAAGGAAGTGAAATTTAGGCTGAGATATAAAAAAAAAGTACAAATTTGCCAGGAGAATGGAAGAGTTTCAGGCAGAGAAGACAAGTACAAAGATCTGGAGATAGGAGTTCCAGTTGTGGCTTGGCAGAAACGAATCTGACTAGCATCCATGAGAGTGCAGGTTCGATCCCTGGCCTTGCTCAGTGGGTTAAGGATCCGGCGTTGCCATGAGCTGTGGTGTAGGTCACAGATCAAGATCAGATCTGGGGTTGCTGTGGCTGTGGTGCAGGAGAGCAGTTGCAGCTCTGATTCGACCCCTAGGCTGGGAACCTCCATGTGCTGAAAGTGCGACCCTAAAAAGTCTTAAAAATAAATACATAAATAAAGATCCAGAGGTAAAAGAAAGCACAGCAAGAAGTTTAATATGGTTGAGAATAACTTAATGGAATGATAGAGCTAGGAAAGGAAGCAGGATCCAGGTAATAATAAAGGGTGTTGTAAACCATGGAGAGGAATTCAAACTTTTTATTAAGAGAATAGGGAGCTGCTGAATGATTTTAAACAGAGACAGGTAAGTTCAATTTAAATTTTAGAAAGATCACTTAAGTTCCTGGTTGGGAATGGACTGAAAGGGAAACAAGAAAGGAGGAAGGAACACTGAGACAATAATCCAAGATCCAGGAAAGAATACTGGTAACTAAGAAGAAAGGGAGAGAAGAACGATTCCATAATGCTGAAAGGATGGCAAGGAAGCTGTTAGAATAAGCTTGATCAAAGATGTTGCAGAACTTGCAATATTTAATACCTGAGAAACATGCAAGTATACAGTTGAGTCAAGATCAAAAACAATCAACATATCCAAAAAAATGACAAGAAATATTCTTTTCCGCTCAGCTTACCTAAGTGCTATTCAATCTCTCCTTTGAAGCCCAGCCCAAGTCTTCTCTGCACTGAAGACTATAGATAGAATTTTTGTTCACAGAAATCTCCTAGCACTCACAATCTATATGAGTATTTCTTAGTCAGCAGTTCATAGTTACCAGAGCAAATTATTGCTATTTCATACCCGCTTTCTCCCAAAATTCCTTAAGGAAAAAAAAAATCTGTCCTGGTTTTCCTCTTTCCACCTGCTATCCTTTTGTCCTCTCTTGGCATTCAAGGCAGAAATTCAAATGGTTTAGTGATCCACCCAGGTATAACACAGTTTGGGGAAATCCGATCTCACTAAACAATACAACTTTAACCTACGTAACTCATCTAAACAACTCCTAACCATACCCTACTGTCTAAAATCTGACTCTTAGGTAGGATTTTGTTTTCCCAGCTAAGCTCTACATTATGTGGAAGCAAGAGATCAATCCGAATCCAAGAGAAATGCAAGCACCTCAAAGGGTTCAGAAAATAATCCAACAGATTACAGAAGGTTTAAAAAAAAATGAAACTTTTACTCATAGACATTTATCTCATTCTTTAAGAAATTCTTTTTCAGGATGTACTTTAGAATGTAAATAATGTTATGGTTTAATGTATAATTTATACACGTTAAAATATACACATATTAAGTCAGTGCTAAAAAATACTTTTACTACTAAGGGTTGATCAAAAAATGTTTGCATTTGCAACATGTGTGGACTTGGAGGGTATTATGCTTAGTGAAATAAGTGAGACAGAAAAAGACAAAAACTGTATGTCTCCACTTATATGTGAAATCTTGAAAATAAAATATTTAAAAGAAAGGTAAAACAAAATGCAAGGGGAAAATGGAGATCCTTATCAGCATTCCCACAGACCTGAGTGTAAAAAGCAATTGCTACACTAGAATAAAAGTATGTAAGGATGGAAGGAAGGAAGGGTTAGTACTTTGGAGGGACTCAGGAGAGAGGCTGGTACCTCGATCAGGACGTCTCCTAAAGAGAAGGGATCAGGCATACAAGATAGAAGGGCCAGGGTTAAGGATGCTGATAGAAAATGATGATCAACATCATGAGAACTAGGTTCTGTGCGTTTTTTTCTCCCCGTTACTACCACCACCTTCTTAAAAACAATTTCATCAAGATGCAATTAAATACCAAGATCAGTATTGAATTACCACCAAAACCACTGAGCACCACTGCTGAAAAGGGTGGCATGCAGAACCAGTAGTACCTTTGCAGAATCCTGATCTCTGGCAAACAGGTAGGGAATAAAAATATCATAGACACAAATCCATCTGTTCAGAAACTCCTTTAGAGTCCTCTGAATGGTATTTAAAGATCAGGATTTCTGATTACTATGTTAAAGCCAGATGTTCACTGAATTAAACAAACACTGTTAACAGCAGTATGTACAAATAACTTAAGTTCATAAAAAACTTGGGCTTGTCACACCAGGGCTTGGTTAGGAAAAAAAGAACAACTTAAGCAAATCAAAACTCATTTATGGGTTTTCCGCGAAGTGAAACTTTTAAAATGCAGATCCCTATTTAGGTATTTATGTCACCCTAATAATGAAAACAACAGCCACTATTTGTTGAGTGTTTACTATGAGCCACACATTAGACATAGTATTTCATTCAGTCCTTGTAACAATCTGAGAAGAATAAGCCACCTCTACTTACAGATGAGGAAATACAAGTTCAGGGTTAAGGAACTTCCCAGTCACATGGCTTAGTAAATGGCAGATCTTGATTTTGAACCCAGGTCTAACTACAAAATCCATCCTTTTTCCACCATGCTTACTGCCTTCTCAACACTTCAAAACAGATTTTTTTTTTTTTTTTTTTTGCTTTTTAGGGCCATACCCACAGCATATGGAAGTTCCAGACTAGGGGTCCAATCAGAGCTGCAGCCACAGCAATGCTGGATCCAAGCCGTGTCTTCTACCTACACCACAGCTCACGGCAATGCCAGATCCTTAACCCACTGAGCAGGGCCAGGGATTGAACTAGCATCCTCATGGATACTAATCAGGTTCGTAACTGCTGAGTCACAACAAGAACTCCCAGCTTTAAAAATTTATATTCAAGAACCATTTCATATCAGGACTCTTTATATATGGAGTGAGATGTCATTTAGCAAGATATTATATAACCAGATGATTGGTTTAAGAAGATGCAGTATATGTATATATACAATGGAACATTACTCAGCCACAAAAAGATTGAAATAGTCCCACTTGCAGCAACATGGATGGACCTAATGATTATCACACTATGTGAAGTCAGAGAAAGATAAGTACTACATGATATCATATGTATAACTGGGTCACTTTGCTGTACAGCAGAAATTGGTAAAACATTGCAAATCAACTAAAATTTTTAAAAAAAGAAAAAAATTTTAAATAATACAAATGAATGTATATACAAAACAAAAACAGATTCATAGACATAGAAAACAAATTTATGGTTACCAAAGGGAAAAAGCGGTGAGGATAAATTAGGAGTATGGGATTAACAGATACAAACTACTATACATAAAATAGATAAAGCAACACGAATTTACTGTATAACAGGGAACTATATTCAGTATTTTATAATAACCTATAATGGAAAATAATCTGAAAATATCATATATAACTGAATCATTATGCTGTACACCTGAAACTAACACAAACTGGAAATCAACTATACTTCAATTTTTTAACAAAAGTTAAATCTGGCTAATGTAATTGGAGAGATTAGTTTCAAGGTCACTGCATATAAACACACTACATCATTCCCACTAAGATGCTGGATTTCTGGAGTTCCCATCGTGGCTCAGTGGTTAACGAATCTGACTAGAAACCATGAGGTTGAGGGTTCTATCCCCGGCCTTACTCAGTGGGTTTAGGATCCAGCATTGCCATGAGCTATGGTGTAGGTTGCAAACGCAGCTCAGATCCCGAGTTGCTGTGGCTGTGGCGAAGGCCGGCAGCTACAGTTCCTGTTAGACCCCTAGCCTGGGAACCTCCACATGCCACAGGTGAGGCCCAAACAAGGCAAAAAAAAAAAAAAAAAAAAAGATGAAGATTCTGGATTTCTGTATTACCTTTCTTTTCTTCCTCCTCTTCCTCACAGAACTCTGCTAGGGAAAATGCTTCTTTGAGTTGCTCCATTTCAAGTTTTAGTGTCTCTAATTCTTCTCCACTTAGAGAATTAAGAATAGATTTCACCTGAATTGATAAAAAACGGTAAGTGGGAGTATGAGAGAAAAAGAAAAACATACTCAAATGGAAACGAGACCATAGATCAAATTAAAATTAAAATTATGAAGTCACAAGTTTTTCCTTAAGAACCTTAGTACAAGAAGCTGGTCATCACAGAAAGGTGGGGAGTATCTGTGCTTTCAAAAATAACATAAGCCAGCAATGCCTGGAAATCATTAGTGTTTAGAAATGGCTTAGAAATGAGGGGAAATGAATCAAAAGCTAACAGGTAACTATTCAAATTGGCAGCTTAAGCCAAAGAAACTATAAAAGAAAAAAAAAAAGGCCAAGATGATGGAAAAATAATAGATGTGCTATTAAGACCTCTTTGTTAATCTATCCATTTTTGTTTAAAGAAATAACACTTGACATTCTATTTCTAGCAATAAGAACAAACAGGGTTTTTTTTTATTAGTTTTGGCACAATGTTTTCAGAAAGTCTCAACTCTCTGACATACATTTCTTCTTGCAACTGCACAAAAAGAAACTATGCAGTGTGTTTTTACTTAAAGACTACTCCAAATGAAAATTTCAGTTTAGAATTACCTTTATTTCACTTTCTCGGGAGAGCATCTCCAGAGCTTCTAGATGTGAAAGGCCTTGAAATTCATCAAAGAGTAACCCATAATGAGTTTTCTTTTCCGTTTCCATGGTTACCTCATTGGAAGTCCATAGCTCTTCTTTCTCCTTCGCCTCTCTTAAAATCTAAAAGAGAGAAGGAGGCCTTACACCGCAACAAGTAATGAGAGCTTATGGGTGAGTTTTGAAAGTCAAGGGAAGCAAAACTGAGATGAGTAACATTGCCCTTTCATTCTTGGAATTGTGATTCAAATCTGACAAGCTCAGGCGTTGCAGAAAAAAAAATGATCCCATAATCTGATTGTAGACAGGGTAAATAACACCTCAGGAACCAGATGTTTCTCTGAAAATGGTCTTACCATTAATCTAATAAACAGCCCTGAAAGGGCTGGGCATCTTACCCCGCACTGATAGGGGGCTCCTGCAGAAAGGAACAAGGAGGAAACAAAAGAACTGGCCATTTTTTCTAAGCATCAGAATGCTGTGTGCATCCTCTCATCACAAAAAAAAAAAAAAAGAAAGAAATAAAAGAAAGTCATGGAAAAGTTCTCAAGAGGATACTAACAAGGTCTCAAGTTACCACATACAAAATTACAGATCAAAACAGAAACAGGAAATAAACAAACAGTACCTGAGACAGAGTAGAAGTTCGGTTCATCAAACCTTTGGTTCTTTTAAATCCAGGATCCCCTTCTGCTATTACATCCATTGTCTTTTTCCCAATGAATTCTAAGGCATCCAAACCCCCACTGATAACGCTCTTTCCCTAGGAAACACATGCATCCTCGTTACAATAATACTGAAAAAAGACACCTGTATGTTTTGATTACATAAACTATGAGCTAATAATACCAATCACTGGCAAGAATGTGGGGCAACTGAATCATACACTGCTTGTAGGAATGTAAAGAACTATTAACCACTTTGGAAAACTGTCAGTATCCACAAGAGTTGAACATATAAATATTCTCTGACCCAGCAACTCCACGTACAGTTATGTACTCCACAAAAAGACATACAAGGACGCTTCTAGCAGTGCTATTTTAAAAAATTAAAAAATACAAGCTAAAAGCTGGAAACTACCCCAATACTCACCAACTCTGGAATGAATATATGTGACACAGTCACTTGATGGAATACAACAAAGAAAAAGGACTATACTACACAAATTATACAAACATAATAATGAATGAAAGAAGCCAGTTACAACAGAATATGTACTGTAAGATTCTGTTTATATAGCAGGCAAAATTAACCTACCGAGGTAGAAGACAGGACTGTGGTTATCTCAGTGGGCAGAGGGGCAGAAAACTGGGAGAGGGCACAGGGGAGACATCTGATGCATCACTATGCTGTTGCTTAGTCTGAATATATTCACATCGTGAAAATTCAAACTGAACACTTATGATTCACTTTTCTGTATATAGGTTATACTTCAGTAAAAAGTTAAAACTAAAAAGTACTATCTAACTATCCTTATGTAGGAAAGATATTAAGCTTCCTATGTAATCCTTCTAAAAGTGTTCCTAATCATCTATAGATTTATAAGTACTTAACATCAACAACTCATTACCGCTTGACTAAAAGATGCAATTATGAGAAAAATATTTCTGTAAAGCGGAGAAGTTTTCCTAGAGCCACCAAACCAAGAATTCCCAGTCCATAAAATACTATGTACACCACCTCTGTTACTCCTCTACTGCTCCATCCCTTACTTTTTTAAAGAAAGTTTTCGAGTATTCTCACTCTACCCCTAAGATGAAAGTGAATGAGCAGGCAATTTGGACTCCCAGTCCCCATGACTTTTCAAGGAAAAGAGGGAGAAAGAGACAAACCCCATTACAATCACAGAAAGAAGCACCTTCACTTTTTACTCACTGTGCTCTGAACAGCAGTAGAGATGGTTGAGAAGACCCCAAATGGCCCACCCACTGCAGAGGAGTTTTCACTCTCTTTGGCATTTGTCTCTCCTACAGGAGGGAGGGATGAGTAAATATGAGGAGACAGTCCATAAATAGTTTTACTTTATTAACACCTACATGATTTTTTAAAAATTAGACCCCCCTTCCCACACACAAGTCCTTATACCTTTCTGTTTTATTATTTTAAACCATTTGACTACTTTAAAATAAAAGCTAAGATAGCTTTCTTCATTTTCATCTCAAAAAAAAAAAAAAAAACCCAGTCTTTTGAACAAAGTACTGATATATACAAAAGAGTATATATTACGTGATTCCATTTATATGATCTTCTGCACGAGATAAAACCGCAGGGTCAGAAAACCTATCAGTGGTTGCTAAGAGCTGAGAATAGGTGGAGGGGAGTGACTACAAAGGGCCATGAGTGGATTTTTTTTGGGGGGGGGGCAGACATTAAAACAGTCTTGTGGTTTTTTGGGGTTTTTTTTTTTTTTTTTTTTGCCTTATCTAGGCCTGCACCCGTAGCATATGGAGATTCCCAGGCTAGGGGTCTAACAGGAGCTGTAGCTGCCGGCCTTCGCCACAGCCACAGCAACGCGGGATCCGAGCCGCGTCTGCAACCTACACCACAGCTCACGGCAATGCTGGATCTTTAACCCACTGAGCAATGCCAGGGATCGAACTGGCAACCTCATGGTTCCTAGTCGGATTCGTTAACCACTGAGCCACGACGGGAACTCCAAAACAGTTTTGTGTTTTGATTGTCTATACAGATATAGGAAATATCCTATAACTATAATCACAATGAACTGTGAATATACTGCACAAACAGGACTGTATGTTTGTCAAAATATGTAAAACTATATACATTTGGCCCTCTGTTCCATGGATGCAGAATCCACAGATACAGAGAGCCAACTACACAATGCTATTTTATTTAATTTTTGTTTTTTAGGGCTGCACCCAAGGCATATGGAGGTACCCAAGCTAGGGATCCAATCAGAGCTACAGCTGCTGGCCTACACCACAGTCACAGCAACATCGGATCTGAGCCACATCTGCAACTTACGCTACAGCTCACCACAACCAGATCCTTAACCCACTGAGCGAGGCCAGGGATCGAACCTGCAACCTCATGGTACCTAGCTGGACTCATTTTCGCTGCATCACGATAGGAACTCCAAATCCAAGCTATTTTAAACTCCATCCTAGAAAATATTTCTTCATAGAATTCAGACACACAAGCTTTTTTTTAAATCTGTTCCATTTGTCTAATTGAATCACTGTGCTGTATGCTTGAAACTAATATGATAATATAATCAACTATACACCAATAAAAAATTTTTAATTAAAAGAAAATTTGTTCTATTTTATTAACACTGAAATCACTTAAGGAGATCAATAAACAGTCTATTGTAGGGAGGACTTCCAATTCCAGCTATGATGATTATCTAGTATCTATCAATCTTGCCCTTCTACCATAGCATCTGGAAAACTAGACAAAATATAAGAAACAACTGCCTCCAGACTTTGAACAACAGACCGTACAGGACTATCGTTCAGAAGAGAAGAGAAATAAAAGAAGAGAACTCAGTGATTGGCTTGATTTCCAGATCACACAGCACAAGGAGGGGAAACCTAAGCAGAGCATGATAGTCTTGCAAAGTAGAAGAGACAGAGACCGGAGTCCAGGAAAACGAAAGCACTTGGAATTTGCAGGTCAGAGTACAAGCTTACCTCATTTTATTGCACTTCATTTTACTGAGCTCTGCAGATATTGCTTTTTTTTTTTTTTTTAACAAATTGAAGGTTTGTGTAACCCTCCATTGTCTGATAATAGTCTGTATTTTTTACCTAAATTAATTTTTTAATTAAGGTATGTACATTTTTAGACATAATGCTATTGCACGCTTACTAGGTTACAATATAGTACAAACATAACTTTTAGAGGCACTGGAAAATCAAAAAAAATTTGTGTGACTCGCTTTATTACAATATTTGCTTTACTGTGGTGGTCTGGAACTGAACCCACAATGTCTCTGAGGTCTGCTTGTACTGGATAGGAAGCTACACAGGTAAAGAGTCCCAGGTATCTATGTAGATGTGTGCTTAGGTCTTTGGCTGAATACTAAGCTGCTCATGCATTAGAAGACTCCATGATGCCGAGCAAAGAACTAACATGGAGCTGTACACTAAACAATGCCCAAAGCTCATGCTAGGCTGAGAGACATCTGACTTCCAATCAGGTAGAGACATCTAGTTAAATACCTGGGAATTAGATAGAGCCCCCAGAAGGGTCAGAGGCTTAGCAGTTGAGCCAAATCTGCACTTATTAAGAGTAAAGGATACTCTAGATTCACCCTAAAGAAGCTTAAAATTAAGCTTGGAAAAGGTCAACCCACAAATGTCTTAAATACCTGCAAAATAAAACTCACATCTTTAAAAAAAAAAAAAAAATCAGGAGTTCCTGTCGTGGCTCTGAGGAAACAAATCTGACTATTATCCATGAGGACACAGGTTTGATCCCTGGCCTCACTGAGTGGATCAGGGAGCCAGCATTGCCATGAGCTATGGTACAGGTCGCAGACACGGCTCAGATCTGATGTTGCTAAGGCTGTGGTGTGGGCTAGCAGCTGCAGCTCCAATTCGACCCCTAGCCTGGGAACTTCCATATGCCACGAGTGCAGCCCTAAAAAGACAAAAAAAAAAAAAAAAAAAATCCACTCAACAATGTAACATTCCTAAAGTTCAGCATCCAATCAAAGAAATGAAAACTGTGATCTATAACCAAGAAAAAAATTGGTCAATAAAAACAGATTCAAATGACAGAGAGAATAGTATTAGCAGATAAGAACACTAAAACAGATACAAAACAAGGTGAAAAATCGAAGATATAAAAAAGACAAATGGAATTTCTAGAGTTGAAAAATATATCTAAAATTTTAGTCATTGAGTGGATTTATCAGCACTTGACACAGCAGAAAAAAGAGGAGTAAATCTGAAGACACAACAAAAACTATCCAAATTGAAGTACAGAGGAAAAAAGCCTTTAAAAAATGAACCAAAACTTAGTGACTGTGGGACAACACCAAAACAACCATATTAAAATATTTTTTCATGCCCAGTAGATTCAAATTCAGCTAACTCTGAGTCCTTGCTCAATTGTGCCAAGCACAAAGCTTGGCAATTTTTACATTCTACATTTACGGCTTTAGTTATTTAATATTTACAACAGTAATCTGCAATATAAAATATCACCCCATTTCATGGATGAGAAAAGTGAAGTGAAAAGACACCTGAGTGGTGAAAGGACACAGACCCTGTTAGCTAAAGCTTCCAAATCTCCTTTCTCACCAGTCCCATGATGCCTGAAGACCAGACATTCAATAAATAACTAGTAAAAAATGGTCTTAACTGTTCCATTTCTATCTATAATTCTGGATCTTAACATTTCCATACACTGACCTGTTGCATGCTGGACTTCAGCTGAAATGTCACTGGGACTAGGAATTCCAAGGGAAGACTCCGCCTTCTCAATGACATTTGAAATACCTTGTCCTAATGAGATAAATGGTAATGTTTTTATATTTGAACATTATTTACCATTAAATACCAAAACTGAAGAAGCAAGCCAAAAGTTAAACCTGCGGTTTTTGAAATTCATTATGGCCACAAGTTATGTTATTCTGACATACATAACTAATCTTTGGGTGTGTACCCTTACCAAAAAAAATAAAAATAAAAATTGATTATCACCAAAAAGAATAGTTTTATATTAACAAATCCTAAATGTTAACCTTCTAATGAGAAAATGTTACAAACGCTAGTGGCAGTATAAATCAGCCCATCATTACTAATGCATCCTCAAACTATAAAGCCTTTGAGTAATCATGGAAGAATACTGATTAACAAAGTAATTTTTAACACAGATTTGTAGCAAAACACATAAAAATTCGTAAAATGATTGATGACCTTACCTACTGTGGCTACTGTAGCTGAAGCTGAGGAGAGTAAGGACTTGCCCCAACTGCCCCAATAGCCCCATCCAGTCTGGGGTACATCTTTGGAAACAGTCTCCTATTTTCCCCCATAGCAAGAAAAACAAAAGGCAAAGAAAAATGGAAAAATTAGAGTAAAATAAGAGTGTATATACAAGGGAGACAATTATTGGCCAAAAGTATAGGTGAACAAAGATATACTATTTGGCTAAAGAAACATGTTGCTTGTCAGATGTATGCTACCTGCACATAAGATCACATGTCAAAGGCAACTACTTATAAAAGCATTTACAGAACTGAGAAAATTATATTTTATGTTATAAAAGGAAAGAAATAGGTACAATCCCTATTTAGTATTGATCCTAACATTTTTTTCATTTTTTATAATAGTTGATTTACAATTTCTGTCAATTTCTGCTATACAGTGAAGTGACCCAGTTATACATTTATATACTTTTCTCACATTATTCTCCATCATGTTCCATCACAAGTGATTAGATATAGTTCCCTGTGCTATACAGCAGGATCTCATTGCTTACCCATTCCAAATGCAATAGTTTGCATCTACTTAATATTTCTTTTTAATCCTAATATTTTTTTAATCTCAATTTTTAATAGATACTCTACTTTGCCTGTAGCCTGTGATGCCTGAACAGGGAGAACTTCTGAAGTCTCAAGGTCACTGGAAGGTTTGAACTCTGGTCTTTTCCGAGTAGAAGCTACAGGTTCTGATTTACTCTTTGGCCTGGCACCTTGATCAACAGACTCAGAATTCTTGGCTGGCTCACAGTTCTCATCTTCAAAGATGGCGGTTGCTTCAGCTGGCACTGGAGTCTCAATGTCATCTTTATTCGACATGATTAGATCATTGCCTGGTAAAATAAAAGCCCCACCCCAAATTAATTATATAGGCTTTTTTTTGACATAAGTTATTCATTTAAACTTTTTGAGATAAGTGATTCACATGCAGGTTAAGAAATAATACAGAAAGGTCTAACAGACCCTTCCTTCACTCAGTTCCCCCACAGTAACAGTTTGTGTACCTATAGCCTATCGCAACCAGGATGCTGACGGATAAAACTCACCAGCTTTACTCAGATTTCACTAGTTTTACATGGACTCATTTGTGCACTTGTAATTAGTTCTAAGAAATTTTATCACATGCACAGATTCATGTGACCATTACCACAATCAGGACACAGAAAAATTCAATTACAAAAATACTCCTTTTTAGCCATGTCTCACCCTCCTTCTAACCCCCAGCAACTACTAATGTTTTCTATCTCTTATAATTTTGTCATTTCAGGATGTTGTATAAATGCAATCAGAGTTTGCAGCCTTTTGAGATTGACTTTTTTCACTCAGCATAAGTCTCTCAAGATCCATTAAGTTGCTTTATTAGTAGATTCTCCCTTTTTATTGCTGAGTAATGTCCCTTGGTATGATCTATCAGTTGTTTAACCATTTACTTGTTGAAAGATGCCTAGGCCAGTCCCTGTTTAGGGCAATTACAAATAAAATGGCTATGAATATTCATATACTGGTTTTTATGGGACTATAAGCATTCATTTCCCTGGAATAAATGACAACAGTGCAACTGATAGTAGTCGTTTAATTTTATAAGAAGCTGCCATACTCTTTTCCAAAATCGCTAAGCCATTTTACATTCCCAACAGCAATGCAGGAGTGATCAAATTACTCTTCATTCTCATGAGCATGTGGCGGTTTTATTTTTTATTTGAACTATTTTGGTAGGTGTGTTATGATATCTAACTATGGCTTTGAGCTTTAAGTTGCATTTCTTTAATGGTTAATGATATTGAACATTTTTATGTTTATTTGCATCCATATACCCTCTTCAGTGAAAAAGCTATTTGATCTTTTGCTCATTTTCTAATTGGATTTTTTTTTTTACTGTTGAGTTTTAAGACCTCTTTTTATACTCTAGATTCAAGTGCTTTGTCATATGTGATTTGTTTATAGCTTATCTTTTCAACCTTTTCTTAAGGATGAGCAAAAGTTTTTAACCTCAGTGAGTCCAATTTATCAGCTTTTCCTTTTACTGACATCTTTAAAAAAAAAATCTTATTAATCACGAATCATTCCTACCTCAATTATTTTACAGAGATTATGAAATCTAAGCTATAAGGATTTAGCTAATAGGATTTACATCACTTTTTTTTTTTTTTTTTTAATGGCCACATCTGTGGCATACAGCAGTACCCAAGCCAGGGTGAAACCAAACCAAACCACACCTGTGCCCTACACAGCATCTGTGCTAGACCCTTTTAACTCACCGCACCAGGTCAGGATCACACTTGCATCTCCGCAGCGACCTGAGCCTCTGCAGTTGGATTCCTAACCCATTGTGCCACAGCTGGGAACTCCTAGACCAGCTTTCAAATAGCAATGTTAACCAATTCAATTCCTTCCAGAAGTTCAGCTCTTTGGCAATTAAAGCCAAGATAATGTTGGTATTTTTACACAGAGCAGATGCTGGTTTCCAGATAAGCAAATATTACCAAATATTACCAGGGGAGAAATAAATGTATCTCACACATACATACACATGCACAGACCTTGGGTATGAATAAGCACATATTTCATACCAACAAAATGTCTCTAACATACTAGAAAAGACACATATTAATAACAAACTGGAAGGAGCACTATAACTGAGGTACACACAAATTGTTGAAAATACATACAGCGAGGAAAAGTCAAGAGAGAACATTCTTGGATTTTTAATATCTGAAATAAACACAAAATAGTGACCACAAACTGGAATTTTGAGTCCCAAATCAAGCCTACAGATGTTTTCATCTCGCCTGCACAGTGTTTAAACTTTTTTTTTTTTTTTTTGGTCTTTGTGACTTTTTAGGGCCGTACCTGTGGCGTTTGGAGGTTCCCAGGCTAGGGGTCGAATCCGAGCTGCAGCTGCTGGCCTACACCACAGCCACAGCAACGTAGGGTCCAAGCCGCATCTGCAACCTATACCACAAGTTATGGCAACGCCGGATCCTTAACCCACTAAGCGAGGCCAGGGATCGAACCTGCATCCTTATGGGTACTAGTCAGATTAATTTCCACTGAGCCACAACGGGAATTCCTAAACCTTTTAATATTAATTGCTAACATTTAAAAATGAGACTTTGTATACAAACAGAGATTTCCAACTTACTGTAAAACTGAAAGATCTGCCAACAGCTGGCCCCCATTTGACTTGGTAATGACTAGTTCGTGCCAAATAGTTGGTGTTATCTTTTAGACAGGGTAGTGCTCTCTAGTTCCCCATAATCTGCACCCAAATCCACCTGACTCACTTAGGTTACCTGATTACCTACCATGGGATCTGAACATGCAACACTTGCCTTAAAAGGGCACTTAGGATTTTGACAGATGAAGATGCCAGCGGGAGAATTCAAGGGTGTGGAAACAACACATAAGGAAAGCTCAAAGGTCTGAGGAATGACAGCATGCAATACAGACAGATGCCAGGGGTAGTTAATACGGCAGAAAGAACAACGGGAAAGCATAAGGCAAGAAGAGTAGATTTATTTAATAGCATGGATCCTAGTAATCATACCATATACCATATACATACCTTATACATTTTCAAAACACATAGAAAAAAACACCTGGATACAATTACTCACAGACATACAAACCAACTCTGAAATACTCATTTACTTGCAAACTTTTTTTTTTCGTCTTTTGTGGTTTTAGGGCCACACCCGCGGCATGTGGAGGTTCCTAGGCTAGAGGTCTAATTAGAGTTACAGCTGCCGGCCTACACCACAGCCACAGCAAAGCGAGATTCGAGCCGCGTCTGCAACCTACACTACAGCTCACAGAAACGGCGGATCCTTAACCCACGGAGCGAGGCCAGGGATCGAACCTGCAACCTCATGGTTCCTAGTCGGATTCGTTTCCGCTGAGCCACGACGGGAACTCCGCAAAAATTTTTTGAGTACCTGTTATATGCCAAGCTCTGGAGACTGAAAGCTAATTTTAGACACTTTCTGCCCCACTTACTCCGGGGGCATAATAGGAAAGACTACATAGTGCTTGCACAAAATTCCATGCACATTTTGTGTAGCTGAGTAAATACACATTCTTTAAAATTACCTTTTGGTTCTCCTTACACTCTCTCTAAGCTACAACACATAATAATAAATCATATAGTATATGCTATATATAATAAATAATATAAAGGGCTCTGTAGTTAGACTGACTTTCTTCCAACTCTGTACTGTAGTGAGCGGGGAAAGTTAGTTCACCTATCTGCGCCTCTTGTTTTCTTATCTGTAAAACGGGGCGAGTAATACCACTTGCCAAGGCTCCAGAGAAAGACGAAACGACACTTTGGATGTGAGGGGTTGGGAACAGCCTGGCACAAAAACGCTCAGGGGTAACAGCCGCCGTTACTACGTGGTGGTCGTTCGGACCATTACTATCGTTATTAACAGCGATTTGTCTCTAGACGGACAAAAATCCGCTCTGCCTTCTTCCCAATTACAAGAACAGGTGCCAAACGGGAGATCTAGAGTAGAGCTTCGCTCCTAAGTTCTCCGACTTAAGAATTCCTAACCATGAGAGTTCCTCACACGAGCGTAGCGCTTCAATAACCAAGGCGTTTCCAGCAGCCTCAGCGTCCCCCGCGAGGCGCCCGCCGCCCAGTCCCAGGCCGCTCCCTTCCCTTCTTCGGCGACCCCGGGACCCCACACGCAGCCAGCCTCCTCCCCGAAAGCCCCACACGCAACCCGTCGCCTCCCTCACCGCTGCCACAGCTGCCGAGGAGCCGCTCCTTCTGCCCCGGAAGTCCTCCTTCAGGGCGGAGACGGCCTTGCCTACCCAGGAGAACTTCCGGGTCAAGCAGCCTCTCGGGCCGGAAGGAACTCGGCGCGAATCTGGTGAGTGAGGGCTCGTTCGGGGTCGTGGCAGCGGAGGTACTGGGGTAGCGGAGGCATTGGCTTGAGCCTGTGGGTCGGGGTACGACGTGAAGAAAGCTGGGGTATGGCTGCCCTTTGAAAGCCTGGCCTACAGGAGTTCGGCCATCGTATGTTTACTAAGTTCCACTCCCCTGCCAGGCACCACTCTGGGCGCTTGGAACGCACTGGTTTATGAGCAATTATAGCCTTGCTCACGAATAGTTGACGTCCTAGTGGAGGAGGCCTTACATAAACAAGTCAGCACACACGATTATGTAGAATGGTAGTGAATGCTTTAAAGAAAATTAAACAGAATAAAGTAACGAAGCGAAGGAGTAAACCTAATGAAGGTTTGGAGGAGAGTATTAAGAAGCAGAAGGAATAGTGAGTGCAAAGGCCTTATTGTGGGAACAAACTGAGCCACCTCAAGGAAAGGGAAAAGGGCCACTGTGAGTGGAGCGAAAAGGGGAGGGTGAGACCAGAGACTTAAACTGGCCAAATCTTGTAGGGTCTACCAACCAGCACAAGGATTTTGGCTTTTTGGAAAGCAATTGAAAAGCATAGAAGGTTTCTTTGCAGAAAAGTGACATGCTCAGATTTATGACTCTACATTACTACTGACCTCTCTTCAGAAAGATGTGCTTCTTTAGTTGCCCTTGAGCAGTGAGAATGCATGAAACCCAAACTGATGGCCAGAACCGCACTAGAGATACCTTCATTATACAGATGTGAAAAACTGAGTCCCAGAGAGGTAAAAGGACCTGGCCTTTTAAGAACTCAAGTCTTCCAACTCCATTTTATTTTTTTAAAATTATCCTTTTAACGTCTGTATGTAATAATTGTCACTTCCTAAAACCCTTCAGATTGTTTCCTTTGCTTCTGATGGTGGTTCATAAAATATAGGGCCATCAGGATTTCCCGTCGTGGCGCAGTGGTTAATGAATCCAACTAGGAACCAGGAACCATAGGATATAGGGCCATCATTATCACCCGGGGAGCATGTTAACAATACTTATTCCAAAAAACCCAAAAACATTAAGTATAAAGTAGGTGTTTTTCTCTGGTTTTCTGTTGTAATGGAAAATGCATAGAATTGGGAGTTTAAGAGTTGAATCTTGGGAGTTCCCTTCGGGGCTCAGCAGTTAATGAACCCAGCTAGGATCCATGAGAATGCTGGTTGGATCCCTGGCCTCGCTCAGTGGGTTAAGGATCCAGCATTGCCCTGAGCTGTTTAGTAGGTCACAGGCCGGGCTCAGATTCCGCTTGGCTGTGGTGTGGGCAGGCAGCTGTACCTCCAATTGACACCTGGGGGGGTGGTTAATCTTGGCAAGTCACTTAACTGTGTCTTAATCTTATCTTTAAATTACTGCTGATAATAAATATAGCAAAAAATGTTCAGACTTTTTGGTCTTAGGATTCTTTGACTTTAAAAATTTATTGAGAATGTCAGAGGTTTTGTAGGGCTTCAGTCATCAATATGCCATTTTAGATATCAAAACAACTTTCAAAAAAGTTACTAGTTTATTTTAAATGATGAATAAATTACATGTTAACATAAGTAGCATTTCTAGGAAGAATATTTTCCGAAAAATGTTATGGAAGAGAAGAGCACTGTTTTACACTTTTACAAGTTTCTTTAATATCTGACTTATTAGAACATAGCTAGATTCTCATATCTCCTTCTGCATTCATTCTCTTGTGATATCATTCATTATGTAGCCTCCAGAAAACTGCACCATATTGTAGAATGAGAATGAGAGTGAAAAGGCAAACAATATTCTAGTATTACGAAAATCCTTTTGAAAAAGCCTCAGAGACCCCCAGAGGCCCCTTTAACACACCTTGAGAATCACCAAATTGCAATATGGTTATAACAGTCAAAAGATATATGGGCTTGGGGGAGTTCCCTTCGTGGCTCAGTGGTTAACGAATCCAACTAAGAACCATGAGGTTGCGGGTTTGATCCCTGGCGTTGCTCAGTGGGTTAAGGATCCGGCATTGCCGTGAGCTGTGGTGTAGGTTGCAGACGCGGCTCGGATCCCGCGTTGCTGTTGCTGTGGCTGTGGTGTAGGCTGGCGGCTACAGCTCCTGCTGGACCCCTAGCCTGGGAACCTCCATATGCCGCAGGTGCGGCCCCAGATAAGGCAAAAAGACAAAAACAAAAACAAAAGATATATGGGCTTGGTTTGTAGGTCATTAAAACTACATTCAGAAGTTCCTCTCGTGGCTCAGCAGAAACAAATCTAATATCCGTGAGGATGCAGGTTCGATCCCTGGCCTCACTCAGTGGGTTAAGGATCCGGTGTTGTGGTGAGATGTGTAGGTCACAGAGGCGACTCGGATCTGGCGTTGCTGTGGCTGTGGTGTAGGCCAGCAGCCACAGCTCTGAGCCAATTCAACCACTAGCCTAGGAATCTCCATATACCACAAGTACGGCCCTAAAAAGAAAAAAAAATACAGGCACATTAAAAATGCAGATGCCCAGGCCTCATGCTTAAAGTGGCCAAATCAGTAAGTCTGAGTGGGACCAAGAAACCTGCAGTGGG
>PVHT020000165.1:17795170-17853482 GCA_004024745.2 Catagonus wagneri | reverse complement strand
AAGAAACCTGCAGTGGGACCAAGCACCACAGGTTAAGTGGTCCGCAAATTGCAGTTTGAGAAAAATCTATTATAGGTGAAATTCACTCCAGAGTGGTCTGCCAACCAAAATTTGAAAAGCTCTGTTTCCATATTGTTGTATTTCGCCCTTAACAATTTCTAGAGCCTGAGACTGAGAAATCAGTACGATATTTGTAACAGGTACTACATTAATGAATGTCTGAATTCAGCATTGGCTCCAACCCTCTGCCAAGGACTGAGGTTTTTAGACTCTCTCATTGGTAAGCTAATAGTCTTTAGGATAGGTAGATAGCTGATAAAAGAAGGAAACTGAAGTTTTAACAATCAAGTAGTCTCAGTGTGCTAGGGGACAGGGCAAAAGAAACTCATCTGACATTAAGACGGTAGAGGTGAGAGCCTAAATGTGAAGACTTCTTGAATAAGGTCAAAGGCAAGTTGAATATTGTAGAGAAGGTCAGATTTATACCGGACAGTTGTTGGAGAGGGTAGGAAGTTGCGAGCAAAGGGAATGACCAGCACCAGAACTTTAAAGTGAAAAGTTATTTGGAGAGAATAGAGAGTAAAATAAGTTTTGAACCATAACAGAGAAGCTGGGACGTTAGAGGATTTAAGCAAAGATAGGAATTGTAATCAGCTTGTAGATAAGGAAACTAAGACCACTAGAGATCATAGCTAGTTAATTACAGCAGTAAAAGACCAAATTTTACTGCTAAATTTTTTCACTCCTTTAGCAAGCAGTTAATGTGCATGCAGCCACAGGTGGCTCCATCACCAGCTGCTTCTGTTCTGCCACCTGAATCTATTCCTGGAGAAATATGGATACCATAGAATTTGAAGTTTATCTCATGGGTAGTGGAAAATAACCAATAGATTTTATTTTATTTTATTTTATTATTTTATTTTAATTTAATTTTATTTTTGTCTCTTAGGGCTGTGCCTGCGGCATATGGAAGTTCCCAGGCTAGGAATCAAATCAGCTCCAGGTGCCAGCCTACACCACAGCCACAGCAGTGCAGAATCTAAGCCACGTCTGTGAACTACACCACAGCTCATGGCAACGCCAGATCCTTAACCCACTGAGTGAGGCCAGGGATAGAACTCGTATCCTCATGAATACTAGTTGGGTTCGTTACCACTGAGCCACCACATAAACTCCTAACCAGTAGATTTTAAAATTGCCTCGACTTCCTCGTATTTGTGTTTAGGACCAATTCTGAGAGGAGTAATGTTGAGGACATCAAAGAGGTATAGTTGGAGTTAAGGAGACCCATTTAGAAATTAAAAGGGTAATGTGGTACCCGGGTAAGAAAGGACTGTGACCTAAGGAAGGGACAGTAGGACTTAATTGAAAAAGTAGGAGGTAGAATAATAATAATAGCATGTATTTATAATGTACCGACATTCATTCATCTAATGCCTACAACTAGCCTATGAGGTAGTTACTGTTAATAACCTTAATAGAAATATATACTAAGGCCTTTTGAGCCACAAGCTTACACAGGGATAGGATCAGGGACTCAACTCCAGAGTCCATGCTCCTGACTCTGCAGCCATGATGATACTGTCACTTTGATCTTACCAAACTGGATGAACTGTGTTGTGTAGCTGTCATCCAAGCTACGTATAGGCAAGACAGATCGATCTGAAGGTGAAGAGCGAGGAGTTCTATTTTAGTTTTACTGAGTTTGAAATACGCGGGGGTGGGGTGGTTCAGACTATGGAGAGAAAAAAAAAGTGGGCAAGGAGATCATAAATCTAAGCTTGTTATATCAATGTCTTTATGTAGCTTCAGCAAATGCTTATGGCCAAAAGGATGAAAGTCAGGGATATAACAAATAATCCTGGGTTTGAAGCAAGCTCCAGCAGAACACAGAAGGTGTTTCTCGGTTGTGATGGAAAATATGTTGATGTTTGAGCTGAGGGCCCAAATGCCAGTGATGAGCTGTGCTATGGCTCCAAGATACTATTGGGAGCATAGGGCTGTTTTAATTAGAAACTTTTTGGAAAATGGCCTTCAAAATGGTGATTTCTATTGAATGTTACTATCCTTTTTATAGTGCAGATCCCTATAATAATGCTTGAAGTGTAAGCAGAACAGCTTTATGTTCTTTGCAAAGGATAGAGGAGCGCTAACAGTCTGCTCTTCATTTGCTTTTTCTCCCTTTTGCCAATTCACAATGCCACTTTGACAATTTGTGTGCTGAGAGTAGGGGAACGTCTCCATTTTTCAAGTATAATAGTGCAGAGAAGAGTAGATGAACTGTAAATACAGCTTCTAACACATTTAATTACAGAGAATGAAGCATTAATATCCTGTTATACTTGGAGCAAAAACCAATACCATCTGGACATCAGTGTTTTTCCTCCCTTTAAGTTATCCCAGAACTATTTCTATTTCTGCAAACAGCAGTTTCCTCAGCCAACTTAATATTGAGCCACGAGAACGGAAACCAGCCACATTACTTCCTTATTTACTTCTGTTGAGAATTGGAACAGAACGGAAATATTTCTTCTCTCAGAGGCTGGCAGGAACACAACAAGGCAGTCTGTTAGAGATGACAGCTTAGGCACTTTTCTTTCTCTCTTTTTCGTTTTTAATGATTTAACCAATATCCAGGATGGTTCTGTAGGATAAAACCATCTACATTTCTAATTCATGATCCTACCCAAAAGGTGAAAAAAGAGTTAAACTTGAAATCACACTTTTCTGTTACTTATGCTGCAGAAAGGTAATAAAAAATTCTACCAAGTAACTTCATCCACATGCATGGCATTGCCCTTTTTAAATTTTTATAGGTTGGCACTTTGATTTTCCTTTTTGAATTCTTTCTTCTTAGCCTCCAATTGTTAGCTGCAGCATTGAGAATAGCAGGCATGATATTATGCGAAGTCCCAAACTTAAAAGTGAATTGCATTCCTAAAATTCATGAAGTCTTCCTTTCTCTTTTGTATTCACAGCACAATTATACTTCTCTGCAGTATTTCTCACACCATCTTGTATGTAGTTAAGCTGTTTCTGCCTCTGCTTTGCATTCTAGTTTGTAAATTTCTGAGGATTTGGTTTAATATTTCATGTGCATGATGGGCCCCTGGGTTAGCTCAGCTGTTTTATAGTCATTACTCCAGAATGAGTAGAAAGGTCATGTCAATGTAGTTTTTGTTATAAACCAGTTCACACTAAAGTGAAAGGAAATGTGGTGTGAGGAGATAAATCAAAGGTATTCTGACCCCAAGGGTGATTCATTTCCTCTTTTCTGCTTCTGTCACCTTGGACATATACCTTTGCCAGTGCTTTCTCTCACAACTGCTCATCACTTTCTAATCTGCAAATGGGTTGTTTCTTAGTAGCTCAGACTAGAAGGCCTCTGTGTTCAGGATGCCCATGGTATAAGTGCCCATACCGAGCCTGTCTTATTGACTGGACTTAGAAGGATATTATTGGACCTGTTGCTCTCCTGGCATGAAATCAGTGTACCAGGCTATTCCTGCCACCTCTCTCTGACCTAAGAGCAGTTTTAGGGTGTTTGTGGTGTTTTCCTAACCCCTGTCTGGTAGATTTCTCCAAACTTCCAGTAGAGGCAGATGGTTGTCATACAGGACAAGAACCGCAAATCTTGGCCTCACTGGCAGTTTATGTGCTGTGCCCCAGTGTATGAGGGGGAGAGGAGTTGGAGGTGCACAGTGAGGGTTGCCTGGTAGCTACAGCCACAGTTCAGTCACTTTTGCTAAACTTAATCTTTTTTTTTTTTGTCTTTTTGCCTTATCTAGGGCCACACCTGCGGCATATGGAGGTTCCCAGGGTAGGGGCCTAACAGGAGCTGTAGCTTCTGGCCTACGCCACAGCCACAGCAACGCGGGATCCAAGCCGCGTCTTCAACCTACACCACAGCTCACAGCAACGCTGGATCCTTAACCCACTGAGCAAGGCCAGGGATCGAACCCACAGCCTCATGGTTCCTAGTTGGATTCGTTAACTACTGAACTACGATGGGAACTCCTAAACTTAATCTCTTTTTTCTCCCACATACCATTGTTCCATTTCCTTCATTGTTTGGACATTGTCTTTTTTTTTTTTCTTCTTTTCTGTTTGCTTTTTAGGGCCCCATCTGTGGCATATGGAAGTTCAAGGCTAGGAGTCGAATCGGGGCTGCAGCTGCCGGCCTACACTACAGCCACAGCAACACCAGGTCTTAGCCGCATCTGCGACCTACACCACAGCTCTCCTTAACCCACTGACCAAGGCCAGGGATCGAACCCACATCCTCATGGGTACTAGTCAGGTTCGTAACCCACCTACTCACAATGGGAACACCTGCACATTCAGACTTTTACTTTTGTGGTTTTAATTTTGAATAAAGGTGAATGAGGATGTTTATTTACTTTAAAAACCACAACAAAACAAAGTCATATTGGAGCCGGGAAGTAGAATTCTGGCAGAAGCTAGAGTAGCACGTGTGAGTCTCTTTCTCTTCCACTCTGAAACTCTCCCCACCACCACTCTTGCCTCTATTTCATCTCCTGCCTCCTCTCTCACTGTGCTGTCTTTCCCTTCTCCATCCCCGTTGTCATTTTTCTAACCCGATTGCCTCAGCCCCCTCTATGCCTTCTCTTCCTCAAATCGCTCTAACCCATAGTGTCTCAATCCAGATTTCAAGAACAAGATTCTTCTTAGTCAGCCAGTGAGTTAACTTCCTCCTGGCCCCAAGAAGTCAGGGCTCAAGAAAAGGAAACACGATGCCAGGTAGATCGCAACCAAGATTTTCTACCACAAACTCAGGACACATAAAAACAATATGATATCATGGATGCTCTCCAAGGTCAGTTTACAATGGCTGTTTGATCCATATTACAAAGTATTTATTTGCAATAAGAAAAAGAGAAGGGTGAAATCTAAAAGACTGAAATTGCAGGAGTTCCCGTCGTGGCTCAGTGGTTAACGAATACAGCTGGGAACCATAAGGTTGTGGGTTTGATCCCTGGCCTCACTCAGTGGGTTAAGGATCCGGCATTGCCATGAGCTGTGGTGTAGGTCGCAGACACGGCTCACATCCTGTGTTGCTGTGGCTGTGGCGTAGGCTGGCAGCTGCAGCTCTGATTGGATCCCTAACTTGGGAACCTCCATATGCTCCGGGTGTGGCCCTGGAAAAGACAAAAAAAAAAAAAAAAAGACTGAAATTGCATAATGGTGTTTCCCCCTCCTCCAAGATTTTTAAATGGTTCCATAGTATTCCAAGTAAAAGTGTTTTATTTATCTTAAATAAATAAAGTGTTTTATCGTACATTAAAAAATTTACACCTTTAGCTGTACCTTTAGCTGTAAGGTGTATATTTTAGCACCTGAAAGGACCATCAAAAATAATAATAACTAGAGCTTATTTAGTAATTACTATTGCTAGACTCTGTTTTATATATACTATCTCATTCAGACCTTTCGATAATCCTGTGAGAATAGACGCTATTATTTTCCCTGTTTCAAAGATGAGGGGACTGAGACCTAGAAAGATTGTCATTAACAGAAGTTGCAAGGCTGGTAGAGTCAGAGCCAGGATCTGAGCCCAGGGAACCTAGTTCCAGAGTCTGTACTCTGCTTTCTTCTGCTGTCCTGCCTTTATCAGAGACCTGCAGTTACGATGTTCTAGAGTTACTAGCTTAGTCCGGAATGGAATGTGAGTGGTAGTTCTCTCGTATTGGATTTGTTCTCGACAGTCTGGAGCATCATTAGTCAGGGCTGTGGTAGAGGGAGTGAGGAAGTATGTTAGTGGCCTCTGGATGCTAGTCCGTGGTCTCTCTCTTTCAGAATCACCCAGGGAGCTAATTAAAAACAAGTTTTCTAGGTGTTGGTGTTATTCGTCCTGGTTTGGAAACCCTGGACTTGGTAATCCTTTATGTCCAAGGTTATCTTCTAGGACAAGATGGTAAATGAAGACTTTGGGGGTTAGTGGTAGGTTCACAGAATGCATTCAGGCATTATGCCTTTAATATTTTTCCAGGTGACTAGTATTGTCTCTCTTTTTTTTTTTTTTCTCAGAGAATGTAAGTGCCAATAAACTCTTGTGGGTCTGAATAATTCTGATCCCTGTCGTGTAACATTCTTCAGGTTGCAAAGATCCATCACATGCTTTGTCAGGTTTATTCTCCAGGAAGTGTTTATTGAACACGTACTAGTTGTGAACTATAGCAATAAAAAATACAGTCCCTGTGCTTAAGGGGCACGTAGGTGAGATGGGGCAGACTGCCTGGCAGTACAGAGCAGCATATGCCAGCCCCAGGCGAGGCGTGTAATGGCTTGGGCTATAGAGGTCAGGAAAGAGCCATCCTGCCTCCAGGTGTACTCTGAATCCATGTGAGAGGAAGAACCAGGCCTTGAGAGGAGGCTCAGGGAAGCTGCATGGAGGAGGGACCCCCCCATAACAGCAACACCGCCAGGGCACTGTTGCCCTCTCCCACAGAGGCTGTCCGTTGCCCCGAAGCTCCTGCATCCCACAGCGGGGATGGAGAGTCCATCTCTTCTCTTTCCAGTGTCTTCTGCCTTAGCCGCCTTGTTCCTGTTGGGGGCATGCCCACCCCACAGGTGATCTGCGTCACCTTGCGCCTCTCAGGTCTTTGACTGCCTCACCTTGGACAAATATTTCCTCCACTCAACTTCAACCTCCCGCTTCAGTTCCCAAAGTCCACCTCCAGTTTTGCTGTTGGTCCAAACTACTCCCCTCTTGAATCAGGGGTCAGACCCAGCACTCTCCGGCCTCCATCTCTCATTACCACAACTTAGAGCTCTTTTTCCTGAACGTCTTCTAACGAGTGACCGCTCTGCTTTTTCGTTGCTCCCAGTGCCTTTACTTAGATCCTTCTCTTCCACCCTCCATTCCTGGTATCCCTCAGGTCCTTTCTCACAGCTTACTTTCTTGCAGAGGCTTTCTGTGACCTGGTTAGCTGTCCATGTTAGGTGCTCCTGTAGCATCCTGTATTTTCTCTTGGATAGCATTTAGTGCATTTTGTGTGTTTTTAGTTAGTGTCTGTTCCCCTACCAGATTGAGCTCCGTGAAGCAGAGACAGTGTCTGTAGTACAGTAGGTTGGCACACAGTAGGTGTTCAGTAGATACTGCTGAATAGATGAAAATGTATATCTGTAGTCTAAAATAGTGGTTCTAGGGGAGTTCCCATCGTGGCTCAGTGGAAACAGCCTGACTGGGATCCATGGGGACACCAGTTAAATCCCTGGAGTCATTCAGTGGGTGAAGTATCTGGCATTGCAATGACCTCTGATGTAGGTCACAGACACGGCTCAGATCTGTCATTGCTGTGGCTGTGGCATAGGCCAGCAGCTATAGCTCAGATTCTGCTGCTAACCTGGGAACCTCCATATGCCGTGGGTGCGGCCCTAAAAAGACAAAAATAAAATAAAATAAAATAAAATAGTTGTTCTAAACACAGTATAGGAAGGGGGGAAGGAATGACAGGATAAGAAATGAGGAGAATAAAGTGAGGTGGGGGGTATGTTTTGTTTTTGTTTTCTCTGCAAAGAGAGTAGGCCTCGGGCTAAGAACCTTCAGCAGATGGCAGTATTCTATAAGTTAATAGCCTGTTTTCATTGTACTTGTGTGTACGGTTACTTTTATCCACAGATGTGATACAGACTTTCCTTTTAAAACTATGTAAGTAAAATAATGAGTTATCTAAAGAAAAGCATAAAAAAATACTTTGGTTCAGAATATCACAAAAAAAATAGTGACAGTGGAAAAAAATAAATGAAATTTGAGAAATGCTTAATTTGATGAAGTCACGGGAACTCCTTATCAAAGTCCTGGAGAAAGCCCGGAGCAGTTTTTCAGTACACTCATTTCCTGTCACCATTGAGAACCACTAGTCTAGATTAAAGGACAAAAGTCATATTTGCCAATTGTAGTGAAAAAGGATTTGGGAGCTTACACATATCAAGCCCTAGCACAGTGCCTGACTTATTTCAGTTATTTAATAAATGTTATTTCCATTGTTTCCACCCTCTACTCCCTCCTAATAGAGCCCAGGATTCTCCTGCTAACTTACACACTATAATCTTAAAGAGCAAGTCATGTGAAGTGAAGAGGTTAGATCAGATCACTTCTGTAATCCCCTCCAGTGCCCAGATGCTTTGTCCTTTAGTGGCCTTTTAGGGAGAAATGGAAATAAACACATGTTAGATCTATCATGTATAGCAAAGCATGAAGTTCTTTGTCTTGCTCTAAATAGTCTATCCTTAAATTTGAAAAAGAAAATTATTGTCATCATTCATCCATCCTTTCAAGGGCTAATGAAAATTAAATGACATTTATAACTTACTGTAGTTTAGACTTTAAGAAGTTTAATAGCAAAATACAATGAGCCATTGCTTTTTATGTTATATGATGAGGCAGGCTTCATGTGAGCGTACAGGGGAGTAAATGTCATTTCCAAAATTAATTGTTTTGGGTCCTTCTAAGAAATAAAGCTATGTGTTTCATCCTGTATTTTATAGAAATAGAAGATGAAATTTTTCTTTAAGACTCAGTATTTTGAAAGAGGAATCAAATACTAGGAAGATGATCATAATCACATAGATTCTTAGCCTGGGAAATCGTTTTGTTTTTTATTCATGGTATTTTACTCTTAAATTTGTCTGACAATCTTTCTCTGTAGGTTTATTTGCATTTCTACCAATTAGACATTTAAGATGTCACTTCCTCCCTTAGGTAATTTTATAGACTTTGAGTTAGAAATTTGGTATTCTTTTTTTGTTTTTTCTTTCTTTTTGGCTGCACCCACTGCATATGGAAATTCTCAGGCCAGGAATGGAATCTTAACCACAGCTGTTACCTGCGCCACAGCCTCAGCAACACCAGATGCTTAACCCACTGCAATGGGCCAGGGGTCAAATTCACACCTTCACAGCAACCCGAGCCACTGCATTTGGATCCTTAACCCACTGCACCACAGTGGGAACTCCAGAAATTTGGTATTCTTACAGACATAAATATACTGTATTTTGTTTCTTGACAATGAAGGAACTTTTAAAGGAAAATTCTTTTGCCTAACATTCTTGCCAAAGAGAAAGGTTCTCTGGTCTCGGAAGTCAGTAACTATTTAGGTATCAGTACAATTAGTAATAGTACACTTTTCTTTTTAATATTAAAAAAACTACCTCAAGTGGCCCTGCATTATTTATATCTAATATGTCTGTATAATGAATTACTCAAATTCTGAGCTCCATGGTTATGATTATGATGTACCAGTTGATTTACATTAGTGATACAACAGCAGATGGTAATGGCGCAAGTTGGAATAAAAGATCATTAAACTAAATATTTTAGTCTTCATTGGCTCCCTGTTGCATGGAATTTGTCAGAGTAAAATAGAATCACAACATTTCAGAACTAGAAGAGCCCTTAGAGATTGTCTCATCCAGACAATGTGACAGATGGAGAAAGCAAGCGCAGCTGCTTGCCAAGATCCTACAGCTAGTTGGTAGCAAAGCTAGTACTAAAATCTAGGTCTGAAATCTGTAAACCAGATATAATGCAAAAAAAAAAATCTAGGTCTGCCATTTCCCAGTTCAGGGCTCTTTCAACCAACTCCATAGAGATTTTTAAATGTTCTTTATTTCACTCCCTCATGTTTTGTTTTATTTTTGGCCACGCCCATGTCATGTGGAATTTCTCAGGCCAGGAATTGAACTCGCACCTCAGCTGCACCCTGCGCCACAGCTATGGCAGGATCAGATCCTTAACTCACTGCTCCACAAGGGAATGTCCTCACTCCCTAATGTTGCTGCCAGTTATTCTCACCAGCTTCACTCTAGTTATTTCTAGAACATAAAGTTTCACCTCATTATGAGTCTATTGGTTAAGCTTTTTATCCTGCTTTCTTTTAGGCTGGTCTCTACTGATAACTTTTAATCTTGAAGACTTCAAAATATACCTGGATCTACTATTTTTTGGGGGAAACTCCAACACCAAGAAATCAATGACCCACTGTGCTCTTGATATAATATAGAAGCTTTTGGATTCTCCAAATTTAAACAAGATTTTCTCTCATTTTCCCATGAAGCCACATTGTTTATTCACTCTAGTGGTGACTGTTACTGTACCAGCTGCTTTTGGACTAGAAGATGTAGGCTTCAACCAGATGACCCCACTGGGAGCAAATCATAGTTCTTTCAATGCATCAGTTCTCCCAAGTTTTGAATTCTCAACAGATTCTCGCTCAGGTGATGATGTCATCATAGCCAGAGAGGGAAGTAGTGTTTCAATTGAGTGTCTTCTCGCAGTCGACCACTATGAAGATGTCTATTGGTACAACTCAAAAGGACAGCAGCTGGATGACAGAGACAGAGGTAACTATACCAGAGTATAATTAATCAAGATTACTCATTTCCTGTTACTTTTCTCTTCTTGGTTTTGTGGCACTTTTAACAAGAAACTCTAAGATGAGGTACTGCAATAAATACTTAAAACTTGTGAAAGGCCTGGATTATTATACCTATCAGAGAAAGCAAAACAATGGTAATTACTTGACCAGAAGAAGAAAAAAAAAATTGAGAATAGTTATAAATTTACAATAGTTATAAATTTACAAGGTGTTCTCTCCTCTTAGTGAACAAGCTTCCTTCTTCATTTGAAGGTAGACTCCATCAGGCTTGCTGCATACAGCCAAGCAGGCTATGCACTGCACAACTCCAGGTGCTCCACCCACCTAGACTGTAATGTGCGTACAATGAGGGTAGTGAATATAGCAAGAAAGATTTTGGCTAGACTTAAGTATTAATTTGTCATAATAATTTTTTTTTTTGTCTTTTTAGAGCCGTACCTGCAGCAAATGGAGGTTCCCAGGCTAGGGGTCAAATCGGAGCTGTAGCTTCCAGCCTATACTACAGCCACAGCAACATGGGATCCAAGCTGCCACTGTGACCAACACCACAGCTCAATGCTAGATCCTTAACTCACTGAGTGAGTGAGGTCAGGGATTGAACCTGCGTCCTCATGGATCATTGCAGATTCGTTTCTGCTGAGCCAAGACAGGAACTCCTAAAAAATTTTTTTTCCATCAGAAATGAGTTACTAGGCCGGTGGCTACAGCTCCGATTAGACCCCTAGCCTGGGAACCTCCATATGCCACGGGTGCAGCCCTAGAAAAGACAGAAAAAAAAAGAAATGAGTTACTAAAAATATTGGAAGAAATCCAAGATGTTTTTTAAAATGGTTATAAAGATCTGTATATAAAACTTAAGTCCCTCTGAGAATCACAAGGGCACTGGGGAGGGACTTTATAAGCCTTTCCAGTTCACTTCTTACTTCTATTCTGTGCCTTAATTACTTCAGGAGGGTTTCTTTTGCATTTTTCTGTCTCTCAGTTTTTTGTTTTGTTTTGTTTGCTTTTCAGGGCTGCACTCGTGGCATGTGGAGGTTCCCAGACTAGGGGTCTAATCGGAGTTCTTGCTGCTGGCCTATGCCGGAGCCACAGCAACACGGGATCTGAGCCGCATCTGTGACCTACACCACAGCTCACGGCAATGCTGGACCCTTAACCCACTAAGCGAGGCCAGGGATCGAACCCACAACCTCATGGTTCATAGTTGGATTCACTTCCACTGCGACATGACGGGAACTCCTATCTCTCAGTATTAAAAACCATATAAACATCGTAATAATGTGACCAAGGTCTACTTTAAGAGTGTCCTGTTAGGAAGATTTTTTTGAAGGTGTTAAAACACCTTAAAAAGATATCTCCAGGAGTTCCCGTCATAGCTCAGCGGTAATGAACCTGACTAGTATCCATGAGGATGTGAGTTCGATCCCTGGCCTTGCTCAGTGTGTTAAGGATCCAGGGTTGCTGTGAGCTGTGATGTAGGCCGGCAACTGTAGCTCTGATTCGACCCCTAGCTTGGGAACTTCCATACGCCGAGGGTGCAGCCCTAAAAAGACAAAAAAAAAGACATCTCCATGAAAAATTAATGGGATAAAGATTAGATTCTGGGATCCTCACAAACTACATTTTTGGAAAAGGCCCCTTATATTTTTTGGTAGAAAAGTAGCCTTATCTCTTGGAATTTAGGGTATTTGACTATTCATACTAGAGTGGAAAACAGAAAAGGGAACAGGTGGTGCATCCCTCTAGAGTGTGTGCTAAACATCTCAACCTTCTGCAGACTAAGTGGCCACCAAGGGACTGAAGGTTTTGAATGTTAGAACAGAGCTTCTTTAGAATATAGACCTATTAAGTCAGAATCTCTAGAGTGGTGTCCAAAACATATGTTTTGAATATGATTTCAGGTCCCCTGTTTGGATCCATTGAACTAGATTCTTACCTCCTTTGGCTCCAGAGTCCTGACCAAACACATGTAATATGTGAATTAATCAGTGCGGTTATTACAGACTGTACAAACAAAGCTTAGGTTAGAATGAGACTAGCCAAGTGGAATGGACGTTTTATTTTCCTATTTTGCCTTTACTTTGAAAACCACTAACATCTATCATTGATGCTTTCAGCAGCAGCCCTGGACAGCTGTATTAAATTTTATGGATCTCAAGTCAGAGGAGTTTAAAGAGCATGTCAGTCTAGTATAAGGTTCATAAATCTTGAGCTATTATCAGCAAGTAAACTGGAGAATTTAGATTGTGGTTATAGTATAATGGTTGATGAATGGAGTCTATGTAGTTCATCATACCATGTTTTCACAGGGTATCCTTTTCATAGCGCTAAGTTTATAGAACAGAAGCTTGTAAAGTAATGACTATATTCATAGCCACGTGTTTTCCTCATTTTATATTAGTGAAGTGATGGCTCTTAAATATAACTGTAGAATTTGGATAAATTTTGATGGTAATAAAAATGGGTATGATCCACAATACTTCCTAATTGCTATGCCACTGAAATAGTCCAGAACCCTAGAATTTCAGGGATGAAAGAGATCTGGAAGATTAGGCTGTGGAGTGATACTTAACAGCGGTCACCCAGCCTCCTCCGGGGTACTACCTTTAGTCCTTGGGACTCACCTTCACCCCAGATGAGCCCATCTAGGCAGTTGCCTGGTGGCCCAGTGATTAAGGATCTAACATTGTTACTGCTGTGGTGTGGGGTCAATCCCTGGCCTAGAAATTTCCCCATGCCACTAGTGCGGCCAAAATATGTATATATTAGGCTCATATGTCTCATCTTTGAATGATCTTCATAGTTAAAGCACAGAGTACACTGAGGACTTCAAAAGGTGAGGATTATACAAGCAGAACCAGGTTATTAAAGGATATTGAATCCAGGTGGTGCTTGTGTTGAACCAAGCAGTGTGCTTTGCTTTGCATACTCATAAACTTTTGTATACATGTTCTTACAATGAAGATACCTTCATATATGAATTAGAGGCAGCATGTTTTAGGTTTAAAGCAGAAGTCTATGCATCTAAAGGGCAACTTTATTCTCTCTGCCAAGCTGTTCATTTACCCTGACTTGTAAGACGTATCTTTGGCTCATGCTTCAGTTACTCTTGCCAGAAAATCAAGATATCATCAACCAACTTTTCTAACAAAACAAATTAACATGTGCAAGGCACACCAGTTTAGCCACTTATTAAACAAATGCCTTAAATTGGTAGGGTTTTTTTAAAGTAGGTTTTGTTTCTTCTTTAATAAGTTCTTTATTGAAAGTAAACAGTTTAAAAGAAAATAAAAATTACTCATAACCCATGACCCCAGAAATAACCAGTTTTATTATTTCTTAGGTATATCCTTCTAATTAATGAGAATGTATAAATACAGATTGTGATATAGACACATAACACATAAGCATCTGTTTTAAGATTAGTCATTTACGGGGCATTCCCATAGTGGCTCAGTGGTAACAAATCTGACTAAGAACCCTGAGGATGCAGGTTCGATCCCTGGCCTCACTCAGTGGGTTAGGCTCCAGTGTTGCCATGAGCTATAGTGTAGATTGAAGATGAGGCTTGGATCCTATGTTGTTGTGGCTGTGGTGTAGGCTGGCAGCTGCAGCTCCAATACAACCCCTGGTCTGGGAACTTCCATATGCTGCAGGTACAGCCTGAAAAAAGAAAAAAAAAAAAAAAGGAGTTCCCGTCATGGCACAGCGGAAACGAATCTGACTAGGAACCACGAGGTTGCAGGTTCGATCCCTGGCCTCGTTCAGTGGGTTAAAGGTCTGGAGTTGCTGTGAGCTGTGGTGTAGGTCACAGATGCAGCTCAGATCCCATGTTGCTGTGGCTCTGGCGTAGGCCGGCAGCAACAGATCAGTCATTTAACATTGTCGACACACCTGTTTTCCTGAAAAGTTTCTTACATCCAGCAGTACAAAGCAGCTATGATAATCATTTGTGTCAGGAAGGAAGATCTTGATTCTGTCTCTGGACATAGAAGTCTCCCCTGTCTTATGTAATTTAAGCAATTAGCAGAACCTAATAGATGAGTTGATTTAAAGTAGTCTCATGAAGAGGTAGAACAGTGATAAGGCAGTGGGCATATTTTGTAACAGTTTTTTTTTTTTGCACTTTTTAGGGCCGCACTCGCAGCATATGGAGGTTCCCAGGCTAGGGGTCGAATTGGACCTGTAGCCACCAGCCTATGCCACAGCCACTGCAACGCAGATCTGAGCTGCGTCTGTGACCTCCACCACAGCTCACGGCAACACCAGATCATTAACCCACTGAGCAAGGCCAGGGATCGAACCTGCAACCTCATGGTTCCTAGTCAGATTCGTTAACCACTGCGCCACGATGGGAACGTCAGTAATAGTATTCTTTATGCTGTAATTTTTTTTATTTCTGTTGGGTTATCAGGTGGAAAATGGTTGGTTTCTGATAACTTCCTGAATATCACCAAGGTCGCCTTTGCAGACCGTGGGCTCTATACATGTTTTATCGCCTCTCCAATCCGTGCCTCCTACTCAGTCACCCTACGCGTTATCTTCACCTCAGGAGACATGAGCGTGTACTACATGGTTGTTTGCCTGATTGCCTTTACAATCACTCTCATCTTGAATGTCACGCGGCTGTGCATGATGAGCAGCCATCTTCGTAAAACTGAGAAAGCCATCAATGAATTCTTCCGAACTGAAGGGGCAGAGAAACTTCAGAAAGCCTTTGAGATCGCAAAACGCATCCCCATCATCACCTCGGCTAAGACACTGGAGCTCGCCAAAGTCACACAATTTAAAACCATGGAGTTTGCCCGTTATATCGAAGAACTGGCAAGAAGTGTCCCTCTGCCACCCCTTATTCTGAACTGTCGGGCCTTTGTAGAGGAGATGTTTGAGGCTGTGCGAGTGGATGACCCTGATGACATGGGGGAAAGGATTAAAGAGAGACCTGCCTTGAATGCTCAAGATGGCATCTATGTCATTAACCCTGAGATGGGCCGGAGTAGTTCACCAGGAGGAGATTCGGACGATGGTTCTCTGAGTGAACAAGGCCAGGAGATAGCAGTTCAGGTTTCGGTCCACCCTCAGTCAGAGACCAAGAGTATAGATACAGATTCTCAAGACAGCAGTCATTTCAGCCCGCCTGATGATACAGGATCTGCCGGATCGAACTCCAGCTACAAAGATGGGGCACATGAAAACTGCCAGCTGTGAGCTATCCCAATACCTACAAAAACAGCTCTCAGAAAAGGAACCTGTTTCATGCAGGAAATAACATTTTTACCAAAAGATAAGTAGGGTTTCCCCCCCTTGTTAGTATTAAGCATGCTAGAAAATGAATTATTACCAAAATCTTTCTAAACATTTAGTGTTTTTCCTATCTGATCTTTCTCATTTTCCCCAGCTTGATTAAATGATACACTTTGAGATTTAAAGGAGCCAGCGTAGTGGGGAAAATACCACACCAAGAGTTCATGGCTTCTCTTCTAGTCGCGGTTCTTCCATTGTTTAGGGCTGACACTTATCTTGAGGCCTCAGTTTCCCCACCAATAAGATGAGGGATTTGCCCTAAATGATATCCAAAGTCAATTCTAAGCCCTATAACTTCTTACCTGCTACCTTTAAACCACAAAGATCTTCAGCCCACTTCTAAATAACCCTTCCCTAGACTTTCAGTCGCTCTTTACGGGAAGGACCAAGCTGAGACTTTATTCTATGATTTGGATTCCCACATCAATGCTATGTGTAGGGCTGTGGGTGTTTTTCAGTTATCCTGCTCATGGAGCATACAATTGTATGTGCCACGTTGAGTCTTCCCAGTGTAGCCCATGTCTCTATGGTTATACAGATATCAGGGAGCTAACTGCTCATTAGCAAGCTATTTTCCATGAGTAAATTGGTCCTTTTGGGGGTCTATCATGTCTTTTTAACTTCCTGAGGCACCATTCAGCTCATTGAGCTGGCAGTGATTTCCCAGCTGATCCCACAAGTGAACAGTCTATTCCTAAAGAGTAGTGTCTTCAGTGTTTTTAGAATAAGAAATAATGTCAAATCATCTATCTCTGGTAAATTACAGATTTTGACATTTCTGTTAATAGAGTTTCTCAGGCTTTTTTTAAAAAGTACTGGACTCTACAAGGTGGTTCTGTGTTTGGGATTCCATTCCAGGGCGAAACCCACAGCTGAATTCCTCTTTGGACCTCCATCAACAATTTTGCCCTCTGTGCTCTTACATATGGTGCTAAAGGTTGCATGCCTCCTTATCTTGTTTGTCTCGTTTATATTTTATTCCTGTTGAGGTTTTTATTTTTGTGTACTTCAGAGGTAGAGCTGCTTTTGTGGCCTTTCAGAGAAGCTCTAACCTGAAATAAGATTAGATAGTGGCGTGCAGTGTGTGTTACTACATTAAATATATAGATATGTAGACACATAGACACACATACAAATGATCTAGACATGAAGAAGGAGAAAAATTATGAATGATGCCACCTGATTCAACTGTGTATAATAAACACTTAAGACAGTATTTCTTGCCTGGCTGAGAGCTGATATAATGGAATTGTAAATACTCTTCAGAATAATTTCTTCAGTAAGCTTGGCATCATATAATTTTAAGAACTTGGCAGTGGAGCTCTATGTGCTTCACGTTTCTTCATTTGGCTTCTGATTACTGAAGCATTACTTGAACTAGAGGTTCCTGAGGGAAATGCTCAGAGGAGGTTTTATCAGGAATTTAATTTAAGGTTTCAAATGGAGGAAGGCAGGAAATTCAAAGTGTGACCGGAGAGAACTCCTGCCTCCCTTTGTCTTATCAGAAGTGATACATCTGCTCTGGATAGCATGAGTGAATCAATGTGCAGTTTTATCAGATGGCATTACAGATAAAGATGATAATGCTGCCTTTTCTGTCTCTCAGGCTGTTTCCATGGAAACCTCCAGAGCCAAACAAAAGCTACCAGTCATTTAGCCAAAGCTTGTCTTGGCTCATAGACCTGTATTTCTTTAAAGAAAACTGTTTTCATACATTTGGCTTTGAGAGCAAGGGCTCTTGAACATGCCCTAGATTATAAAACACTTTTTCCCTTCCCAGAATGTTTCTCTTGAAAATTAAAAAAATTTTTAAATCCCTTGTCTGAGGTCTGTCCCCTGAATGTCCCTCAGAGCTCTAGACAGCACCTCCAGACCTATCCCAGTAGAGCAGGTTTGGGATTTTTTTTTTATACACTTCAGTATATCCTGAATAAATTATTTTAGAAACATAATTGTGACTTAGTTTGGTGGCCACAGTAACAGGATTACTTTGAGTTTTGCAAGTTATAGTACCCTTGGTAAGGAATTAAAATAGGTCAAAATTGAAGTGGAGTTAGTATTACTTTCTAAAGCCAGGTTCTCACAAAGAAAACCACATTTATTAACATTTTCTGTAGCTAATCAAATGCTCTTCATATATAATTAATACTCTTGTTATCTTTTTGTAAAATCCTTAACCTTGTGAACTCAAACTGCAGTCTCACAGTCTTTTGACAGTAATGGTTTAATTATCCTTTTGTCTCACTGGAGTTTTTAGTGAAAATGCCTTTACTCAACAAAATGTATTTGAAATATTTCTGTCATCTTATTTATAAATTTTTTTCTTGTATTGTGATGTAATGAACCTTATTGTCCTTAGGAAATGAAATGGTAGCTTTGTGAAATAAATTTACCAAAAATAGATATGTAAACATTCTTAAAGATTCCTTACCAGCTGAAACCAGACTGGTGGGCATCTTCTGAGCTGAATGCCACTTGTTTATAGGCAATTTGATAAGCCTATCCTCAAAAATGCATCCGTTCAGTTTCTTGAGTCTGGCCC
Source organism: Catagonus wagneri (assembly GCA_004024745.2). Taxonomy (NCBI): domain Eukaryota; kingdom Metazoa; phylum Chordata; class Mammalia; order Artiodactyla; family Tayassuidae; genus Catagonus; species Catagonus wagneri. The sequence goes on along the minus strand of PVHT020000165.1, from coordinate 17,835,236 downwards.
AGTGAGCATTTATCTTTCCTACCAACTACCTTGATACAAGTATCTTGGGAGTTGCTGACCTGGAATGGTTGTAAGAAGGCTCCTGGTGTCTTCGCCTCATTTCACGTGTCTGTTGGGTCAAAATACACAGCCTTTCCCTTTGTCCTCCAGCCTCAGTGAATCCCTTGGCACAGTCCTCTCCATGCCCTGCATGTGGTTTCACCCTAGATCTGACATTGTATTCTGTGTCCCAGAGCAGCATGGGAGCATGGCAGGCTTGTTTCCAGGGCCCAGCCAGTCATAGGTGCTAGCCTTGTCTCTACACACCAGCCATTCTAACACAAGTATATCACATTTTCTGAATCACCATTAAGAGAACAATCTTTTCTCATCTAGGCCAGAAATGTTAAAAGTGCTAATAAGCTCCTAGGATCTCAACACATTTCATACAAGTGAATGAGTATTATTTGATATGGTTCAGTGATGGTTTAAATGGTTAACATTTTAATAAATATGTTATAATTTTGTTCTTTTTTAAAGTTGTACTTTAATGTAGTAAATATTCAATGGAGTATATTTCATTTGTCTGAAGTCTTCTGTAGAGATATATTCATTTTTATGTGTGATGAAATTTGATGTTACTGATTTTAAACAGGAGTAAATTTGAATCCAACTTGGATTCTATTATGGCTACCCATTTGAATTTTGCTTATATTGAGTAAACATCTATATGGTTTTGGTGTGATGATCCATACTGAGATGGCTGTCCTACCCCCGGTTACCCTGAGAATGCAGTTAACAAGACCATCCTCGCTAGGCCCAAATACCGTACTTTCTCATTTCTGAAATACACTCTTCCTGGCAAAGGCAAAAGCTTGAGCAAAGGCCTAGAGATAAGAGGATTTAGCTTATGTTTTAGAGAACTTGTGATGAGTATATAAAGTTTGTGATGAGGTTTGGCACTGGGAGGGGTAGCTCTGGTAGAAACAAATGTCTGCAGTGCCCTGAGAATGAAGAAAAGCTCAGTATCTCAGGAGACAGGCAAGGAGGACAGGCAGAAGTGTAACTCGTTGCTGAAATGCCACAGACTCCTCAGAATGAACACCTAGCCCCTATCTCCCCATGGCAGAAGATCGCTGGCCTTGGAGGCCTACTTCCACTACTAGCCATGTAACAATGGGACTCGGTCTCTTTGGACTTCAGTAAAGTGGAGTTGATACTACCTACCTCACAAAACTAACATGAGGATTAACTATAGCAACATGTAAGCAAGCACTGTGCAAGCTGTAACATGCAGTGTAGCCTGAGGCTGGTAATCACGTTGGTAGTGTCTGCTTTATTAACGGCCATGTCCAGCTGATGACTGGTTGCATTTTAACTCAACTAAAAACTCCTTCAGATCTCAGTTACAATTACATTTGGCTGCATGCCGTGGAAACCCAGTTGTGGTGGCCTACACAAATAAGAGGTTTATTTTTTTCAAATAACAAATCCACAGAAAGCCAGGTCAGAGCTGGTACAAAGGCCCACATTTGGCATCAAGGGCTCTAAGAGGACTTCTGGATTCCTTTCCACCCTTAGCATGTGAATTTTATCTGCAGTTACAGGGTGCCTTAGGTTGGGCTCCCCCAGGAGGCCCTGAGACAAGGATTCATGTGCAAGGAGTTTTATTTGGAAGATGAACCCAGGAGAGTATCACAGTCTGGAAGTGAGACAGAAAAGAAAACCAATACAGGATGCATTAATGAGTGGGCTGTTGCTGTGGGCAACTGGGGTTCGGTCTCTCTAGGGACCTCAGGTCACTGTATCTGCCCCCAGCATATGAAGTTCATGCCTCAAAGTTATCACACACACACACATGCTAAGCATGATCCTATAGCCAGCACAAGCCTTCCAACTGAGTCACAGGAGCTTTCGGTAGGAAGCCTGTTGCGAAATCACAATGGTGAGTGTCAAGGGGTTATGGGCAGAGCACTGACAGCACCTGCTACCCTGGACAGCTGCTTGCCCTCAGCACCACGTCTGAATTTCAAGCAGAGAGAAGGGTAGAAAGTCAAAGGGCAAAAGACGTACCTGCTGAGTCTGTACCTTTTTATCAAGAAGGCTATAACTTCCAGAAGCCTCACCTGACTTCCAGTATTCAGCTGCCAGGACTGGGTTACAGCACTACATGCAGTAGCTGTAAGAAAGCCTAGGAAGATGAAATTATATATCTTTTAAATGGATACCTTGCCCCAGATGGTTCTATTACTAAGAAAGGAGGGAAGAACAGAAGTTGTAGGCAACTGGTAATATGCAGCAAGGTCATCTTCACATGAATTACGGAGCAAACTGTGGTTTGTGTTGGATAATTGCTAACCATGTTCCTTGAAGATATCCACCTGTGTGCATGAAGAATGTCACTGTCCTATCAGCAAACAAAGCATGTTGTAGTCAGCAAGCCATCAGCCATTCCTGCCATCCTGACCACTCTGGGGGGATTCAGGGTGGAGAAGAATTGGATACTGGCCCTAGATAGTTAAGATGGCCTATCAAAGGAATGATTTCAAGAAGCCCAAACTCTTGCATCTTCCCATACATAGAGAGGTGTTAAATTCATTAACTTGAGATGTCTGATTTTTCTTTAATTAACAGTAATCTTTTGATGCTCCACCTACCTGGTCTTGGTTGCAGAAACTCCACTCTGTCCTGGCTCCTCCCCTACTTCTTCAGAATAGTCCCTCAGAGCTATCTGAAAGCCTGTCTCCCAGGCTTACGTCCGCAGAATAAAACATAATTCTCAACTTTTAGGTTGTGCACTTTTTTTCCCCAGCCAACACATGCATGAATAAAGTAAGAATCAGAAATAGTAAATCTTCGGAGTTCCCATCGTGGCTCAGTGGTTAAAGAATCCAAGAACCATGAGGTCGCAGGTTCGATCCCTGGCCTTGCTCAGTGGGTTAAGAATCCGGCGTTGCCATGAGCTGTGGTGTAGGTTGCAGACGCGGCTCGGATCCTGTGTTGCTGTGGCTGTGCCGAAGGCCAGCAGCTACAGCTCCTGTTAGACCCCTAGCCTGGGAACCTCCATATGCCATGGGTGTGGCTCTAGATAAAGGCAAAAAGACAAAAAGAAAAGAAAAGAAATAATAAATCTTACGTTAAATCTTCAAGCCACCATTTATATTGTCTCTAATACACGTGGCTCAAAAAAAAAAGACAAGTTATGGGATTTTACTGGGACATAATTAGCTTATCTTAATCTATTTACTCATTAACAGATATTTACTGGCCACCTGCTATATGAGCAAGCAATAACAAAGTTCCTAGGGGACAAGAAGTTTGGCCTGTTAAAGAGAAGAAAGAAACTTGGGCCTCAAGAAAGTCGTGGTTCAGTGGAAACAAACCCAACTAGTATCCATGAGGATGCGAGTTCCATCCCTGGCCTCGCTCAGCGGGTTAAGGACCCGGGTTGCCTTGAGCTGTGGTGTAGGTCGAAGACTGTGGCCCGAAAAGGCCCCCCATCTCCAGGAAAAAAAAAAAAGGGGAAAGAAAGAAACCTGTGTAGCTATAAGGGGAGGGGGGAAGCGAGAAGCAGGCGGGGGTCTAAGGCTGAAAGATTTCAGGGTTCTTCTTGGCTGTCCCTAGAAATGCATTTCTTAGCAAAATTGCTAGCAGTACCGAATTTGGAAGAGGAGATTTACCCGTTTAGGGAGGAAAGTTCAATCATTCAGTTGTATTATTTTGCCTTGAAGTCATCTGCAGCTAAAAACCCTGATTGTGTTAATTTTCTTTAAGGAATTAAACTCCTTCAGAGCCCCTTAAATTCCAATCATGTTCTTGAGTTTTCATGTTTTCACTGGAACCTATTGATTAGGAAATATATATATATGTAAATATACATATGTCGCTCCATCTGCCTGGATGATCGTGGCTGCTGCCAGCGTGCTGCTGCTTCCTGACAGTTGGGAACACTCTGCCTCCTGCTCAGCTGTATGAGAAGGACTCGAGTGTCCTAAGTGATGATAAATCAGCCTTCAAGGGGGCCCCCTAACTGGAGAAGAGCCACCCTCTGGGAAATACTTTATCCCTAAGCAGAAGGGAAGTTTATCAGGAGGAAGCTCCTCTGAGGGGTAGTTTTGCCATGTGAATTTCATTGCTCTTTCAGAAACCACAGGCAGTTGGACCTGCCTAGGACTACTCTGCTCAAGCCCCTTGGCCCTTTGAACACCTAAGGCCATGCCTGTTCACTTTTTCAAAAGATGCTGCACACAAACGAAAGGCAAAATCATGTTCATGAGCAAAATCAGAGGTGATCCCTGTTCTTGGGAACTGACAGCCTATGGGAAGATAGATCCTATTCAAATAGTCACATATAGGATAGATAAAACCTGAGAGGTGTGCTAGAAAATGATTCTATAAGAGCCTGGAACAAAGGGGTCTGATCTAATCAGAGGTCATGGAAACATGCCCAAAGAAGTGACACTGGAAGCAGCAGGCATGGCTTCAGGACTTGTTATGTTTCTCTCCTGAGCCAGAGACTATGAATTTAACACATGAGTCCTGCTTAAAAGGAATTTATAGTCCAGTTGGAAAAATAGGATGTTCCTACATATAAACCATGTGAAAAATACAGTGCTAAGTAGATTAGCACTAGAGAATAAAACCTGAAGGAGTTAAAGATGAAAAGATAGTGGTAGGAGTTCCCGTTGTGGCTCAGCAGAAACAAACTGGACTAGTATCCGTGAGGATATGGGTGAGATCCCTGGCCTTGCTCAGTGGGTTAAGGATCTGGCATTGCTGTGAGCTGAGGTGTAGGCCACACACACAGCTCTGAACCCACATTGCTGTGGCTGTGGCGTAGGCTGGCAGCTCAGCTCCGATTCAACCCTAGCCTGGGAACTTCCATACGCCTTGGGTTCAGCCCTAAAAAGCGAAAAAAAAAAAGTGAGAAGTAGCAGAGGGTGGGCAATACTTTGTGGATGGGATGAGATTTGAGCTAGACCAGGGAGGATGAATAAGCCTTGGACGGGTAAGAAAAGGTGTTAATCTGGTCATGGAACTCTGAAATCTTCAGTGGTGTCCTGCTGTCTAAGCAGAAGTAAAAAAAAAATATATATATATATATATCCAATTTCTTGACCCTCTGTGTTCTGCTCCCAGCCTATCTTTCCAAATTTACCTTTTAAAGACCCCTCCACTCTCGGAGTTCCCTTCGTGGCTCAGTGGTTAACGAATCCGACTAAGAACCATGAGGTTGTGGGTTCGATCCCTGGCCTTGCTCAGTGGGTTAAGGATCCAGCATTGCCGTGAGCTGTGGTATAGGTTGCAGACGCGGCTCGGATCCCGTGTTGCTGTGGCTGTGCCGAAGGCCAGCAGCTGCAGCTCCTGCTAGACCCCTAGCATGGGAACCTCCATATGCCGCGGGTGTGGCTCTAGATAAAGGGAAAAAAAAGACAAAAAAAAAAGAGCCCTCCACTCTCTTGCAAACATATTAAGATTCTACCTTTTATATTAGAATTACTCTTTTCTTACAGATTTATGAACAAGGTGAGAGATGGCATCATGTTTTAGTCACCTATTTTTGTAGCCCCTTATTTCTTTCTCTCTCTTTTTTTTTTTTTTTTTTTTTTTTTTTTTTTTTTTTTTTTTTTTTGTCTTTTTGTCTTTTAGGGCCACACCTGAGGCATATGGAGTTTCCCAGGCTAGGGGTCCATTCGGAGCTGTAGCCGCTGGCCTAAGCCACAGCAGCAGCAACACAGGATTGGAGCCGTGTCTGCAACCTACACCACAGCTCTCCGCAAGGATCCTTACCCCACTGAGTGAGGCCAGGGATCAAACCTGCGTCCTAATGGATGCTAGTCAGATTTGTTTCCGCTGAGTCACGATGGGAACTTCTGTAGCCCCCCCTTATTTCTTAGGGTAACATCTTCCATATAGAAGAAGCAGTAAATGTTTGTTTAATATAATGGGATGGGAAGGGGTGAATCTATTGAGCTATGGCCCGTGACCACAGTGGTTAACAGAGGACTGAGAAGTGAAAAGTTGGAGGTGAGGCTGCCCCTTCTCCAGCAGCATTGTCTTCCTCACTAACATCACTGACTTTCAAGTTCTAAACACCGTCTTCACACTGGTGACTCCAAGTTGCTATTGCCAGCTCTAAATGCTGTCCTTCAGACTTGTGGATCTAATACCTCTCTACTTGGCATCACTACTTGGCCAAGCATCTCTAAAAGGCATCTCAAAATTAATATGTCTGAAACAGAATTTTTGACTTCCTGCGCTGATAACAAAAGAAAACATCGGTTCTTACCCCCACCATCTCTCAGTAAATGACACCATCATCTAGTCATTTGCTCAAGCCAAAAATTGGTGTCATACTTTACTCAGTTTGCCTTACTCTCAATATCCAGTAGATCAGCAAATTCTCTTGTTTCACTTCAAAAACCATATGCATAATCCATCCACTATCCTCTACTTCCATTGACATCATCCTGGCCCGAGGCACTCACCTCTTATCTGTACTACTTGATGTTTCCCACTGTTGTCCCCAGACAATCCATTCTCAACACTGTAACCAGAGCATATATCACATATTTCAAGAGCATATATCACATGTCATCCTCTGCTTTTGTTCTATAGTGTCTCCATAATTAGAAGAAAAATTTAGAATAAAATCCATACTCCTCACCATGGCCTACAAGACTCCATTTGAGCTGGCTCCTTCCTGGCCCACATTCATCATCCACCTGTGTCATTCATACATCCAAGCCACCGTGATCTCCTTGCTGTTCCTTGAACATACTAAGCTTGTTCCCACCTCGAAACTTTTGGTCTTATTGTTTCCTCTGCCTAGAATATCCTCCCCCAGATTATCCCTTTACTGGCTTCTTCTTGGCATTCTGTTCTCAGCTAAGCTGTCACCATTTCAGAGAGGGCTCCCTGACCAAAAACAGTAGGTGCCCCCAGGGTTGGGGTTAGAGCTAAATAACTCTAATAATAAATGTTATTTTTATTATAGTTCCTGTCACTATTTGTCTTAGGCCATTCAGGCTGCTATAGCAAAATATCATACACTGGGTGGATTAAAAGACAGGAATTTATCTCTCACAGTTCTAGAGGCTGGAAAGTCCAGAATCAAGATGCCAGCAGATTTGGTGTATGGTGAGAACCTCCTTCTTGGCTTGCAGATGGCTGTCTTCTTGCTGTGTCCTCACGTGATGGAAAGGGAGGAGAGCTTTCTGGGGTCTCTTTTAATAGAGCACTAATCTCATTCATGAAAGTCCACCCCCATGACCTAATTACCCCAAAGACCCTACCTCCTAATAGTATATTAATAGTGTCACACTGGGGATTAGATTTCAACATATGAATTTGAGGGAAGGCAAACATTCAGTCCATCACTATTACATAATGATTATTTATTTATTTATTTACTTGTTTAATGTCTATTTCCCCCAGCTAGAACATCAGCTCCATGAAAACTGGAACATTACTTTATTTCCTATTATATTACCAGCAACTAAAACAGAACTCGTGAGGCACCAAACTGGCAATCACTGTATATTTGTCGCATCATTGATATAGATGGACGTGATGAATTGCATAAATTTAAAGAAATTATTTAGCATCTTTGCCTCAGTTTACCTCCTTATCTGATGTAGACAGAAGGTAATATATTATTTGTCTTTTCTGGAACACAAAGGACATAGTTAAGATAAATGAGAAGTCTGAAGGCTTTTCCACTTATTATGAGAATAATATTAGAGTGTATGGGCAAGGAGCCATTTGAAAGTGGCAATGACAGGCTAATGGAGAAAGAAATTCATTTGTTTTATTACCCGTGAACCTCCTGGGGACTAAGATGGGGGGAAATGAAATGTACCCATTTGTAATATAAAAATTCATAAATACAGCTTACATTAACTCAGAGTATAGTAACACTTTGTTTTTCTGGCATCAGTAAGTATTTTGCTAAGTGTTTTGTTTTTTCAGATAGTTAATGTTTGCATTGTAAAGATTTTTTTCAATTTGACTGTTTTAAAGGAAATAGTTTTCAATGAATTTTAGTGCCCCTTTCTCTGGCAGCACACTGAACAGAGCCTTTTGTCAATAACCTGGGGATATCATCAGAAGCTTACATTTATACTTGGATATAAAATAGTGATAAACTCTGAAATCACAAATTTATAGACCTGTTATATTTCCTGAGATGCCTTCTATGTATTGCATAGCGTTTTTCCTCTTTTCTCATTGATTTAATCAATATATAAGACAATTAGTCCCTGTAGGCTAGCTTCTGAGGATTCTACTCCAAGTGATAAACAAGACAAAGGTGGTTCCTGCTTTCTTGGAGCCCACAGTCTGCTGGGAACTATTACAGTGACCAAGGAACTCCAAGTGTGACAGAAATCTCAGCGGACTGCCCTGGGACTTGGGCAACACCTCCCCAAAGAAATGGCCTTTAAGCTGATCCCTACAGACAAGCTGCTCATGGGAAGAATGTTCCAGGCAGATGGAAAAGCATGTGCAGAGGGTGTGAACGTTGATACAAATGTGCATTTGAGCAGAAAAAATAAGACCAGAAAGTCACCTGTAGCATCAGGAGACCAGATTGCAGACCCCTCCTCCCATAGGCCCAGGCTTTGAATCTGAGGCTTTATTCTAAAAACAAATTAAGTGCTTTTAAAAAGGGGAGGAGTACGATCATCATTACACTTCAAAATATATGTGTACTAAAAGAAAATCACTAAACCTATGTTTTCGCACATATTTTTGGTTTAGATGAAGTTAGGCAGTGGCACAGTTATCGACTCCACAAACTACGGAATTGACAGGTGGTGCTCGGGACCATAGGAACAGTGCATAAATTGAGAAAAGGATGTTCAGATTTGGGAAAGGGCAGGTTTCACAAACGAACCTCATTATCAGAGGCCTCTTACAATATGTTTCATGTAAGAGTCAGATTTAATTCAGTTCAACATTGTCTGAAACACCTGCCATACACCCAACGCCTAAAGGAAAAGTTTGTTAAGCTGGATGAACATGCACTGGGAATGGATACCTGAGTTCCAGGCCTACCTTGGCCACTGCCTGGACCGTGGTCTCAGGCATGTTTCTTTACCAGTGGACCTCAGCTTCCTCTCCTGCAGAGTAAGAGGATGCCTAAGCAAGCCCCTCCCCCTGGAATGCTGAGATGCACGGAGCTTAGCAGGCAGGAGGCTCAAAGGTGGGGGTGCTCCATCACCTAATCACCAAGTGCCCTTGGACAGGTTACTTAACTTCTGTGAACATCAGTTTACCCATTTGTGAACACCCTACCTCACAGGTGGTTGCGAGGGCTAAAACACCTGGCACAGACAAAGTAATCCGGAAATAGTAAGACCACTCTGTAACTTTATATCTTAGTTTAGCTTAATATCTGTTGGCTCACATATTAGCCCACTAAAACAGGAAAAAAAGAGGCCCCCCATGAATTAGGAACTCATGCCACATATTACATTTTTCTCTATCCTTTTGAGACTTAGAAACATTTTGGGAAGCATCTTGCACCATCCATCTGTCCAACATTTGTGCTCTGGAATATCTTTCCTCTAACAGCTTGGCCAAACTCTGCTTTAAATGTGTTCAGTGATACCATCCCTGATCGGTTTATTCTGAGCATGTTCTTACCTGAGCTTTTATGTATCAGTATAAATTCTGCTACCAGCCAACATTTTCTTAATTTCTGAGCATCAGTGCAGAAATAGGTTTGCATGGTTTCTTTGTGGTCTCTTTGTAGAACCCAAGGGTGTTAATAACAAGTCATACACCTTCCACTTGTCATTATTTTTAAATAACTGGGTTTTAAATAAGCATAATACATGCTCATTTTTTTAAAAATATGAACAGCAGAAAAGGGTTTTAGGTTAAAAAAAATCTTTTCTTTGTTCCCACTCTCTGCTCCCTAGTTATACATGCCATTATATGAACATTATTTTATACATTCTTTCAGAAATGTTTTCCCTTCCTTCCTCCATTTCTACATATATTCTACATAATTATTTTGATTTTGCACAAATAAGATTATACCATCCTTCTTTCCCACCTTCCTACTATATGTGTTGTATATCACTGTATTTATTTTACACAAATGGGATTATGCCATTTAGACCTTATATCCTGGACATTTTTCCAGAGGAATACCTGTAGATCTGCATCATTCTTTTGAGTGGCTTTCTGGCTTCTGATTAATGGAATGTACCCTTTAACTAATCCCTGTTGTTGGGCATTTTAGGTGTTTCCAACCATTTTCTCTTACAAACATTTTTTAACAAGTATCTCTTGGACATATTTCTTTGCACACTTGAGAAATTTTATCTGTAATATAAGTTCTTAGAAGTTCTGGAACTCAGAAGAGCATCCTTTTGTGTGTTCACCTAGCCATCAGCCTGTCACTGCTACCGTCAGACCTCCAAAAAGAGCCCCTTCCGAGGCTAGTGGCTGCCTTATTGGACAACACAGGTACAATCAATACCTTGAAAGGTGTTATCAATCTTTACTGTGAAGATAGGTGATAATGTAGCAAAGTTTCTAATGAATATCTGACACATTGTAGTTACCTGATAAATGATGGCTCTTAATCATGATGCCTTCATGCTTGTGAACAACTGTGAAGAATTAATCTCCAAGGCCTGAAGCCAAATATAACTAGAGTCAGTGGTTTAGTATAATATTAGCAAATTTTGGGTGGCACTATTTTTATTAAATTCAACCATTCGTTGAAGAAGAATGTCCAATGGAACAGGAAAATCCTTCTTGGGTAGTGAAGGAAACCCTATGGAGCAATATACTTCAGTTTTAGAAATTTTCTTGCTAGATCTCCAAGAAGCCTTGACACTTTCAACAATAAAAATCAATTCATAGTTGGTAGGTATTAATCTAAGCATTTGGAGGAAAAGAATTACCAATTTAAACAAACTAGTGTTGGTTTCAATCATAGCAAGCCATGAAAACATGATCAGACATTCGGGGTCCATCCATCCATCCACTCATTCATTCATTCATTCAGCAAATGTTTATTGAGTACCTACTAGGTACCAGGCAGGGTTCCAGGTTACAGTGGGTGCAATGTAAACCAAACAGATATGGGGCCTGCAATCAAAGAGCCATGTGACCTTGTACAAGACTCTTGCCCTTCTTGGACTTTATCTTCCACATCTTAAAAGAAGCTGGCTGAACTACATTATCTGCAAAGATCCTCCCAGATGTATCATTCTGTGCCTCTCCTTAATGCATTCTCTTCCTTTTTTTTTTTTTTTTTTTGGCTTTTGAGGACCACACACACTGCATATGGAAGTTCCCAGGCTAGGGGTTGAATCAGAGCTACAGCTGCTGGCCACTGCCACAGTCACAGCAACGCGGGATCTGAGCCACATCTGCTTCCTATACCACAGCTCATGGCAATGCCAGATCGTTAACCCACTGAGCAAGGCCAGGGATCGAACCTGCATCCTCATGGATTCTAGTTGGGTTTGTTAACCACTGAGCCACGATAGGAATTCCCTCCTTAATGCATTCTTAATGGTGATCTCAATGCAGTGCTGCACTAATTGGTATGCATAACACATGGGGGTACCACCAAATCTTCACAGAAGTACTGCCAAGTTTTGACCAGTGGGTACTATATTAGTTTCCTCGGGCCACCATAACAAATTATCACAAATGGGGTGGCTTAAGACAACAGGAATTTATTCTCTCACAGTTCCGGGAGCTGAAGTCTGAAATCAGTGTCATCTGGGCTATGCTCTCTCTGAAGGGTCCGCAGAAGAATCCTTCCTTGCTTCTTCCTAGCTTCTGGTGTTGTCAGCAGTCCTTACTGCATCACTGCAACCTCTGCCTCGCTCATCACAAGGCCTTTTCCCTGACGGTTTGTGTCTCTGTTCTCTCTTCTAAGGACAACAGACAGTGGAGTGGGGGGGGGGAGTTTTGGGGAGAACACTTTCAACCCAGTATGGATACTATAGCTTTTTGCTCCCACCAAGGCTATGGACCATTACACCAGGGTCTACCAGCACACTGAACTGGAGAGGTCACGCAGCCTGGTGCACAGACGGCACTTTGTGAGGAAGAGGAAGGGAGTACACCTGAGCATCAGGGCTGGCCACAGAGGAAGGAAACCTGTTTGATGGAACCTGTGGGACTGTGCCTTGCAGACAGACTGTGCCTTGCAGACAAGTACGACAGGAAAAGCACAGCCAGGCTGTGCACCCAGGGCGTTCCAGGCAGTAAACAGTTCTGAGCAGTAAACAGTTCTGTGCAACAGCAACATCATGTCGAGGATGACAGTGTGAAGGGAAAGATAACTGGAAGCATTCCTCCCAGTTATAACTGCGGGACTTTCTAACAGTTCTGTCGGCATGAATTCTAATTAATTGTCGGTTTCCTTGGCACTATTTGAGTCATTTCTTCCCTTCTAGCTGAGCACCCAAAATGCAACCATTTAAAAGGGCAACCCTGGGGTTCCCTCTGTGGCAGTGTGGGTTGAGGATCCGGCATTGCTGCAGCTGTGGCACAGGTCACAGCTCCAGCTCAGATTCCATCCCTGGCCTGGGAATTTCCATATGCCACAGGTGCAGCCAAAAAAAAGGGGGAAAAAATTAAAAAGAATGGCCCACATGGAGGATGGCCAATAGCTGGGCTTTGCACTGAAAGGATCAAGGGCTCTAGCTCTGGAGGCAATTTCAGGATGAAAACCCTGCTCTCCCCTCTTATTGGCTGTGTATCTTTGGGAACATTATTTCATTTTTCAGAGCTCAGGCTCCTTTGCTATAAAGTGGGGATAATCGAGAAACTTCTCATAGGATTGTGGTGAGGAGGAAATGTAAGGAGAATAATTCATGTGTAGTATTAAACAGTGCCAGGAACATAAAAATGTGCTTAATGTACGTTTGTTGCTATGAAAATATCTACTAATCTTTTCCTGTGCGGGAAGAGCTTTCCCAACGAAGACAGAAATGTGATTATTTCTCTCATATTAAAAAAAAAAAAAAAGATCCCTCTTGACTCTATTCTCCAACACCTGTCCTTTATAGCAAAATTTTGTAAAAGAATTGTTTGTCCTGTGTCTCCAATTCCTGTCTTCCCATTCCACAAACAGGCCTCTGCCCCCTCCCAACCCCTCCACCGACACTGTTCTCAGGCAGTGCGGTGCGCTGTGACCTCCGTGCTGCTAAAGCCGTGGTGACTTCTCAGTCCTCACGTTCCTTGTGCGGTCAGCCACCTGGACAGCTGACCCCTCCCTTTCTCTTGAAACACTTTACCGCTCTTTCTACTTCCTTCCAACATTGGAGTGCCCCCGGGCCTCCCTTGAACTTTTCTTTTTCATCTACATTCCCTTCCTAAGAGATCTGAGGGCTTTATGGAAGTTCAGCAGGTTAAGCATCCAAATTTGTCACTGCTATGACTGGAGTCGCTGCTGTGGCTCGGGTTCAGTCCCGTGCCACAGGTGTGACCAAAGAGAGAGAGAGAGAGATGTGAGGGCTTTAAACAGCGTCTGTCACCAATAGCTCATACATTTAGAGGTCCAGCCTGGACATTTCCCTGAACCCAGTCAGCATCTCCATTTGGATCTCAAATAGGCATCTCAAAGTCGACATGCTCCAAAGCAGATTCCTGATCCCCCTACTTGGGGAAACCTCTTGCTCCCCACGTCTTCCCCACCTTAGCAGGTGGAAACTGCGTCCTTCCAGTTCCTTTTCTTACACCCTGAATCAAATCCATCAGAAAGTCTTGATCGATCTAACTTCAGAATAGATACAGAGTCTGACTACCCATTACTTCCACTGCTGCCACTCTGTTCTAAGCCATCATTCCTGTATTATTCCCGTATTATAACAATAGCCTCCCAGCTGAACTTCCTGCTTCTTCCTTTGACCTCCTGCTGTCTATTCTCAACCCAGAAGCCAGAGGAACCTCACGCTTGCCTCCACATTAAAATCACCTGGAAAGTTTTAGCAATTTCAATGCCCAGCCCATATCTCAAACTAATTAAATTGGAATCTCTGGGGGTAAGACAGGGCACAAGTGTGCTTTTTTTCTTTTAAGTCAGATCATGTCCCTCTTCTGCTCCCAGATTTCTAATGGCTTCTCATCTCAGAATAAAAGTCAGAGTCTCTGAGATGGCTCAGGAGGCCTCCCAATAATGGTTCTCACACTGCCACAGTATCTGACTGACCTGGAGGGCTTGTTCAAACACAGACAGCCGGAACTAGCTCCCAGAGTTTCTGACTCAGTAGGTCTGGGGCAGGGCCCAATAATTTACATTTCTAGCAAGTTCTTAGGGGACACTGATGCTGCTGGGCTTGGGGCCACACTTGGAGGCCCTGTGCCTTGTGTGACCTGGCCCCACAACCTCTCAAATAGCATCTCCTGCTGCTCTTTCTCTACTCAGTTTGATCCAGACAAACTGGTCACCTTGTTCCTAAAAGAGCCAGGTGCCCTCTCACTTGAAGGCCTTTGGGCCTTGCTGTTGCATCTACCTGAATGTCCCTTCTTCATCTCATCTAAGTCCCTTAGATATCACTAAAGCAGTGAGGCTTCGCACCTTATTGAAAAGTTCTATCCTCCTCCCCCTCCATAACCCTCTTCCCTGCTTTATTTTTCCATAGTTCTTCTGACATCCAACATATATTTACACCTCTATGTAATGTATATTTTCTCTTCTCCCCAACTCACACACAAAAATGTAAACCTTATGAGGAAAAGGAATTTATTTTGTTCACTGATATGACCAGAGTGTCTAGAACCATGGCTGGCACACAGTAGGTCTCCATACAGAGAAAAGAAAAAAATGAAAACCCAGAAACTTACCGAGAACCAGACCAGAGAGTCTTATTCTGTTGATAGCCACGAGGGGCCGCTATTGTGTCACAGAATGGTTAGAAGCCTCACAGGGGCCCTGCTCCCCATAGCCAAGGACCCAACATAGAAGAGCGAGTGGCACCTGGGTGGCCAAGCAGGCCCCAGCTGGGACATGGAAACATGTTTGTTATCACCTCCTAAGCCTCATGGCCAACACCAAGCCAAGCTGCTCCTGAAAATCAGCTGCAGGCCGTACCTGGAAAGCTTTTGCAAGGCAACCTATCAGGATGAAAGCATTTGAAAAGTCCCCAAGGGGGTTTAATGAATACCAGCTCCTGGAGAGAGGCTGAGGGGGAGGAGTAAACGTGGCCTGATCCAGGTAGACCCAGCCCAGGTCAGAATTAGACAGAGTGGGGTAGTCACTCCAAGTTTAAATCCAGAAGCCAAATCCTCAAGAATTCCAGAGGGGAGAGGTGAGGAGCCTGGCTTGAATATATCCCTTCCTGGATCTGGGGTGTTCCAGAGCCACTCCTTCCTCTGTCCTCATTAGTGCAGCCATCTCTCTTTCCACCTGTACATGCATACACACATACATGCATGCACCTGAAGGCTCCTGAGATAACCCATTTTCATTCTCTATGACATAGTATATAAAAGCTCTAGGCTTAGAAGTTAAAAAAAAAAAAGAAAAAGAAAAGGAGTTCCCATTGTGGCTCAGTGGAAATGAATCTGACTAGTATCCATGAGGACACAGGTTCAATCCCTGGTCTCACTCAGTGGGTTAATCCTGTGTTGCATGAGCTGTGGTGTAGGTCGCAGACACAGCTCGGATCTGGCGTTGCTATGGCTGTGGTGTAGGCCAGCAGCTACAGCTCCATATCGACCCCTAGCTTGGGAACCTCCATATGCTGTGAGTGCAGCTCTAAAAAGACAAAATAAATAAATAAATAAATAAATAAATAAATAAATAAATGCCCCACCTCCAGCTCTGTGACTCAAGTCTTACCTTATCTATGTTCCCTGCCTCGTGGATTAGTTGTGCAGATCAAATGATAAAATATTGTGAAAGCTCCTTGTGAACCACCTAAATGTCAGGATGATTTTTATGATGAAGGTTGGGCTGCTTTCTCAAATGGCTCTTGAAACCAGCAGGGAGGCCATCAGAAGACCCCACCCAGTGTGGAATCTAAGTGAGCCACAGGTTTGTTTGTGTGTGGTTTACAAACAACTTAAGAACAATATCAATAATAGCTAAAAAGTATGAAGCATTTGCCTGGGGACAGTAAATCCATTACATAACTTCATTTCATTTAATCCTTGCAACAAATCTAAAAGATAAGAACTACCCTAATCTTCCACTATACAGATAAGGAAATGAAGGAGAGGTTAAGTAACCTGCCCTAAATGACAGGCTCATACATGAGATCAGGACTCAGGCAGCCTTTCCCCGCCACCTCCTACACCAGAGCCTGTTCAGTGACCTGAAGGGACAGTGAAATCATCCTGGTGGACTAACCTTGGGCCTTAGGGTCGGAGAGCCCTGGTGTGCACCCCAGCTTTGCTACTTCTCAGCTCTACACATTTGGGCAAGTGATTTATCTCCTCTAAGCTGTTGTTTCATCCTCTGTGAAATGAATATCTCCCTTGAAGGGTCCTTGTGAAGATGAAATGAGATAACACATAAAGCACCCAGCGAGTTCCTATGAAAGTGGATGTCTATTAAATATTACTCCACCCCTGACTCCTTATTAAAGATGAAAAACCAAGGCACTGAAAAGCTAAATGTCTTAGCTGACATTTCCCAGCCTGTCCTCCCAGACTTTGTGGTCTGTCCCCAGGCCAGCTCCAGATAAGATTTTAATCTTCACTGCAGTTGGTAGTCAAGGACCTTAACTTTCCTTAGTTCCCTCTGAGCCAATTCCTGACACCCCCCTGCCCCCGCCCCACAAGGCAGGATCCTGGGTGGTAGGGCCCACCAGAAGCCTTTGCCCAGCCACTCTTCTCTCTTGACGGCCCTTTTTTCTGCCCTCTTTCCAACAGACCAAAAAGAAGAATAGTTCAAGAAGTTAAAGCTCCCTTGGTCATCAAGATAATTAAACATGGAGGGGAGAGTTCCGTGGTTTGGGTCGTGCCTGCACAACAGTCAAGAGCCTCTTGGTTCTAAGCCACCCCACTTCGGCACAGCAAGATTCACTTAGAGATGCTGTCTAGAAGCCCACTTAGTATCGCAGCTGAAAGACATCAGAGATTGTTTCATTTTCAGCCAAGCTTTGCACTTGGCAGATGAGGCATCAAAGGATGATTAACTTGCCTGGAGTCTCATAGTAGAAGAAGTGCCCCTGCACCCCAGGGTCCTGGCTCCCTTGCCTCTTTGACTGCCATGACCCTGCCATTCCCTGTGGGCTTGTTACCCTGGAGCTTTGCATGGTCAAGGCTTGAAGTGGTAGACTACCCTCCTGGTGCCACTTTCTTCCCTATCACTGCTGAGCACCATGTTTATGACTGATCATGAACTCAGATGGTTCGAAGTTTGTTAATTTTTAAAAATGGGCTCCTAGAGGAATGAAACCTTTACCCAAAGGGAAAAGGCCCTTATGGTAGAATTCTGATGCAGAAAGTTCTCCACAGCATGCCTCCCAGTGTCTGGTGGAGACAGCCACCACACTGTCCCATGTGACACTAGCCTTGTGTTGGAGGGACACGTGGTTTCAAGCAATAGCCTGATAATGGTCTGGTCTCATTTCTGGATCTAAGGAAGTCCTTGGTCTTCTTATCATACCAAATCATTTCCTTGGAGCACTCTTTTTTCTTTCTTTCTTTTTTTTTTGTCTTTTTGCCTTACCTGCTGCATATGGAGGTTCCCAGGCTAGGGGTCTAATAGGAGCTGTAGCTGCCAGCCTTCACCACAGCCACAGCAACACCGGGATCCGAGCCACATCTGCAACTTACACCACAACTCACGGCAACACCGGATCCTTAACCCACTGAGCAAGGCCAGGGATCGAACCTGCGACCTCATGGTTCTTAGTCAGATTCATTAACCACTGAGCCGCGACAGGAACTCCTTAATCTCCTTTTCACCCAGTGCCTACAGTCAGAGAGTGAAGGAAAACGGGTTTGTCGGGGGAGGAATCATTCTCTGACTATTCCTTGTAGCAACTCTAGAGGCAGATCACCCTTTCCGAAAATCTTAGGCACCAAACCCCAAATGCTTTATTTCCATAGGACTTTACCTCTTTCCTAAAATTCTTCCCAAGATCATATAAGTGTGATGATAAAAATGGTGATGCTGTGAGCTGTAGCAGATCTCCTTTGCAGGGCGTCATGATTCACAGCGGTCTTGAGGGACAGAGAACCTAGGGGTCCAGGGCTAGGATGACCGTACATCCCTCCTCCTGCTTGCTCTCCTGGCAGAATTACTAACAGTGCCTTTCCCCCTCAAAAGTGTCCTGGGTTGAGAGGAGTTCCTGTTGTTGTGGCTCAGCGGAAATGAGCCTGACTAGTATCCACGAGGAAGCAAGTTTGATCCCTGGCCTTGCTCAGTGGGTCAAGGTTACAACGTTGCTGTGAGCTGTGGTGTAGGTCGCAGATAAGGCTCGGATCCTGAGTTGCTGTGGCTGTGGCTGCGGCGTAGGCCGGTGGCTACAGCTCTGATTCGACCCCTAGCCTGGAAACTTCCATGTGCCACGGGTGTGGGCCTAAAAAGACCAAAAAAAAAAAGGAAAGAAAGAAAGAAAAAGAAAGGAGAAAATGAGACAAAGGTCTTGGAAAGCTAGTCAATGCTGCTTCTTAATATTATATTTGGGGGAAGCGAGACACGGAGACGTAAGAAGAACTGCCCAGGTACACAACGAGGGTTCTCCGGTGAGATGGAACACATCTGGCCCTGTGCACTTTCCACTGTATCTCCTGGTCTCTGAGGACTGTATTCTCCCTCCTCCTGGGGTCACATTCATGCACAAAGCCATCAGCATCATTTCCAAAGCTATACCAATCCTTCTCAAGCTCTCCCCTCCTTCATCATGGAGATTAGAAACAGGAAAAGGAAACCTCCTGATGAAATGCAGCTGGCCCTGGGGTTTCTGGATTAGAACCAAATGTCATGTTTGTGGAATGATGTCAATTCGCTGGCTGTGTGACATTGGGCAAATTACTCCACCCCGCTGAGCTGCAATTTCCTCCTGTGTAAAAAGAAAATGACACGCCTTGCAGGGTGAGCAGCAAACTAAAGTCATTCTAGCTCCCAAGCCTGTACTTTTAACTTTGATCCTACCCCAGATTCAGAGGCTGTCCAGTCCCGTGTCATTTAGGGAACAGTTAAAATGACAGCTGGAAGTGAAAATGGGACTTAGAGTTCAGGTGTGTGAAGTTGATTTCAAAAATTGGGGATTTGGGCAAGGTATGAGATGGGATGGCACCTCACATGGTAGATATTCAAGATATTATACAAAAATAATCTACAAAGCATTTGGCCTATTTTTGTTTTCCATACCTATAAGCTTCAGCAGAAACTGTAGCCTGCGGGTCAAATCCAGCCTGCTGCCTAATTTTTAAATTGAGGTTTTTTTGGAGTCTATCCCTGCCCATTTGTTTATGTACTACCTATGCTTGCTTTCTCGCTGCGGCGGCAGAGGTTGAGTGGTTGCAACAAAGACCACAGGGACCACAAAGGCTAAAATATTAACTATACGATCCTTTACAAATAAAGTCTGTAATCCTACCAGAGAGCAAATACCACTTAAGTTTTAATAGTGATAATTACAGTAATACCTGATGCTATTGTGTGTTTGCTCTGTGCCAAGTACTGTTCTAAGGGCTTTACGTGTTCTAGTTTCATACTTGCAATAATCATGGTGTGTGTGTGTGTGTGTGTGTATGTGTGTATGTGCTCATGCACGTGCACACACACACATACACACACACACACACACATTTATTCTTGTTTTATGAGTAAGGAAACTGAGACAGAAAACGGCTAAGTAACTTGCTCAAGGTAAATGATACAACTGAGATTCTAACCTAGGTAATATTAGACTTCCATAGAAACTTCAGTAGAAACTTCCACCCCTATTTTCTTTCCTGATAAGCTTATGTCACTCATGATCTGAGAGAGAATTTTACGTGGTCCACAGCACATTAAAAAAAAAAAAAAACAACCCTCACCTATGGTAAAAAAAGCTATTCCTTTTAAAATTCTCTTTAGCATTACGATTCTCCCTTTTAAAAGAAGGAATGAGTGACCTCTTCACATATAGCACTACCTTGCTAAAATTTAACTGTATTACTTCCTTTCATAGAATTTATTTTTACGGTTGCCTTCTATTTGTGGCAAATGATCCTTGCTTTCCCTTTATAGCAATTTCCTTCCAAAATAATTTAGGAAGGAATAAAGTCAAATTATTAAGGAAACCATGCTAATAAAGATACAAATAGTATTAAATATGACAAAAATCATGACAACAGCACAGAAATGAATGACAGAGCCCAGAGCACAGGCCCAGGACTTGGGCAGTCTGGCCCTAGTCCCGGCCAAGAGCAGTCTGGTGTGGCCATGGGCACATTCATACTCGCCTTCCACCCCCTGAGCCTCAGTTTCCTTATCTACTGAGTGCGGGACTTGAATCAAATGATCTCTAACATTCGATGACATCTCAGTTTATTCTGCCTGGCCTGGAATTCACTGTGCCTTCACTTGAGCCAAGATTAAATTAGACTTGTTAGAGATCCATCCTTTCAAACCCTATAAACACAAAAGCCTCGATGGCACTCCTACCTCTCTCCGTGTTAGAGTGAGCCTGTTAATCCTCATCTAGACTCCTGCAGAAAAAAGGAGAAGAGACAGGGGCATACGGTGCAGGATTCAATTTGTGCTTCTGGCCTAGAAATTAAACACGTCCAGGTTGGTCCAGGGCATTTACCAGGAGAAAGAGAAAGTCTCTGACATTTTCTCATTCATAGTTATTCCCTCTGGCCCAGTGGGCCTGGCCCGATGGGTGCTCTCTCCCTCTGGAGGGCTCCGTGTCTGCTCACCCAGAGACAACTGTGGTTATAAGCTCACAGTGGCTGGAAGGAAAAAGTAGCATTTCTATTAGAAAACACAAGATGCAGCACTTCAAATGCGTTCCAAGCCTATATAAAAATTATTCTGATCAGTAGCAGCAAGAGTGGAAAGAGTCATTCTTTTTTCCTTTACGGAGACTTCAGAGTGGAGGGGCACCCAGGATGGGCCAGGGGCAGTAGCCTATTTATAGCACTCTGCCATACTTAGTTCTAATCCCCAACATCAATCCTGAGAGGTAGGAGTGATCAACCTTGTCATCATCATCGTCATTCCATGTATTACACTTTATGGTATAATGAAGAAATTAAGACTCAAAAAGGTTGCAGCCCCGCTAGCTTCAAATAGGTCCAAATAGGTATAGGTGGTACCATTCTCGGTTTCATGTGCAAGGAACTTGAGATTCAGGGTAAGTGACAGTGTCAGGTTTTGAACTCCGGGCTGACTCTCTGCAAGACTTTTCCCTGTGCTTCCTCTCCTTTGGTCCTCCAGAAACTTGGACTTATGGCCTTCTAGCATTTGGCAGGAGAGAGGGAGGGAGGAGGAGAAGCAGGCAGACTGGATTTTGCTGGAAATGATACTGAGAGAAGGCAAGGGGCTTTTCCCGCTCCCTTCATGTCCTCATAAGGGCACCAACTCCACCCAACAACATTGTCATTTTTTCATTCTTCACATATGAAAAAAATTCCTACATGGTCAATACAATGCACATTTTTTTCCCGAGCCATCTGTGTAGATTTGAAACCATCTTTCAGTCCTTCTCAATGATAGCTGATGGAGGTAACTGTGGCCAAAAGCCAAAAGGATCCCTCCCACCACTACCAGCAACAGGCAGATTAAGAGCCATGTTGTCTGTCTTGATGAAAATCATGCCCCTTGGGCTCTTACTTAAGCTCCACACACAGTCTACGAAGCCCATGTCACCTGAAATGCCGGGACCTCTGTCTGCAGGGAGTCTCCATCCACAGTGGGCATTGTCAGTGCTCCACACACAGCCTGCAGATTCCCTTCACCATTTCTCTGACCCCTTGGCCAGCCGCTGTGTGCTCTGCTTCTGATAACTCGCACTTGCTACTTTCTGCAGAGACTGCCTTGGGCTGCTGGGTCTGCTCTGCCCTCACTTTAGGAGAGCCGGAGACGCCCAGGAGCCAGTGATTGACAAGGGCACGAGGATGAAACCCAGCTACCGCCTTAAGTAAGAGCCAATTCCAAGGTGTCATTTACATGCGACCTCCCCCTGGGATCTGGCTGGGATTAAACCTGAAATCACACCTTTGCCTGGCCTCTTCCTCATCACGTTTGGCTGCCCCCACTCTCCTACCAGTTTCTCCTTGGAGCTCTCTGTTCATAAATCACATGCAAAAACAGGATCATCTCAGGGTCTCCTTCCAGGAAACGTGCCCTAAGACACCATCTCTCATCCATCATCTACCTTCTCTTCCTCTATGCCCACAGACTTCCTCCCTTAAATAAACATCGTCTGCATCTGCATCAGTCTCCCTTATGGACATTTATCTCATGAATATAAACGTGGTAAATGAGAAAGTCACTGTCCAAAGTTATTTACTCTATCTGAAGATTTCTAGGCAGTAATAAACACAACCTGGCAGTATTCATGTTCACCTTATAGATAAAGCCTTTTTGTTTTTTTTGCTTTTTAGGTCCACACCCGTGGTATATGGAAGTTCCCAGGCTAAGGGTCAAAATGGAGCTGCAGTTGCCAGCCTATTCCACAGCCACAGCAACATGGGATCCGAGCCAAGTCTTTGACCTACATCACAGCTCACAGCAATGCCAGATCCCTGACTCACTGAGCGAGGCCAGGCATTGAACCTGCATCCTCATGGATTCTAATTGGATTCATTTCTGCTGTGCTACAATGGGAACTGCCTAGATAAATCCTTTTAAAGAAGGAAACTTCCCTACAAATAATGGTGACCTTATCACATTCCTTTTATAGAAATAAAAAAGTGAAAAATTTAGAGTTGGAATTTTTTTATTAAGTGATATAACCTTCATTTTATCTTAAAAAGTAAAAGATATATATATATATATATATATGTATGTATATATATATCCTTTGTGAAAAAAATAGAAAATTTAGAAAAAATCATAATCATCCAAACATCAACAAGTGCTTTTTGGAAAATCTCTACAAAATTTTTTCTATGCAGATATTCTTATATAATTGTGATAAACATTACTCAACATTACTCATGCCCATTATCTTGTTCTCCTCTCCTTCCATATACATGGAACAATTATTACATTTTCTTCCTCCCTTGATATTAGACATGGTCATATGACTTGATTTGGTCAATAAAATGTGAGCAAGTGTATTTAAGAACTTGTGTGCTGGAGTTCCCATTGCGACTCAGTAGAAATGAATCTGACTGGTATCCATGAGGATGCAGGTTTGATCCCTGGCCTCGCTCAGTGGGTTAAGGATCCGGGGTTGCTGTGAGCTGTGGTGTAGGTCACAGACATAGCTCAGATCCCAAGTTTCTGTGGCCATGGTGTGGGCCAGCGGCTACAGCTCCGACTGGACCCCTAGCCTGGGAACCTTCATATGCCACAAGGTGCAGCCCTAAAAAGGCATACACAAACAAACAAACAAACAAAAAAAAACAAAAAAAAAGAAAAGAAAAGAAAAGAAAAAAGAAAAAGAACTTGTGTGCCATTTTCCATGTGCTCTGTTGCTAAGGTGAACTCTGAAGCTTCAGGTTGAGATGGTGGCTCCTCCATCATTCTGGGTACCTGAAAGATTATGACGGCAGAGCCTCCTACCTACCCAATATGGCATGTAGCCTGTGCAAGAAATAAACTGTTGTTTCAAGCTACTGGAATTCAGCAGTTATATGTTTGCTAGTGCTGCTATATTAAAGTACCACAAATTGGGTGGCTTAACTGTTTCACAGTTACGGAGCTTAGGAGATCGAGTACAAGATGTTGACATGGCTTGGTCCCTTCTGCAGGCTGTGAAGGAGAATCTGTTCCATGCCTGTCTGCTAGATGCCTGTGGTTTACTACTGATCTTGGGCATTCTTTGGCTTGTAGAAGCATCATCCTGATCTCTGTCTTCATCTTCACTTGGCATCTTGCAAGTGTACAAGTCTGTGTCCAGACGTCTTCCCTTTAGGGAGTTCCCACTGTGGCGCAGTGGGTTAAGCTTCTGACTGCAGCGCCTTGGGTCTCTGTGGAGGTGAAGTGGGTTAAAGGAACCAGCATTGCCACAGCTTTGGTGTAGGTTGCAGCTGCAGCTTGGATTCATTCTCTGGCCTGGGAACTTTTATGTGCCACAGGTGAGGCCACAGGGATAAAAAGTCTGCCTTTTAATAAGGACACCAGTCATATTTGATTAAGGCCCACCTAGTGACCTCATCTTATCTAATTATAAATGTAATGACCTACTTTCAAATAAGGCTGCATTCTGAGTACCAGGGAGTTATGGTTTTAACATATGATGTTTAGGGGGACTCAACCTATAGCAGTGGATGTTTGTTACAACAGTGTATCTTAGCTTAAACCGACCTTTATTAAGCATTTATCCTTCTCATGGCTATTTTTTTTTTTTTTTTTTGCTTTTTGGGCTCCACCCACAGCATGTGGATGTTCCCAGGCTAGGGGTCAAATTGAAGCTACAGCTGCCGGCCTACACCACAGCCACAGCCACAGCCACACCAGATCTGAGCTGCATCTGTAGCCTACACCATAGCTCACAGCCATGCCAGATCCTTAACCCACTGAGCGAGGCCAGGGATCGAACCTGCATTCTCGTGGCTACTAGTCAGAATCATTTCTACTGCGCCACAATGTGAACTCCCTCATACTGCTTTTTAACCTCCTGTTTTCACTTTATGAGGTTAAATAACTTTCCCACAGTCACAAAACCAGTAAGAGAGAACTGAAATTCTCATCTAGGTTTTTCTGATTCAATAAAGTATGCTTTCAACTAGTCTCCAGAGCTGATCCTTGACAGCCCAGTGCTTTACAGCTCAACACAGTACCCACCACCACTCCTATTATATCCCAGACATCGAGGGTCAGTCTTTGGGCTTGGCCTATTGAATTTCCTACAAAGCACAATTTCCTTATTTATATCACTTGTTTTCTCCCTGTAGGCATTGCTTTCGCAACCTTGCATTACACTATAGTTCCTCTATAATAAAGATTAAAAAGGTACCACATGACCTTCTATGTCACCCAAAACCCTAAAGTCATTAAGACAACCTGAGCCATTCCCATCCTAAACTCCACTGGTCCCTGATTTTCCACTCCCATGAGCACAGACCCATGGACTAGGTCCCCATCACCCATCTTGTACCTGTTTTCTGCCAAGGAACTTTCTTTTCAAAAGGATAAGCCAGAAATAAAAATATTTGATTGATGAAAGCAAATGGGTTGTCAGATAATGGCAGCTTCTCCTGTGTACCTCCTTTAAAAGAATCTCCCCATTACAAGGGACTCAGTCAAACGGCAACTTTCTCTCATTCCTCATGTTCGCGTCTCCCGGTGCAGAGAGAAGAAGAAACCCCTCTTTGTGAAGCTTAGGCCCAGGCAGGGAATCACAGGAGCTCTTCAATCACTTACTGCTTTTTCCCTCTTGCCATTCCTATTGAGCATGATGTCTTTTTTATCCGACACCGAGGGGCTTTGTGTGTGCACTACTCCTCATTAATTTGATCACAGAGGGCAGATCTAAGATGCAATTCAAGTAAATGAAAGGTTCTCCAGAAGCTATCCAGGTATAGGCATTCTTTTCTAAGTCCTCATCCGTGCCTTTGAATTCATTAGCTCGGAGCACAGCACTTCCAAAGAGGCACGTAGACCACAAACACATACCCTGGAGAGCCCGGCTCCGCAGGCTGGCACCAAGTCACCTTCTCCCAATCCCAAGTCGACTCGACACATCGTGTTTACTCCAATTTTCTCATTAATTTTGCTGGCTCCCTGACAGCTTCTGCCTCCCTGGATTAGATTTCTGGAATTAGACTTATTTTAATGCTGCAAGAGAACAGCAGACCCAATCCCCTTCTACCACGCAAAAAAATCCTCATTCCCATTTTATAGATGAAGGCAACTGAAGCTCTGCCAGGAAAGACATCTCAGAATTGGTAAATGCAGGGGAGATTTGCCTTGGTGTGCAGATCAAGTGATTTGCCTAACCAGAAAGAAAACTTCACCAAAACACCTCTCAGGCTGCCTGCCACTATGCTGCAGTGTACAGCATTGGTCCAGGATTTAGATGAGGTGTTTTAAAATGCAGCACTTACCCAGAAGGACGGATATAATAAGGCATTAATGCTTTAGTGCAAATGAGTTTGATCAAAATGACTTTAGCCACCTGGTAGGGTCAGGAGAGACACAGCAAGATAAATTCTAGAGAGAAAAAGGGATTCCAAAAAAAGGTAGCCAAGGCAGGAGTAGTAGGGCTCCAAGGACCTCAGAAACATCAAATGGACATTGGGTACCAGGTGGGGGACTGAAATGGAGACAGACCAAGAGAACACGGGGAGATGGAGCTGACTAATCTCCCAACAGTCTTAGGGGGACTTGCTATGATATCAAACAAGCTGTGACCTTGAACAAGCCCTTAAAAATCTCTGACTCCGGGAATTCCCATCGTGGCTCAGCAGAAACAAATCTGACTACCATCCATGGAGATGCAGGTTCAACCCATGGCCTCGCTCAGTGGGTTAAGGATCCAGCATTGCCGTGAGCAGTGGTGTAGGTCGCAGATGCAGCTCGGATCTGGCCTTGCTAGGGCTGTGGTGTAGGCTGGCAGCTACAGCTCTGATTCGACCCCTAGCCTGGGAACCACCATATGCCGTGGGTGTGGCCCTAAAAAGACAAAAAAAAAAAAAAAAATCTGACCACAGTGCCAACTATTAGAAGCAGATAATAGTGGTTTACGTACCCAAAGCCAGAGGGGTGAATTAAAAGGTGCTTGAAGATCTCTTTCTCTGGGGAGGTTCTGTGAATCAGAGTGAGGTCCAGTCCGTGAAGAAGTCCTCTGGTTTAACCCTTCTAAGCCTTAGCATCATCTTTAGAGCCAGGTAGCCCTTGTCTCAGTTCTGAGCCCCATCACTGCATAAATTCACTGAGAAACCTTGGATGAATTTACATTTCTCTGGGCTTCAAGTTCCTCCTCTACAAAGAAATCATAAAGGCTACCTCACTGGGTTATGAGGAGGTGACTGATATATGCGAATCACTTAGTACAGGGGTGGGCACAAAATAAACCCTCAGTAATAACAACTTAGCTTCACGTGTCATCGTCAGCATCACCCTCACGCCTGCCTTCCTGTGATCGTGTGTCTCCTGGTGGATGGGGTTTAGCACATCATAGTGAAGACTCTCAAACATGGGCTCTAACAGGGACCTGATATCTGATTCTGAGCTAGCTGTTTATTCTCAGCTTCAGTTCCCTCATCTGTAAATGGGAATGATCAAAGTGCCTAGGGCAGGAGTTCCGGTTGTGGCTAGTGTGAACTGTTATGAACCCAACTAGTATCCATGAGGGTGCAGGTTTGATTTCTGGCCTTGCTCAGTGGGTTAAGGATCCAGCATTGCTGTGAGCTATGGTGTAGGTCGCAGACACAGCTCAGATCCTGTGTGTCTGTGGCTATGGTGTAGGTTGGCAGCTGTAGCTCCGAATGGACCCCTAGCCTGGGAACTTCCATATGCCTCAGGTGCAACCCTACAATGAAAAAAAAAAAAAAATGCCTAGGGCAAAGGTGAGGATTAAGTGCATGAAGGTGGTACACTTCCTGAGAATAGTGCCTGGCACAGAGCAAGCATCCAATAAATGGAAGATGGGGACCCCCAAACTCCCTTTCTAATCCTCTGCCTTTGTAGTTTTTTCCTGTGTGACAGATGTGGTTGAATACGGAGAGGAGAATGAAATCCAGTTCTGTAGATGATCAGAGTAGATGCAAAAAACCTTGCTTTTCAACCTGAGAGACAAAGAAGACCCCCGTGAGCCAGCTCAAGGAGCCAAATCTGGTTTCATCCAGCTCTGTGCTAGTATTCTGACTTTTAGGCTGCAGCACCGAAAATTAGTTCCCCTGCAGCTGTCCCCTTCAGAGTGGAACTGGGGAAGATAAAGAGTGGCTAAAGAGCTCTGAACAATGGCTAATCTTCTAATTAACACTTCAGAGAGAAGTGATAACAGGAATCCACAAGGCAGCCTTAAGCCCCTGGGAACCGAAGGGTATGATCGAGGTTTTCCTGGAATCCTACTCAGAGCCACCAAGCTTCTGCCCTCTAAGTTTGTGTCTCCCTCCTGGACACTCTGACCCTCTCTTTTATTATCCTTTTCTTTTTATTCTCCTCTGTCTTCCTGTTCCCTTCTGACTCTCTGAGCTAGCACCCCCTCCATCTCTTTCTCCCTTCCTACTATACTATAGGGTAGATGAAATCAGGTGTTTATTTGTGCATTCGTGAGATATTTACTGAATACTTAGTAAGTGCTAAGGATATAGAAAAGAATTAGATGATCTCCTTGTTTTCAAGAAGATGGGCTAGCAAACAACAGACAGTGCTTCCAGACAACCACAAAACAAGTGCTTTTTCAGAAGCTGTGCATGGGTGGGAGTTCCCGTCATGGCTGAGCGGAAACGAATCTGACTAGCTCATCCATGTTCAATCCCTGGCTCTGCTCAGTAGGTTAAGGATCCAGCGTTGCCATGAGCTGTGGTGTAGTTTGCAGATGTGGCTCAGATCCCGCGTTGCTGTGGCTGTGGCGTAGGCTGGCAGCTACAGCTCCTGTTAGACCCCTAGCCTGGGAATCTCCATATGCTGCAGGTACGGCCCTGAAAAGCAAAAAATAAATAAATAAATAAGTAAGGCTCCTCACTCATAATAGCTATAGAGTGAGAGTCCTGTGCTTTACAGCCTCTAAGTCTTTTTTTTTCCTTAAAAAATTAATACAAGTTTTTCAAAATAACTGAATGCCTTTCCCCCCCACCCCTCTCCAAGGCCAGAGCTAGCAAGTAAGAGAAGCATGGACTTGAAAGCCAGACCTCTCCCTACCCAACCATTGATTCATCCTCACTCGCCCTAGATCAATGGTTGGAGCTACCTCTGAGTGACAGCTCACAGAGACAGCACATTACATTTCAGCCATTTGGGTTTTCAAGCCTTTTAAGTTTGTCAAAACAATGCCACCCCCCACTGTGTCTCTGGCATAATAACCGGCTTGAGCAGGGCCAGTCTTCACTCAACTACCATGCAACCATGTGAACCTATGGGGATTAAAAGAGAGAGAAAGACAGGGGGTTCTTTTTTCTTTTCTTTCCTCTTAAAAACAATTCTTAACAAACACAGGGAACTTCTGGTCCAGTTTTCCCTCTTATTCAATGCTCTGCACCAGTAAACCTGGATCTAAGAAGAGCCCAGTTTATCTTGAAGCATTAGGGATTTAGTGAAGCAAAGGAAATTCACTCTCAGGGTTTAGAGGAAGGTGAAGAACATCTAGTTACCTCTCTTAGGGCAGGGACCTTTAATGTCTTATCCACGGATGTGTTCCACAGCTTTGCCCAGTGTCTGAGGTGCGGCAGATGCTCAGAAATATTTGTTGAGGGAATCAGTGGTTTTAACACCATCTTTATCCTTTTCCCCCATGCTATACAGGCTTTCTCCGTATTAGTCCATTCCAGGTAGTGTTGTCATTCATGCCACCTCTTCGAGTTTCCAGGGAGCTGCTTGGGATCATTCATCTTCATCTTGTACCTGAGTAGTTTTCCATCTTGCAGCTGAAACCATTTGTTTGTCAAACCTACATTTGTTTTTTTGTTTGGTTAGTTTTTTTGTTTGTTTTTTGTTTTTTAGGGCTGCATTCACAGCATATGGAGATTCCCAGGCTAGGGGCTAAATCAGAGCTATAGCTGCTGGCCTACACCACAACCACAGCAATGCAGGATTTGAGCCAAGTCTGCAAACCACACCCCAGCTCACGGCAACATCAGATCCTTAACCCACTGAGCAAGGCCAAGGATCAAACCCGCAGCCTCATGGTTACTAGTCGGATTCGTTTCCGCTGAGCCACAATGGAAGCTCCTGATTTTTTCCTTTTTAGGGCCATACCTGCAGCACGTGGAAGCTCCTGGGTCAGAATTAGAACTGCAGCTGCAGGCCTACGTCAGAGTTCGTGGCAATGCTGGATCCTTAACCCACAGAGTAATGCCAGGGATTGAACCCACATCTTCACGGACATTATATCAGGTTCTTAATCTGTTGAGGTACAATGGGAATTTGTATGGAGGGACTGTTTAGGCCAAGCTTCCAGTCAGTGACAGGAATACAAAGATAAGACACAGAGAGGTATGGGAGAGGCCACTGGAGAGAGCACAGTTTTGAAGAGGGGACAGGGATATGGACATCTAAAATCAAGAGAATGCACCTGGGCAGAGATGACTAAAAGTGGACACAGGAAAAAGAGGACAGATCATCAAGGCCGCCTCATCAAAGGGCTTAGAGAAATGAGAGATGTCTAGTTTGTGGGGTTTGGAGGTTAAGAATGTGGACCAGGGAGTTCCCATCGTGGGTCAGCAGTTAACGAACCTGACTAGCATCGATGAGGATGCCGGTTCAATCCCTGGCCTTGCTCAGTGGGTTAAGGATCAGCATTGCTGCGAGCTGTGGTGTAGTTTGCAGATGTGGCTCAGATCTGGTATTGCTGTGGCTGTGGCAAAGGCTGGTAGCTACAGCTCCAATTGGACCCCTAGCCTGAGAATTTCCATATGCCATGCGTACAGCCCTAAAAAGACAAAAAAAAAAAAAAAAAAAAAAAGAAGAAAAAAGAAAAGAAAGAAAGAGTGTGGACCAGTAAAAGAACTACAAAGGGAGTGGTTTTGGAGTTGTGTATGTGTGTTGCCTGGGAGCAAGCTAGTTAGGACTAGGATCCTTCCCCGTGTGCACAACCAGAGGGGCTGTGCCCAAACTCAGCTCTCCAACTGGTAAGGAGGACTCTAACTTTCCATCGACCCCAAGTTCAAGTGCAGGGCAGCTGGTATCCCTGACTATTTCAATAGGTGGTTGGCACTCCACATTTGGACTAATGGCACCAAGCAGTATGTGTGTTCCTCTACCAAAGCTGTTTTCTCACTTTTGCCCCATAAATAGGAGAAGAGCAGGGGTCAGTGTGTCCCCCCTGGAAATCATACCCTCACCATGGGCCCAGCAATGGTTTCTCTCTGTGGGGGTATGGAAGCCCCTGGTATGGAATTTTTCCCTTTTCCCAGTGCAATTGAACCCAAACCTCTATGTATGCCAGACAGAGACCAGGGGAGGTCTACCTCCCATGATACAGGTTTGGGGAACATACAGAGATAGGCAGGAAGGGGGTCGCAGAGTGAGCAGGACACGAACCGGGAGAGGTGGGAAATGTGGTACAGCAGAGGGGACAATGTGTGCTGGGAGTCTTGAGAAGTAGGCCAGCAGAGTGGCTGGAACCTCTTCACGCAGGGCCTTTGTTGCAGACAGTGGCTACTGCTGCCTGACTGCTTTCTTCCCTTTTTCCCTGGTAGCAATACATCAATATTTCTTTTGGGAAACTTGCTTCCCCATAGCATGTAGACAGGAGGACCTGTTAGTCCAGACACAAACTGGCCAGGAGCAATGGACACCATCAGAATCTCTCAGGGATTTAAATCCAGGAGCAGAGTGACACGGAGACTGAAAATCAGGACACCAGCTCACCAGTCCCCAGAAAGGGAGTTCATTTCTGCCCTGGATCCTGGGGCTGCCTTTGCTGGCCCTGTCCAAGGCTTCAGCCTCTTTTTAAAAATTCTCTCAGCAGCCATTAAAAGGAACGAAATAACAACATTTATAGCAACATGGATGGACTTAGAAATTATCATGTGAAGTGAAACCAGTCAGACAATTAGACAGCAACATCCAATGCTACCGCTTACATGTGGAAACTAAAATGACACAGTGAACTTCTTTGCAGAACAGACAATGACTCACAGACTTTGGAAAACCTTTGGTTTCTAAATAAGACGCCTGGGGCGTGTGGGGATGTACTGAGGGTTTGGGACGCAAATGCTATCAAATTCAGTTGTGACAATTTTTGTACACCTATAATTGTAATAAAATTCATTAAGCAATGAAAAAAAAATTCTCTCAGTCCCACAGCCTTCCATTCAGCCTGAGTCAACCTGGTGTTCAAACAAAGAGTTTTACCAGACAGCCTTGAGTACCAGGCTGAGGCAAAAGAATGCCAGCCCCGGGCACGAGCAGCACCAGAATCCATGCCCGCCAACTGTACAGCGCTGGACAGTTTCCCCACATGGTCCCCCTAAAGTGGCACAGCTGGGGCATTTTGCCCACCCTAGAGATTCAGAGAAGGGGGAACTCCCAGCCTGCCACTGTGACATCAGCCTCCTCTGGGGATGTTCAATTAGAAAGAGATGTGTTAGTGATCAGGGATGTCTCTTTATCTTCTGACTCCACGTGGCCCATGATGCTTGTTAAAGAAATCAAAGGTCTCTGTGCATGTGAGTGTGTGTATGTATGCCAAAGTGTCCTTGGATAGGATTGTTTATTTGTCATTGTCAATTTCAAGTATTGCTCTTGTTAACAAAATTCAAACCTATTGCACCCTCTGGAGCCTGGTGACAAGTGCTCCTTTCTGGAGCTCTGTCTGGGACCAGGCTTGCCCTGACTCTGCTCTGTGCTTTTCTGAATAGCGTCCTGGGGGTGGGGATACATATGGCATGGTCCTAGGATGTGGCTCTCCTGAGCAAAAGCCTTCAATTTTCAGGCTCACCTCCCTAGCGACAGCAAGCTAGACTCTCCCATTCCCTCCCTAGATTTTACTCACCTGAGTAGAAAGAAGGAAGCAACCTAAGTGCCTATCAACAGACAATTGGATTATAATTTAATATTTAATATTATTAATTTAATTCAGTAATGTTTTTTATATAAAATGGCATATTACTCAGACATAAAAGAATGAAATACTGCCATTTGTTTTTTTTGTTTGTTTGTTTTGCTTTTTTAGGGCTGCCCCGTGGCTAGGGGCCAAATCAGAGCTATAGCCACTGACCTACACCACAGCCACAGCAATGCCAGATCTGAGCTGCGTCTGCAACCTACACCAAAGCTCACGGCAATGCCAGATCCTTGACCCACTGAGCCAGGCCAGGGATTGAACCTGCGTCCTCATGGATGCTAGTCAGATTTGTTTCTGCTGAGCCACAATGGGAACTCCTGAAATACTGTCATCTGTAGCAATGTGGAGAGACCTAGAGAGTATTATGGCTAATTAAGTCAGAAAAAGACAAATACTATATATTATTTACATGTAGACTCTAAAGAATAATACAAATGAATATATACAAAACAGAAAAAGACTCACAGAAATAGAAGACAAACTTGTGGGCATTCCCGTTGTGGTTCAGTGGGTTAAGAATCTGACATAGTGTCCGTAGGACTCGGATTCAATCCCTGGCCTCGCTCAGTGGGTTAAGGATGCAGCATTGCCATGAGCTGTGTTTAGGTCTTATATGTGGCTCGGATCTGGCATTGCTGTGGCTGTGGCATAGGCTGGCAACTGCAGCTCTGATATGACTCCTAGCCTGGGAACTTCCATATGCCATAGGTGTGACCACCACCCCCCCAAAAAAAAAGAAAGAAAAGAGAAAGAAAAAAAGGAAAACAAACTTGTGATTACCAAAAGGAAAATGGAAGGAGGTAGGGACAAATTATGGGTAAAAATTAACAGATACAAACTACTATATATAAAACAGATAAACTGGAGTTCCCATCGTGGGTCAGTGGTTAATGAATCTGACTGGGAACCATGAGGTTGCGGGTTTGATTCCTGGCTTCACTCAGTGGGCTAAGGATCCGGCATTGCCATGGCTGTGGTGTAGGCCAGCAGCTCCAGTTCCAGTTCAACCCCTAGCCTGGGAACCTCCATAAGCCACAGGTGCGGCCCTAGAAAAGACAAAGAAAAAATAAATAAATAAATAAATAAATAAATAAATAAACATAAAACAGATAAACAACAAGGATATACTATAGCCCAGGGAATTATACCCATTATCTTATAGTAAAGTATAATGGAATATAATCTTCAAAAATACTGAATCACTATGCTGTACACCTAAAACTAACACAATATTATAAATCGACTATACTTCAATTAAAAAGGAAAAAAGGAACCATATTTGGGTTTTCAGAAGCCTAGGAGGTACTAATTTGAAAAACCTCTTGAGAAAATTGAGCTCTGGGTCTCTAACACTTGATTGCCAGGGCGCTAACTCCTTGGCACTGCGCATAATCAGCAACGGGGGCCTTGTTCCCGACCACAGCGGTTCTGGCTGTCAAGCATAGTCGTGTTAGAGCCTGTTGTCATCCTACTGGACATGCGTTCCATGTGATGCATTCAGGGTAAAGAAATTAAGTCCAGGCAAGGGAAGATAACTCAGGTCTTTAGTATTAAGTATATGGTCTGATTAATGAGGAATCTTTTATCATCATAGAATCTCAGCACCAGAAGCAATTTTAAAGGTCATCTATTTCAAACCTTTATCTAGTCCCCTCAAATGAAAAAACAAATATACATGGATCCATACGTACTGAATGCTTCCAGGCACTAAATATTTTATATGGATTCTCATTATCACACAGCCCTCTGTGATAGCCACCAGTACCCTCTCCACTGTAGAGGCCAGGGTCCTGATGAAGCCCAGAGGCATCCATCTTTCACCCCAGGTCATGTAGTGAATTTTTTCAGAGATAGTGGCCTGGCAGCTCTCAGCCAAATCTTACTTGTATGTGTGTTTTAAAATTTTCCAACATATTGTCAGTCATTTAAAATTGGGAGTTTCACCTTAAAAATGCCCAGGTTTCCAGTTTCCCCTAAAAAGTCAGGACCTGACCACCTGGGGCTATATACACTTTTCTACAAGTGCAAATGGCAAGCGTGGCCCTTCAAACACAGATCAGATCACGTCAGTAACAGGCTTCGTGCTTTCCAATGGCTCCTAGTAACATTTGGAATAAAACTTGAGGTCCTCACCGCAGCCCAGAGGCCTCACAGGCCCTTCTGCCCCCTTATTTTGTCTTCTCTGGGGGCTCTACCACACTGGGGTTCTTTCCAAGGCTCGGGCTTAAGAAGCTCTCTCCTCAAGGTCTTTGCCCTCACTGTTTGCTCACTGAGAAAGCTGCCACTTCTACCCTTCTCACTTCTAACTTGTGCTGAGTCTTTAGCTTCAGTGTTATTTCTTCAAAGGGGCCTTCTCGACCCTGCTACAAGCAGAATAATGCCTACTCCCCTCACCCCACCCCATAAAATGTCCAATGTCCTACTCCCTGGAACCTGTCAGCACGTTACCTCACATGGCAAAAGGGACTTTGCAGGTGTGACTGATGAGCTTGAGATGCGGAGATGATCCTGGTGGGCCCAGTGCAATCACAGGGTCCTCACGAGAGGGAGATGGGAGGACTAGAGTCAGAGAGGATATGCAACAACAGACACAGATGCTGGCATGATTCCAGGAAGGGGTCATGAGCCAGGGAATGTGGGTAACCTCTAGAAGCTGACAAAGGCAAGACAGCATTATCTGAATTCCAGTAGTGGCTCAGCAGTAGCGAAGCCAACTAGTATCCATGAGGGTGCAGGTTCCATCCCTGGTCTCACTCAGTGGGTTAGGGATCCAGCGTTGCCGTGAGCTGTGGTGTAGGTCACAGACATGGCTTGGATCTGGCATTGCTGTGGCTGTGGTGTAGGACAGCAGCGGTAGCTCTGATTCGACCCCTAGCCTGGGAACTTCCATATGCCGCTAGTGTAGCCCTAAAAAGCAAAAAAAGAAAGAAAAGAAAAAAGAAAGCATTCTCCCCTAGCAACTCCAGAAGGAAAGCAGCCCCCAGACACCCTGACCTTAGCTCAGTGAGACTCATTTTGAACTTCACATCCATAGCATAAGAAAAATACATTTGTGTTGTTTTCAGCCACAGTTTGTGTTGATTTGTTAGAGCACCAATAGGAAAACTATACGACCATTTATTCTAAAATACTTCCTTCCCCCACATTAGTTTCCATCTCAGCCCTTTGTTAACATCCTTCTATGCATTTATCACAACTTGAAGTTACTTTGCTTAGTTTTGGTTGCTTTGGCTGCTACACTGGAAGTCCCAAGAGGATAGTGTCCAGCACACTCTAGGAGCTTGGCAGATATTTATTGAAAGGCTACACTGGTTATGGGATAATTGGCCTCATTATCCATCCCAGGTGCCTCAATCTGAGCACAATGCGGTTGAAAATGTCCCTACGTAATGGTGGAACTTAGGACTGAACTCAGCCAGGTGCAAGTATTTCTGAAGCATAAGGAACAATCAGAGATTTCAAGGAAATCACGTAGCAAGCCCAATGACAAAACAGGTAATGAGCTCAAGAAAAATTCATTTTTTGTTTCCTACATCCTTGCTACTCTCAGCATCACCTGGGAACTTCTTAGAAATACAGACTGTCAGGCCTCACCTCATACCTACTGAATTAGAATCTGCATTTTAACAAGATGCCCAGAACATCTGTATACTATAACCCAGTATACAGAAAATCCTTATACTAAAGCTTCAGAAAGACTGCACCACATGTTTGGTGGAGGTGGTGCTTTCCAGGACATGCTACAGGTGTGCTTTCCACAGTCAGGGACAGTAAGCATAAGCTTCTCCATCACAGTGAGCCCCCGAGTGAACCCCTGACCCAACAGCTTTGTGCTGCCACATCCCATCGCCTGCTCCATACGCTGACTTCCCTGACTCTGATGATGGTACTCAGTCCCACCTCTTTGCACCCAGGCACCTGCCAAAGCTGTGCAGACAGGTAAACAGACACCAAGTTTTCACTCCCAAACCCAATGAGTTTTCCTAATCAAGGAAAGAAGAAGCCCCTTCCCACAAATGGTGGCGGTTGGTAGGGGCTGGCTCTGTGGAATCCTGCCCTGCATTATTCTTTCAGGGAGTAGAAGAAGCTAGAAACCAGAGAGTCTCTAGGCAGCTGGGTCTGCACGTGGAGACAATAAATTATCAGTGGTTGCCAAGAATTGTGGGGCAAGGTGGGATAAATAGGTGAAGCACAGGGGATTCTTAAGACAGTGAAACTAACCTGTTGGATGCTGGATGGTGTATACTTGTTATTGCACATCTGTCAAAACCCATAGAAGGTACAACAGCAAGAGTGAACCCTAATGTAAACTACAGTCTATAGTTAATAAGCGTGAATCAACATTGGCTCATCAAAGATACCACACTAATGCAAGATGCTAATACTAGGGGAAACTGTTAGGGGAGTGGCAAAGATAATGGGTATATGGGGACACTATACTTTTCATTTAATTGTTCTATAAATTAAAACTACTCTAAGAAATAAAGTCTATAAAAAGTAATAGTAGGAGTACCTGTTGCGGCTCAGCGTGTTACGAGCCCGACTACAGGTGTGACCCTAAAAAAAAAGGTAATAATAAAAGAAGGCAGAAATGCTGACCATTAGTTTAAATCTGGGTGAGGCAGTTAAAAATTGTGAGACCCAAGTATCACGTGTAAGTAACCAAAAAGCATGATCCTTGGGGGTTGAGCAGCATAGGTGTTGTTTAATAGTTTTCACTCAAGAAGCCATGGGAATTTTTATCTTTTTTTCTTTTTTCTTTTTAGGGCCGCACCCGCAGCATATGGAAGTTCCCAGGCTAGGGGTCGAATCAGAGCTACAGCTGCCAGCCTACACCACAGCTCATGGCAATGCGGGACCTGAGCTGTGTCTGTGACCTACACCACAGCTCATGGCAACGCCGGATCCCTGACCCACTGTGCGAGGCTGGGGATTGAACCTGCATCCTCATGGATACTATTTGGATTCATTTCTGCTTCGCTGCAGCAGGAACTCCCATCATGGGAATTTTACATGCTGGGAACCTGCTGCTCAGAATTCCCCTTGAAAAATCTTCACACGGTAGCTCCTTACGAAATGGATTGTCCTATAGAGACGTCAGAGGCAGGAAGATAAGCCAGGACATTATTCCAGGATGACATGGCAGTAGAGATGGAAGAGAAGTCATGCTGGAGGAGGTGTTGATCAATGGCGAACATGGAAGGAGGCTTGGCAAGGGGAATGGGTGCCTTGTATGAAGACTGGAAATGTGAAGGGGGAGGCAGCCAGCGTGGGAATCTTCAGCTGGGGAAAGAACTGGCTGGATTCCTGAGACTGTTTACCTCTTCCTCTCTGGCTGAAGGTAGTCCTCGTGTCTGACTCCCATCAGAGATTCTTACAGAACGTCCTTGCTCCAAAGCAGAAAGTAGATTTTTATGCAGAAATTTACCTGCCAGCTGCACCGCTGCCTTGGCATTTTAAGTGGTACCTGCCCTTCTGTGTCAGACATTTCCCACAAATAAGAAAGTGACAAACTTCCCTAATGGGCATTCAGCGTTCAACCAAGTGAGAACCCTGAGAGGGGTGGGAAAATGCAGTGCCTGCGAGACAATGGGAGCACCAGCAGCAAATGTATTTTGAGCAATTACCTTGGGACTCTCCTACCCGGTGTCCCGTGCTCAGCCAAGCAAGGTCTTCAGGTGGAAGGCTGAGTGGATGGGTGCCTCCTCCCTGCCTCCTGCTGAGTCACCAGAGCAAACTGCAGCCAGCATACAGAACCGCCTTGCACCACCAAGTTTCAGGGAGCACAAATGTTGGCCTTTTAGATTTGAAAATAGATGAAAAAACATTTTGGCTTCAGACTCTCAGCAGGAAAGGACTGAAAAGGTCACAGGGACCCATTTCACTCTCCCGTGACTGAACCCCCTCTGTGACTGAGTTGCCACGGACTCGCCTGTCTATGACTCAAGCTTACTTCCAACGACAGGGGTCTGCCCACTGAACCAGGGCTACCTGGTTCACTGGAAGATTTAGAGCTGATCCACCAATTTAGCTGGGGAATTCAAAACCCAGATGAGAAATTTCGCTTGCTCTAAGTCACCCAGTGAGCTGGAGGCCGACCATGGGTCTTCTAGAATGCCATCTTGAGTACATTCACTAGGCATAACAGGGTAGGTAAAAGGCAGGTTTGAGGGTCAGAATTCAGCTTGTGCCCTGCATCAAGCTGTTTTTCTTTTCTTTCTAGTTTTCTTGACTAAAAAATAGGGACCAAAATAGTACCTAACTGGGAGTTCCCACTGGCAGTAACGAACCCAGGTAGTATCCAAGAGGACATGGGTTTGATTCCTGGCCTCGCTCAGTGGGTTAAGGATCCGGTGTTGCCGTGAGCTGTGGTGGAGATCACAGACACGGCTCGGATCCTGCATTGCTGTGGTCGTGCTATAGGCTGGCAGCTGCAGCTCTGATTCGACCCGTAGCCTGGAACTTGCATATGCTGCAAGTTTGGCACTAAAAGGCAAAAAAAAAAAAAAAAAAAAAAAAAAAAAAAAAAAAAAAAAAAAAAAAAAAAAAAAAAAAAAAAAAAAAAAAAAAAAAAAAAAAAAAAAAAAACAACTAACCAAACAAAACACACACAAACAACAACAATGAAAAACAGTACCTAACTTTCTGGGCTGTTGTAAGGATTAAATAAGAAAACAGATACCAAGTACCTGGCACTGTGCCTGACATACAGGAAGCATACAAAAAATAGTAGCTTCTAAATGTAATTAATACTGATTCTTCTTATATTTACCTAAAATCCCAATTGAATATTAGGAAGTCATATTTACCATCCTGCCTCTTTATTGCTCATTATTTTGTTCTGTTTAGATCCAAGGGTCTCAGAGAGTCAAGACAGCTATAAATTTCCAAGAAGACACAATGACAGAAAAAACTCAGAATGTCCAGGGATCTCCCTTCTCTAATAATCTTTGCAGCTCTGCTCCCCCACCTTACCCTATTCGGCTCCTTGACTGTCTTTGAGATCTCCTCTGGGGATTTCCTATTGTGGCTCATCATTTACGAACCCAACTAGAATCCATGAGGCTTCGGGTTCTATCCCTGGCCTCGATCAGTGGGTTAAAGATCCAGTGTTCCCATCCACAGAAGAGTGGATAGGCAAGATATGGTACATACACACAATGGAATGTTACTCAGCCATTAAAAGGAACGAATTACCAACATTTATAGCAACATGGATGGACTTAGAAATTATCATGCAAAGTGAAACCAGTCAGACAATTAGACAGCAACACCCAATGATACCGCTTACATGTGGAAACTAAAAGACACAA